>JAHZTW010000004.1:11011833-11114255 GCA_020283515.1 Alliaria petiolata
ATTATATGCCTTTATCCATTTATTACTTTTAATATAACCAAAAAATTATGTTTTAATTTTTGGATTATTTAAAATCGAATTTTAAGTTATGTGATAATTTATGATATACATTATATTACACAATACATTTCTTAAAAATGAATAAAACAATAGCTTTAAAAAATATTATTTAATGAAATATAATTTATACACAATTTATGATATACACAATACCTTTTTTGATTAAGTAGAAAATATGTTTACAATAAAAAAGACTTCGATATGTGTGATTTTAATTAAAAAAAAATTATAACAAATTAAAAATATAATTTAGTTTACAATAAAAAAATACTTCGATATGTGTAATTTTAATAGATATCTATATTTATAAATATTTTTTTGTTTATATGGTTTGTTAATAGAACCATATAAATTAACCAAATAATATAAATATTTAAACTTGAAAACAAGTTAAAAATATTATGTCAAAAAGTTGAAATATTAAATTATATTATTCACATATATATAAAACTGATTAAATTATTTTTATTTTAAATAATTTCAAAATCACCTTTAATAAAATTATTTATAGATTTTTCATCCTGCGCATGGCGCAGGTTATCACCTAGTTCGTCATTATTTAACCAGATAATGTAATACGACTTTATAACGATTTATTCGCTGTAACATTACAACGACTTTACAATGAATACCACTTTCGTCGTAACTTCGTCGCAATGTGATTGCTAATTTACAACGGCATAAATTCGTTGTAATTTTTTTTTGCAAAAACACTATTTTCTTGTAGTGTAAGTCAATATATGAGATTGTTTGGTGAAATCGATGCGATCAATGAACAATTAAAAATGATGTAAATAATATCACTAAAAGTTTGGATATTCTGGTAATTCTTGGGGGCGGAGGGGTTCATTGAATAGATTATTTTAGAATTCACTTGATCGAGGCAATCAACATAAACTTTTCATCCTATAACTCGAAATACAATTTTCTGATAAACCCACTTTCGTGGCGAAAACAATTTTAACATATGATTGTTGTGCACTTGCCTCTCGTTTTTAAAGGTAAAATTTGGAGTTAGATATATTATCGCATTTTTAAGAGTAAAACTTGGAGTTAAGTGATCCCACATCATTTGCCACAAAACATTATTGGTTGTAATATCGGTGCTTGCCTTACAAGGAAATTGGGAGGGTTTTGCGATGTTTTAAAATACTATATATATATTAGACCTAGTTTGAGCTCGGCTTAAACCACACAAACCACAAAGGATCCATCAACTCTCGCATCGTTTCTCTCTGTCAGCGACGTTCTCCCTTGTTGCCTCTCACGCCGCCTCTCACTCACAATTTCTCTCTCATTTACGATCTCTCATGCAGACTCTCTCTCCCTCTCACTCAAAGTATTTTCAAACCTCCTATGGTTTTTGATATGTTTAAATGTATGATTGGAATTCAGTATTGGAATTTAGAATTGAAATTTTTGGATTGTTTAGATTTAGGATTGCAATTAAGAAAAATTATGTAAATGCTTGAATACGTATTTAGAAAAACTGTTGAGAATATTTGTTATATACATATATAAAGAGTTTTGAGACAAATTATATACTTAGTAATATTATATAGATATGGAATATATAACTTACATATATTTTTTATAATAATAAAAAATAAACGTATATATAGTAGAGAAATTCTTCAAAATGCCATGCAAACTAGTTTCTCTTCCTAATATACCATACACGCTAGGAATTTCCATCTATAGCATTTTTCATTAATCAAATGACTTTTTTGCCCTCGGTCAAGTCATATAATTGATTTTCTGTTTTCTGATTTTGTCACCTACAGTATCTTAGCCGCCGGCGATGGCTATTATTCTTTTTCACCGATCTAATTCGAAATTAACCATAAGCTCCTTCATTGGAAACAGCAATATCAACAAGCTCCTTATCCAAACCCTGCTTGGACGCCTCCAAATTCGTCCCCCTAACTCGGTAACTCCCATTTTCTCTCTCAATCGCTAGACGACCTCCTCTTCAAACTCGATGACAGCGACGGCGATGATGACGGGGATGGTGAGAACAATCTCGACCGAGAAGAAGCCAGGCTGGAAAAAGAGCTAATCCGCGTCATCGTCTCGAGCCGGAGCGATTCTCTGAAGCCGAATTTAGGCTAGGTCGTGACAGTCAACGAACACCACATCTGGTTGGGTACCACGAGGATGAGGAATCGAATTATCGTGTCTGGGAGTGGCACGGGCATATCATGCTGTTCGACGAAGAGAACGGGTACACGCCAGAGTATATCTACGGGAATTACTTCGAGAGGTTGCAGGTGAAGCTTCCGAACCGCCGAGCAGATAAGGATAAGAAGGAGACGAAAGAGGAGGAGGTGGAAGTGGAGAATTTGGGTCTGAGAGAGCTGATCGATGGCGGAGACGGTGCTCGTGGCAGGGTTCTTCACAGGAACATCAACATCGGCTCCTCAAGGTTGGCTTCTTTGTGATTTCTATCACGGGAGAGTACTTCTTCTCATTCTTTACATTGTTCATTTCTTACACATTGGTGTGAGAAATTGGCTGCTCTAGTGAATATTAATAATCCTAACAGACCAGAAAATTGGCGTCTTTGAATTCGAGGATAGAAAGAAATCGCAAAGTAGATTATGATTTATGAGGAAGCAAAGTTTGATCCTCAAGTTGTTATGTTGTAGGAAGAAATTGGTAATTTTGCTGGCTTTAATGTTTGATAACTTCTGTTTCTCGGATTGATTGACTCTCCCTTTTGGTTACTACCGCTCTGTTGAAAATCGGATGGTGCTATTGATTGATCGCAGGGCAAGGTCCAGTATCTAATTAAATGGTGAGTTCTTCAAATTCAGCTCAGTTTCATTTTAAGTCAGCGTTCTTGATCAAACATATACTTTAAAATTTATGTTCATCAGTAATTATAGTACTAACGAGTACATATGCTAATGATCCCTTAATGCATATGTGGTTCTTTAGTTCAAGGTGGCAGCAAGATATAGTCGACGTGTACATGGAAAGCTTGCAATAGTTTACTGATTCACTGGGTTAGATGACGCTTCCTCTGGACATTAATAGGGGCCCAACAAAGTCAGAGAATTCAAGCTCTGATTCTCAGAAGCTGCCAACACCAAAGAGCAACAACGGATCGTGTGTGTTCAATCGGGAGCATCTGCTTTTCCAAGTTCAGGGGAAGAATCCAGGTCACTCTGAACTTTTCTAATGAAGAAAGACTAATCCTAATGATGTAATTTAATGTACTATTTGATGTACTTGTGAGTTGTGCACAGTAATTCATATTAAATCGTTATAAAAAGATCTTCATGAGTATTCAAGCAAGCTTCTTAATTTAGGAATGATTCCTAGATATTTAGGAAAGTATTCCCAAATATCATTTGATTATTTTTAATTTTTCAATTTTTTTATATTGTTTTTTAATTTTTCAATTTGTTTGTCCTTACAAAAAACATAAAAAACATTATGATGAATGATTTCTACATCCTTATGAATGGCTTACTAACTATAATATATATATTTTTGTAGTTTGTTAACTTGTTTGTCTTTTTAAAAATTAAAAAGAAAACAAAAATTGATATATTCCATGCTTCAGTTTCTTTCACAACTTTTTTCTTCATACAATTGGATTTCAGAACATGAAAGTTTCATAAAAGTCTTCCCAATATTTTAAATAAATAAATTAGGAAAGTTTTCCTAAATGTGTAATAAGTCTTCCTAAATTTGTAATAAAACTTCCTAAATTGTTACAAATAGTTGAATTAGTATATTTGTTTTTCGATAGAACTCAGAATAACTAAATTTTAATCCAAACTATACATAAAAAAACGAAAGTCTTCATAAAACATAATAAAAGATTCCTTTTGAGAATGTCTTCATAAAAAAAATGTTGTAAGATTTCCCTAACATTTAGGAAGACATTTTGAAAAGTTTTAAAAGCTACTTAAATGTTTAAAAAGACTTCCTAAAACTTTCAAAAAGCTTCCTAAGCTTTCATACAAATTTATCAAGTTTAAAAAAGTCTTTTTAAACATCAAAAAACAATTTTAAAAAAGTTTAGGAAAATCTTCCTAGACGACTAGAATGACTTCCAATTTTTTTTATCATATAGTAATTAACATTTCAAACATTAATTACATATTTTATGATGAATTATTTGACCATATAAAAACTTACTAAACATTCAAGTAAACACAAAAGATTATTAGTTATCACGTTGTGTTTAAAAGCCTTCCTAAATGTGTATAACGACTTCTTAAATTTGAGTTGTTGTTTAAATAGTACACAAAATTTTGCATTTTATACGGGTTATGAAAGCCTTCCTAAATGTATATAACGGCTCTCTAAATTTGATTTTTTGTTTAAATGGTACACAAAAGTTTGCATTTATACATGTTAGAAAAATCTTTGTAAATGTGTATAACGGCTTCCTAAATATGTTCGTGTTAGGAAAGCCGTCCTAAATATGTTCGTGTTAGGAAAGCCTTCCGAAATATAATGTGTATAAACATTAATGAAGACCTTCCGTTAAACATTTTTTTTTGGCTGCACCTTCCGTTAAACATTTAAAAGGCTTTTTAAAGAATTTTTGAATGTTTTGTAATAGTTAATGAAAATCTCTGAAAAGTTTAAGAAGCTTTGTTAATAATTTAGAAAGTTTTGGAAAACTTTCATAAAATTTAGGAATCCATCCTACTTATTTATGAAGGTTTTCCTAAACCGTGTAAATGATAACTTTGTGTCCATTTACACCTCTGTAATATTAATGTTTGTATGTTGAGTTCTTTAGCGTTTGTGTGAAGTTTTTTTTTAGTTAGACTAGTTGTCATTGTCTCTATTTTTCTAAATTTCGTATGAGACTACTAAAATTTGTATGTATTTTTCTAAATATTTTATAATATTATTAAATTTTTTGAATTTATGAAAGCTTCTTGAATTTTTAGGAAGGATTCTTACAAAGTTATGAATTTTTTCCAAAATAGTTGGTTAATTACTATTTGATTAAATAAAAAATTAGAAGTTTTTATAAATATTTAAGAAGAGCTTTCTAAATTTTTAGAAAGTTTTTTTATTGTTGAAAACTTTTTGAATGTTTTTAGAAGCTATCATACAAATTTTAAGAGAATTTTCTGATTTATGAAGGATTCCTACATATTTAGTAAATTATTCCCAAATATTATTGTTAGTTTTTTTTTAGTTTGTCCTTCTAGGAACAAAGAAAAACAAGAACTTGAGCTCGCAGCTTCAGACACAGGCTGCAAAACTGTTCAAGGCTCCAGACATCAGCGACATGATTTCAAAGGGAGAAACATCGAGTCAAGCTGGTGATGACACAAGCAAAAGTGTCTTAGCCAATGGCAGTTAAGGCTCTCAAGGCCGCTGATGGAGATATAGTCCATCATGGAGCTTACTTTCGAAAACCTTTTCTACTAAGCAAAGCCTTCCTAAAACGTGTAAATATGAATTTTTGTGTATACATTTAGCAAAGCCTTCCTAAAACGTGTAAATATGAATTTTTGTGTATACATTTAGCAAAGCCTTCCTAAAATGTATAAATATGAAATTTTGTATCAAAATTAGGAAGTCGTCCTATACATTTAGCAAAGCCTTCCTAAAATGATATCTCGGAATGCCTTCCTAAATATGTATAAATCATTCCTAATTTGTTTAAATGAAAACTTTTGTTCCTAAAATTATTTTATGTTTACATGAATATTTAGTAAGTTTTTAAATCGTATAATGTATGATGATAACTTTTGTGTCTGTTAACTCAAATTTAGTAAACCGTCATACGCATTTAAGAAAGCCTTCCTAAAACGTATAAATGGAAACTTGAATGTCATGAATCTTTTAGTGGTCGTGGGTGTATCATTTTGTTGGAGAATTGTGTCTTGTGTTTTTAGCTTGATGCAATAGACATCATTTTCACCTGTTAACCGTTGATGCTTAAGTTATTTTGTGCTGCTAATTGCCCTATGAAACTCTGCTTTGGTTTAATAGAAACTTCACTACTTCCATGACCGAGTGAATAAATTTTGGTAATTTGGTGTACATATTTCTTAATAACTAACTGATGAAGTTGCAGAAAATTGGGCTTTTTCTTACCATCTTATTATAAAATGCGCAAATGGCCTCTTTCCCTTTTTTGGTCAAGAGGAAAAGAAGACAGATTAATCAAACAAAGAGTATTATTCAGTTATATACAACAGTCAAAACTAGGCACAAACAAGCTATGATGGAACAGGAATGCGTAAATTTATGAGATGTTGCGGGGAAACATAACTGTCTCGAACTAGAGGCGACCCGGTCTAGCCACACCGTCTTCTTTTTCTAGAAAGCTCTGAACTTGCTCAAAGGCCTGACGATGAATGATTGAGCAATTATAGCTTATTAAAAACTAACAACCAGAAATTTACACACGTGAATAGCAACAAAGAGGTTCTGAAATATACCTCAATGGAGATTTCAATATTCATCTAGGAAGTCTTTCTAAAATTTTAGGAACGCCTTCCATTTGGAGATAAAGCATCTTTCTTCATACAGCTAATTAAAACTCTTCAACGTCATTTGTTATTCCCCGGATTTGCATAACGTGTCGGTCGAAGTACTATAAGTAACAACATTCGGCGAACAACACTTCAACATAACACCCATATACACAAAAACCTTCTTTCTGAATTTGTTTAAAGATTCAGGAAGGCTTTCATAAAATATTAAAATTCATTCGTGAAAATTATGACGCTTGCTCTCAAGTGAGATACTCATATCAATTCCTAAAACATGGTGGAGAAAGAACAACTTTTGAAAAGAAAAAAAAACTAATTACTAGATACTGCTTTAAATTGTCGTTCCCTTGACTAATTAGTAGATAATGCTTTAAGTTGTTGTTCCCAAATGACCAAAACTGAGACACAACATATGCACATAAACACGAGCCGTAACACTAAAATTCAGCGTTATAACAGTTTTTACTATACATTTGGATAAAACAAATTCTTAATCAGTATGTAAAAACTATTAAGTAGGCAAATCTTGTTTCGGTCACTAACTGGAAAACACTAAACTACTGCAAGCAATAAAAAAAAAAATAGACAAACAAGTATAAGGAACTGATTCAAGAAAATCAATAAGAAAACTTACAACAACGTTTGCCGAGTATGTTGTGACACTAAGTTTCTGGTCTCTTTGGTATTCCTTGCACATAAGATCTACAATCGAAAGAAGATGAGCAACAATCAACCCGTTTTGATTCCAAACATTGTACAAACAAAATCTCAAAGAGAAACTTTGCATCACTAAACCTAAGAAACGAAGAAGTGGAAGTGTAAAAACAAAAATAAAAGCTACTTCACAAACGACAAAGAATTTCATATCCAGATCATAGTATTTTTTTCAGTGAAATTCTCAAATGGACAGTAACAATTTCAAAACCCGATCCAAAATCCCAAATCCCAAATCTGATAAAAAAGGATCAAGCGATTCAACAAATAATAAGAAAGATCAGAAGAGAAAGTACAATTGAAAAGAAAATGAGTGCACACTTAGGAACAAAGTCAAAAGCTGCTTACCCAGGAAAAATCACCCTTTGAAAGTTATCTCGGTCGCAGTTCTCCGTCACCACCGTTCAAAACTATTGATATGAAGGAAGAGACAAAAGAGAAGAAATTGGAAGAGACAGGAGATAGACGAAATTGGAGAGACAGGAGATAGACGAGAGAGAGAGAGAAAATTGGGAGAGACGAGAGTGAGGTGATCTAGAGCAACAATTTCGCGTCCGTAGTCGTCGCGAGAGAGAGTGCTAATTTTGTTATTTTATAGCCTTTTAGGAAGAAGGGCAAAATGGGAAGTTAGCCAATTAAAAATGTTAGGTCTGGAAGATTTTTAGCGTGTATGGTATTTTAGGCTCAAAAACATTTTTTTAAAACTACACTTTTTCTAAGGAAAATGACTATATTATCCTAGCATAAAGTTCACAAATAATTTAATAAACAAATTTAAAATCTTTTAAGGAAATTCAAATAATTATGAAAATAATTATATTTTGTAAAGTAAATACAAAAGATTATGATTTGATTTTTGTTTCATTTAAAAGTGATAAAATATTCATAATTATCTGTATAATATTCTATTAAAACGTTCTTTATTAATTTTTTGAACTAAAAAATTAATAGAAAATTATTTCTGTTCACCATTTTTTTTATGATCTTTTTTTTCTTAGTCTATAAAAAATAATTATAAAAAACTCAAGAAATCAATGATCAACACGTAACTAGTGCAACACATATACGAACAACGTTGAGTAGTAGTAAGGATGTACTAATAACTTTGTTATATACGACATCATCAGAAACAAAGCTTAAGAAAAAAATTTATGAAAAACATGTGAATAACTTTGTTAAGAATAAACGTTTGAAAGTTTTTAAAACGTAAATGAATAACTTTGACATAAAATATTTGTTTTATACAAGGCTTCAAATAATTAAATTTGCTTAAAGATAAATTTTAAAATAGCAGAAAGATTTATCTATTTTTAAATTTTAAATTTTAAATTTTAAATAACTAACGTTTATATATATATATATATCGTTAAGAAAAATAAACATAATATTAATAATATTCTGACCAAAAAAATATATATATATATATATTATTAATAATATTAATTCCGAATTTTATTTTTATTTATAATTATGTATTAATTATTTGTTTAAATTAGGTCAAAAAGTCTTTTTACATATAAAAAGTGTAGTTTTTCAAAAAATTAAAACAGTGTATTTTTCAAATTTTAATTCCTAAATGAGGCATTTTGCCAATTATCCCATTGGATAATCTAGTATTAATTTTTATTTTTTTTTCTATATGAAAATTATAATATATATTTGTTATAAAATTTGCGAAGTCATATTTTATGAAATATATTATGAATATCTGTAAAACTTATGAAATCATAATATTTTTCACTTTCCCTTAATTCATCTTTGCTAATCTTAGTGTTATGATTGAATCAAAATTTATATTTGTTAAGAGTAATCCTAATCCAACCAATTAAAATATTTTATAATTTTTAGGAAAAAAATGTCATGTCATCACTGAAATACATTAACTTTAATTGTGAAATTAACATCTAAGAATTTTTTACTAATTCTATTTCTCAATTAATAGACGATTTACTAGGATATGATAAGTTTATAACATTCCAAACTATAAATCTCTGAATTATTCTCTTCTTTTTTATTAATAAAAAATAGTTGTGATTAATATGTATACATATACAAAAGAAAAATCACACTCAGAGTAAAAAGAAGCAAAGTTTTTTTTTCCTTTTCCTAAAATTCTCTCTGCCTTCTCTCCTCCACCTCCAAAAAGTTTCGACTGATCTTCAACTTTGACTGCCTCCATAGCGCTGGAGTTATCCCCCTTTCCTTAGTTTTAGAATTTTTGAGATTAGGGACCGATTGGCATAAGGACTGTTAGGGCTGTAAAAGTTTTAACATCTCTCAGAGTAATTTTTTCTCCAATTAGGATTTTCAAATTTTTATTTATTTAAAGTCTTTACAATCTATTTTTATATTTTCTTTCTATTAGATGAACAACAAGATTGAAGAAATGATGTGGTAACAAGAAAGAGAATCTGTTATTCATCTTAATGAGCAACTATTACATCTCGTTCCTCTTATATGAAATGTGAAATTTGGTTTACACATTGAACCAATTCTAATTACACGGTTAGAATGAACCGGCTATTCTAATATCCCCCTCAAGATGGCGAGAATATTGATATGAGAGACATCGTGCCGATTAACGCCTTGAACTGAACCGAAAAGAGAGGTTTTGTGAAAACATATGCAAGCTGTGAATATGTGAGTATGTGTAAAGTACTTATCAAACCACATTCTATCCTCTCTCGAACTTGACGACAATCTATCTCTAGGTGCTTGGTTCTTTTATGAAAAACTAGATTGTTGGCAATGTGAATTGCTGCTGTTGAATCACAGTAAAACGCCACTGGTTGTTTCTAAGGAACTTGCAACTCATTTAGAAGATTCACAAAAAATTGAATCTCTTGACTTGCAAAATTCATAACCTTGTACTCAGATTCTGCTGAGGAAAGAGAAACCGTAGGATTTTTCTTGGCCTTCCATGAGATCAAGGATTCACCAAGGAACATACAATAACCGGAAGTAGACTTTCTTGTATCAGCACATCAAGCCCAATCATCATCAGTAAATGCCTTTAGATTCAAATCAGAATTAGCCAAGTAAAAGAGACCAAGATCAATAGTAGGACTGCGCAAAAAAAACGGAACTAAAAATCCAAATCGAAACTGATCCGAAATAACCGGTTCGGTTTGGTTTCGGTTATACCCGAAACTACCCGATGCATGGTTCTTCTTCATTAATACCCATGTGTATCGGTTCGGTTTCACGTATTACCCGATATCCGATCGAGTACCCGAATGTCCCAAAAATATTAAATGTATTAGTTATTTTTTGGGTATTACAGGTATATTTTTGGATTCATGCATTTTTTAATAGTTTTTCGGGTATTCGGGTATATTTTCAGATTTTTGGGTATTTGTTTTTAGTTTTTTCTCGGGTATTCGGTTATATTTTTGGATATTCAGATATATTTTCGGATTTTCATATACATTTTTGGGTATTTCGGGTAATAAATATCTGAACCGAACCATATCCAAAAAATCCGGGTATATATCGATTTTGAAGTTGAAAACCGAACCGATCAAGAAACGATAGGAACCAGACCGAAACCGAATCAAAATACTTTCGGTACCTATATGGGTACAAAATCCCTATACCCAAAAGATCTGGAACCGAACGGTTCCTACCTGGAACCGAACTGAATACCCAGAGCTAATCAATAGTTCCCTTCAAATAATGTAACTTTATATGCCGCTTGAAGACGGGAATTTGTAGGTGAAGCTGCAAATTGACAAGGCTTATTGATTGCATAAGTAATGACAGGCCTGGTGATTGTCAGATACATCATTTTACCCACTAATCTTTTGTGTATTTCGGGATTCTTAAGGACTGGCTCTTTATTGTCTTGTCTGAGCTTTAGACTTGGTTCCATAGGAATATTCGAAGGCTTACAAGCAAGTAAACCAGTATCTTCAACCAACTCCAATGTATATTTGAGTTGACATACAAAGATATCTGAAGCAAAGCGTGCGATTTCAAGACCAATAAAGTACTTCAAGGCACCAAGATCCATGAGTTTAAATGAAGCTTGTAAATCTGCCTTTAGTTTTGCAACTTCATCATCATTGTTTCTGGAAATGATTATATCATCTACATAAACCATCACATCCACATATTTGCCAGAAAAATTCTTCACAAATAATGTGTGATCCGTATGTGATTTTTGAAAGCCCAGTTTCAAAAGAGTAGTACTGAATTTTAAAAACCACTAACGTAAAGCTTGCTTTAAACCATAAAGGGACTTCTGAAGCTTACATACTGCATTAGGAGGTAGTGATTCCCCCTGTCTTGGTGTGTATCCTGGAGGGAGAGTCATGTAAATCTCCTCATCGAGGTCACCATTAAGGAATGCATTAGAAATGTCGAGTTAACTTAAACTCAATTTCTTTGCAGCAGCTATAGATAATAGAATCTTTACCGTTGTCATTTTAGCAACCAGAGAGAAGTTATCAACAAAATCCACACCTTCTTCTTGAGTGTAGCCTTTACCTACTAATATGACTTTATATCTTTCCAAACTTCCATCAGCATTGAGTTTAATCTTGTAAATCCATTTACATCCAATGGCATGTTTTTCTGGAGGTGAAGAATAAATAGTCAAAGTCTGAGATCTTCCAACGAATTCATTGTCTTTAACCATTCATCAAATTTTTTGACTTGGCTGAAAGAGATTGGCTATGGATGAAGGCTTAAAGCACAAATATATGCCTTATATTCTTCAGAAAGATGATCATAAGACATATATGAGGCTAAATGATATGGAATATCTATGGTTGTCATGTTACAATTGTAATCATGTAGATAAGCTGGTTGTTTTGATGCTCTTTTAGTTCCATCGGTTGCAGAAGTAGAAGCTGCAGGAATCATATTATCATCTACCCCAGACTCCTTCACAACTATAGGAATTTCACTCATTGAAGATGTAGTTTCATTCACAACTACATGAAGATCGCTGGTATTTGATGGATAATTATTCACAACTGCAGGTTCAACTGTGAAGCAATCACGAAAAGCATCAGAGGATTCATCTGGAAAGGAAATATATCTTCGTGGAATACAACATTTAGAGAAATGTATATCTTGTTCGTTTCCAAATCCAGTAACTTGTATCCTTTGTAACCAGCAGGATATCCAAGAAACACAAGCCTTTGCACATGGTTGAAACTTGTGTCTGTTTTTGGAAGATGTAGAGCTGTAATAGAGACAACCAAAAACCTTGAGACCATGATATTCAGGTTGTTTAGAAGTCAAAACTTGATGAGGAGACTTGTCCTATAGCAAAGGTGTCGGCAATCTATTAATAAGGAAGACTGCAGTGAGAATTCAATCGCCCCAATAATCCAAAGGAACTTTTGCTTGAAATATCAAAGCCCTGGCGACATTCATAATGTGTTGATGTTTTCTCTCCACTACCAAAGTTATGTTCTAGAGTTTCAGGACAAAAGTTGTATGATGTGATTTATTTTACTTTAAACAACTCTACAAACTTCAATTGGAGCATTATCCGAACGTAGTCATTTCACAACAACCTTGTATTGTATTTCCACCATTTTCAAGTATTCAGGAAACAGTGTTAGAATTTTAGATTTGGTTCTTAACAGATAAATCCAAGTGACTCTTGTATGATGATCGACAATTGTTAAGAAGTATATGTACCCTTCCACGCTTTCGACCGAGAAAGGACCCCAAATGTCGATATGCAACAAATCAAAAGCATTGATTTTGTGAATTATAGGAAAGGTGTTTTTGTTTGGCAAGGTGGCAAATATCACAATGAAAATGACTTTTATTGCATTGGTTGATTCCCCATACATCTCTGATATAGTTAATTTTTGATACATAGAGATATCCTAATGGATTGTGCCACAAACTCGAATCTACAACAATATTGCAGAAAACGAAAATTGTTGAAGAGATCTCGCAGCATCGAAAACATAGAGGTTGGATATTTGCTCACCCTGACCAATCATCAATCCCCTGATAGGATCCTATATCACACAAGCAGCCTCATCAAACATAGCTACACGACTTAAATTCTTTGTTAACTGACTGATACTCAGAAGATTCAATATAAAATCTGGAATATACATGACAATTTTCAACACAAGATATTCATTCAGCTGAATTTTCCCAATACCTGATATCCTTATATTCAATATTGTTGGCAAAGTGACTGATATATTTAAGGAATTATGCAGATTGACAAACATACTTTTATTATGTGAAACATGTTGAGTCGCTCCACTATCCACAATTCATGACTGAGAAGATAAAGCATTGCCTGTAGCTCGCAAATTTCCAACAAAACAGAGAGTATTGGAGGAAAAGGCCATACCAGGTAGAACTGTTATTATACCACCCGAAGTAGAAGCTGTAGAGACTGACTCATTTGAAGTCTGAAGTTGTGAATTGAAATAGGCTATGACACCTTGTATTTGATCCTTTGATAGATTGTTGATCATGCAAGAGACTTGACTGCCACTCGCAGTTGCATCAGAGAGAGAAAGTTGGGCCACGACTAGTTTAGGTGAAGCATAAATTTTTTTTCTCTGTGCTAGACTTCTACTTATGCTTAAAACCAGAAGAATAATTATGGATTTTATAGCATTTATCCACTGTATGACCATTATAACCACAGTGAGAGCAGATGGGTCGCGGCTTTTGATTATTGTAGTTTGAATGCATTGTGTTTATTGAGGCTTGTATTTATTCAGATATAACCACATTGAAGGAAGACGCATTTTACAGGACTGATGTTCCTCTGATGGTAGTCTTAATCAAGAAGATGGTAGATTTTAGCAAGATCAGGTACATGCTTCTTCATGATGATTTGACTATGAGCATGGGTATAAGATTCATTCAATCCAGCCATAAACATAATAACATTTGTATGCTCAGATTTTGATGCTATAGCCTTGCAACAAGTGCAGTTCTGATAAACTCATAATTTAGCATATTTTAGCACTCATTTAGGATAGATTTTGCATTCATATTGCATTCATATTTATTTTATTTGTAACTTTTGCTCCATTTTAGGTTTTAGGACATGTTGCATTAGCATTTGCATATTTCTTGCATATATGCACCATTTTCAGAATATTTGGTGTACTTGGAGCTATCTTGGATATTGAGCATGGACAAGAAGGTTAAAGAAGAGCTTAGGAGTTGATGGGAGTCAAAGGAAAGCTTGGACACAGGAAAAGAAGCTGAGATCGAACAGCAGATCGACCAAACCCAGTCGATCAGCCGTGGATCGAGTCACGGATCGACCAAACCCAGTCGATCAGCCGTGGATCGAGTCACNGGAGATTGATCTCATACGATGGTGGTCGGACGTTCCCGCCGCGGCTGAGGTTGGTGCAGCAGTGCCGTTTCTAGCGGCAGGGACGTCGTGGTTATGTTTACCTTCGTAAGTTGTAATGACAGCCTTGGCATCCGTTGAAGCTCTCTCTACATGTTTACGGACCGTACAATTCGCTGTTGTACATTTATAATAGCTCCTAATATTTATCAAAACAGTAATGAGTATTTTTAAACAAACAAACAAACAAAAAAGTGAAATAATGTTTAGAATAATCAAATTATTTCTATATGGACTCAAACTTTATGAAACTATATAATATATGAACCCATTAAGCGCAACCCTAGGTATTACCGTGGATGGGGATTTCCTTTGACAACTTTTTGTCCGTACTTGCGCCACCTATAGCCATCGTCGAGAAGATCGACTTCACTTCTTGTCTGAACGATGATCTTCGGCTCAGTCACTGTCCGATGAGTCGTCGACACACCGTCGATTCTTCTACAATTCCAATATTAATTAATTAATAAGGTATCACAAACTGAAATTCAAACTAATATTTGACTATTAATGTGCAACGTTATATGTTTATAAAATTTTCAATCATCGAGATATATCTTAGATAATACTAATAATTTGTAGGCTGTAGCCAATATATGAAATTACATAATTAAACTTTTACCATACCTTATCTTTGAAGCCGGAAGATCATCATCATCATCATCATCATCACCATCATTGTTATCATCAACATGATGCTTACCATAACCACTATCATCACTAGACTCCATCATCTGCCCTGCACCACCAATGTAATGAATATCACCAGTTTCCCCGGAATTTCTGCCTCCACCACCACCTCGGCGGTTCTGAGGCCTCTCGTGATCGTGTTGACCTTTGTAAATGATCTGAGTGATCTGTCCATCAGACGAGCGTTCAACTTTCTTCTTAACCGGACAATTAACATGTGTGCATTTGTAATAACTCCTCGGATATTCACACCCTTTGATTGGCTTTTGTCCGTACTTCCTCCAGTTATAACCGTCATCCGCCGGTTTATCAACGTTCACCACATTATACGACCGGTTATTATTCCCCGGACTATTATAATGGTTTCTAGCTCTTTGATCGGCTTGCGAAACTTCGAAAGATTGACGGCCATGGACGGCGGTGGATGTCGACGGCGGAACATGGCGAGGAAATGTGTCTGGACGTTGCGGTTGCGGCTGCGGTTGGACAAAGCCGGTCTGAGCTGGTGACTGCTGCATTAGATACTCGATAATTCAGAAAAAGAAAATTTTATGAAAAATGCAGATTTGATACTACTAACAATGTCCAAAACTGAGTTATAGTTTGTTGATTTGTGTTGGTGTTGTCGCGTGTGATAGTGTGTAAGTTGTCAATGAAAAAAACAAAATTAAGAACTAGTAGCTAAATGAGTTGGTTGGTTCACTATATATGAGTTTACATAAATAATTACTTGTATACACAATTACACACACACATAATTATTATTTTTTTGCCCTCAATTTTCGGTTATGTTCAACTTCTAACGACTGAGACTATCAAGTATCAATAAAAATTGATTAGGGTTGAGTTTAGCCTTCAACTACTAATTAAGGATAAATAAATAATTAATTACCTGAGGAGGAAAGAACATGGGAGAGGTGAGAAGACTAGAAGGGCTGAAACCAGAAGGGATTGTAAAGATCGGACCTCCTCCGGAAAACATCCCCGCCGTAGAACGTCCTCCGCCTCCGCCGGGAGATACCGACATAGCTCCGGCGAGAAGCTGAGAAAACGACGTCGTCCTTTGGTTATCCGGCGTCAAGACGTCAGGGAAGTTATCAACGAACAAAGACGAGACAAAAGAAAGTGGGCCTGGGCTTAGACTAAGCCCATCTCCACTGCCGAAGAAATATGCCGTCGTTTCGATCGCCGGTGGTCTCTGTGGAACTGTGATCGTGGGTCTTGTTGGAGCCACTAACGTCGTCGATCTCATCGAAGATACATCGTCCCCCACCGCCATTTCTGAATCAAAATCTCGATATTTGTAATTAAACCTCTCTAGATATTGATAATAATACTGTGTGTATATGTGTGTGTGTATATATATAGAGAGAAACAAAGAGACAAGAGTCTTCTGTTTCAATGTCTGATTTTCTAGATCGGTTTCGTGCAGCCTTGACATTGGTGTTCGAAAGTCTGCGGGCTAAAGATGGAATTTCTTTAATTTATAATAATAGTTTATTGTGGTCCAATCTTTGTGTTCTGAATTTCATATTATATTTAAGCTATTTTTAAATAGTATTATGGAAAAATAATTCAACTTGCATCTTTTGTTTGAAAGGTTGATTGGATAACCAAATTGGTGGTGTTTAACTTGTAAAAGCCATCTTATATGCTATTTATACACCCTTTTTTTTTGTCAACATGGTATTTGTACTTATGCATAACATAGTGTAAAATTTCGTGGGTCAACAAAAATTAGAATGTTTACGAGACTTTTTCTTGTTTTAAAGTTGGAAGTTAATTTATTTGAGTAAAGGATAATCAATACTTTATATAGTTTAACACATCAAATTATTCACTTGGTATATATATATATATATATATATATATATATGTTTAGTACTAGTATTTATTTTAAAAAGTCGAGTTGATGTCATGATCAGTCTTATGTAGTCCATATTAATCTCTCAAATCGAAAACCACAATAATTATCAGAAGATTCAGATCTAGGCTAGCTTTGATTTGTCATTCCTGGAATAATGAAACGATTATGTGATTTCACAGGGTTTTATTTGTCGGCATTCGAATCTGGTTTCTCCGTTTTTTTTTTTGCAAACCTAGTGACAGAAAAAAATAAGCATCATTCTCCTGTTTCACAGTCATTTTTGTATTTGGCATAAATTATTGTTCATTTTCGCAATTTCACTTTATCGATTGGTATTCTAAAGATTTTATTTACAGCTGAACTAAATACAATATTACTAATATGTAGGGTCTCATTAAAATATATTTAAAATTGAAAAATGTGTCCGTCAATATTTGATCATATATAGAATTTGTTTTTTAGCCAAGTTTTGCCTCACAAGACCGGCACTGCAAGGCATCAACTCCAAATCGCGACAAATTACACTTTTTAGATTAAATGAACGTATATATATATATAGAGTAGCCCAGTGTTCTCACTAATAAACAATTGTTTCTGTCTGGCTCTATGGGTCTATGCAAATTGCAAAGCTAGAGTTCCTATATAGTCCAACAATTTTCACTACGAATTCAGAAAAAATATATCTGACAATTTTAACGTGGACCAACTTTGGACTGTAGATGAATGAAGTAGATAGATATAGCAGAAAACTTAATAAAGATAATAATGTTTTGTTTGCTAAGTAAATAGAGCAGAAAACTTAATAAAAGATAATAACCTCCATTCAAGGAGTAAGAGTTTACATGGAATAGAGCTGCTTTAGCTAATTTATCAGCTTCAACATTACAAGATCGAGGGATAAAACAGAAAGATAGAGCAGTAAAGGACCAACTTGCCTATGTTATTTATGTCATATAGAAGAACATAATCTTCAGTTGACCAAAAAAAAAAAAAAAAAGAACATAATCTTCAAGTTCCATTAAAAATATATACTTGATTTGTACGAGAGAATTGTGTAGAATCTATAGATATTTCCATTAAGTTTGGAGTTTTGAATGGAGAACAAAAATCTAATAGGGATTAGGGATCCATTTGATTGCGAAATCATAAAGTTGATTATTTGCTAATTATTAACATACAAAATTCAATATTGCCCCACGGCTTTGGTTCATTAATTGATACTATACTTTATACCGCTCGAATCATTATAAATATTTTTCTATTGTCGACCAAACTGAAAAATTTGAAGCTGAAAACTGTCAAAAGACTCAAAATTTCAAAATATAATCTCGCAGATCATACTATATCTAATGATTCCAATCTCTTTGATATTAAATGGCATAATGAATAATAACGTAATTTTGGGAATATTCGTGCAACGATTTGATTTTTCTTAAATTATATTTTCGGGTTTGTTAAAACAAAACATAACAAGTGTCTGCGTTGCATGTTCTTGAGAGTGTTAAGAGTAATTAAAGGAATAAACATAAACTAATTAATTGACTTTTTTTTTGCAATTAGTATTATTAATTAATTTTTCTTTGACACCTAAGAAACAGCCTATTGATACCTCATTTATAATTACGTAAATGATCGGTTCCATTTTCCTAATCATATCACCATATACTTTGAAATCGGAGGTTCTATTTTAGTGTCATCTAATGTGGAGTTACCATATAACTCAGTTATGGACGCACCAATGAACAAAGAAGGAAGCAATCAAGTAAACCGTATTTTTTTCCTGAAATTAAATAAAACATTGAAACCGACAAAAAAAAACATTAACAAAGCTTTGACAGATTGTACACCGTAATACGGTATTCAAATGACTAAAGACATTAAGTAAAACTGGAGAAGGGTCAAAAAGAAGTGCAACGACCAACAAGAATACCTCTGGAGCCGATCTAATTAAACCATCAGAAAAAGAAAAAAAGTGTTTAAAATAATGCCATGATTTTTCTTTAATTATAAACTTCATACATAGTGTGTAAGAAGAAACACGGTGAACAAAAATCTTATGACCAAAAAAAACCTTGAAGAGCTGTTTGTTTTGTCGTGACGTGTGGTTGACTTTTGGATAAGGGTCAAGCTATTATATAACAGTTAATTCGTTGTTTTAGGCCCTTTACATAGTCGAAAATCCGAAAACCACACGAACAATCATTTAAAATTGATAGCGAATTTCTTTTAATGGTTTGAACTAAAATTAAACATCTTCATATCTCGTGGTCAAATTAGTTTACAATCACGTCATTTTCGATGTGATGAACTAGCTATATAAATTAAGAATATGCCAGCTTTCGTTATATATACTCAATAACTAAAATACTCTTTGGTTATTGACGATATTTTAATTTAATAAAAAAGATCTAGGGTATTGATAGGTTAAGGAGACTAATCATGGCGTCCACTGTTTGAGGTAGATAACCAGATTAAACCCTAATCAAGGTTTTAGCTAGTTCATCGTAATATTTTAATTTTGGATATATATGCACTAGCTAATAGCTTGAAACAAATTATTTAATTAAACATGAATATATAATTATAAAGCATAATTTTTTCTTCAAGATGAACGTGAGAGAAACAATTAAAATGCTGTTCTGGTTAGTGGTTAGACTAACTAATAAATAATAATCCATTTAGTTTTCTGTAGATCAAGGGTTTTTAATTCCAAGATTTCTGCAATATATATTAGAAAGGCAGCGTTTCACTTCTATATATATATATGAAAAATATTCATAAACTTCCCAACAAAAAGAGAGAGCAAGTGGAGTAGTATACAATGCATGAGGCTCGGAGATAAACGTGTTCCCATACATCCTTTTGTCTTTGATGTCATGTGACAATGCGACCAACTTGCAACTTATAAATGTGGTTTTGGAAAAGACGACCTATTTCCCCTTCAGAACTATTGTATAGCACCAGATGTACATAAAGTTTAAGCCTCGTATTATTTTCACCTCAGAATTACACCTAAAAGAGAAGTTAAAAATCTTATTACACACATAATAATACTTGAATACTAATTTGCACACAGACTCAATTAAAATTGGTTTACTGTTTACCAATCCAAATTGAACCATATAAACAAAAACCTAAACCAGAATTAAATCCGAAAAAACCCGATTACAACTTCTAAACCACGATTACAACTTCTAAACCACGACCCTTACTCAAAATTGAACTCCAGAATCTCGAAGGAGAACGACGGCGACGAACCCAGAATCCTCAAAACCCAGAATTCTGAGAAATCAAAAAATTCAAGTCTCGATGTCGATAATGGAGTTCGACGGAGTTCTTCCTGAGGATTCAGACGATGAAGATAGGCATGAACGGAATGACTTCAACATCGAGCAAGCTGTATCTTTATTTGTTGATGAGGCTCCGATTCGTCATAACGTGTATCCTGATACCGATAGTGATGAAGAAGGAGAGAATGTACTAAGTACGGCAAGACAAACATCTAGAGAGCGTTATGAAATCATACGTGGTGATGGAAATTTATACCCATGACATGTATTCTTGAATGGTGTAGCTTTTAAGGAAGCTGTCCTCTACAATGCTCTGAAATCAGGCCGTAATCTCAAGCAATACAGGTATGACAAATCCAAATTTGGGTATTGTTGTGTAGGAGATGGTTGTGAATGGCTGATCTATTGTTCTGTCACTGGAAAGTCGGATATTTGGCAAGTTAAAGTGTTTAATGAAGTTCATTCTTGTACACCTAATGGAGAGTGTGAGATGTTAAAAGTGCCAGTGATTGCTCGATTGTTTGTTGATAAGATTAGAGAGGAACCAGAATACTTCATGCCCATGAAGATAGAAGAATTGGTTATGGAAAGATGGAAGATTTCAGTATCAAGACTTCAATGTCAAGCTGCTAGGAATAAAGCATTGAGGTGGATTGATAGAGAATATGATGAACAGTTTGCTCTTCTTCGAGATTATGCGGCTGAGATTCTGGAATCAAATAAGGATTCTACTGTTGAAATTGATACGGTGACTAATGAGCAAGGTTTAGATGTTTTCAACAGTTTTTATGTTTGCTTCGACAGTCTTCGAAGATCATGGAAAACGACGTGTAGGCCACTTATAGGAGTTGATGGCTGTTTTTTAAAATCAAGAATGAAAGGACAATTATTAGTTGCTTTAGGGCGAGACGCATATAATGCTATATATCCAATAGCATGGGCTATTGTGAAAGTGGAAGACAAGGATAATTGGTTGTGGTTTGTGAAGAAGATCAAGGCTGATTTGGGACTAGGAAACGGTGAAGGATACATTATGATCTCTGATCGTCAAAAGGTACTTAAGTGAGGTGAATTACTTGTGTTTGTGCTTATATTGTCTTTTTTTAGTGATTTAACTTGTGTTTGTGTTTCAGGGATTGATTAGCGCTGTCAAGCAAGATTTACCTAACATTGAGCATAGAAAGTGTGTTAGGCACATCTATGGAAACTTGAAGGCTAAGCATGGGAAGAAGACACAGATGAAGCCATTTATTTGGAATCTGGCATGGAGCTACAATTAAGCAGAGTATCGGGAAAACCTTGACAGTTTGTTCAACTATGATACGGGTGTCTTTCAGGATGTTGAGAAGACAAACCCAAAGATTTGGTGTAGAGCTTTCTTCAAGATTGGCAGCCATTGTGAAGATGTTGAAAACAACTCCACTTAGTCTTTTAATAACATAATCTGCAAGGCTAGATTTAAGCCATATGTGCCTATGCTAGAGACCATTGCTCGACTTGCAATGGTCCGTATTGCAAAAAGGGATGTTATAGCTCATGCTCACAAAGGGATTTGTACACCATATGTGGCTGAATTTCTTCAAGGTGAGCATAAGCAAGCTTCAGAGTGCATAGTTTCTAGAAGCACTAACGGTATGTTTCACGTTCTTCTTAGCGGTTGTGCTTACCGTGTATGCTTGGAAAGAAGGACTTGCACTTGCAAGAAGTGGGAGATTACAGTAATTCTTTGTGAGCATGCATATGGAGTAATTCTTAAGAGGAAATTAGAGTCTGACGATTACGTTAGCCACTGGTTTCGCACAGCTATGTGGAGAAGAACGTATGCAGAAGGATTAGTTCCTCTTAGAGGTGCTCGGTTTTGGCCAGTTGGATCTGCTCCTTCAGTGCATGAAGTTCCTGGACAGAATAAGGAGAGTAAGAAGGATAAAAAAAAGGAAGAAAGGGAAAAATGAGTCTCCTCAAAAGAAGAAACCGAAGCTTCTGAAGCGCATAATGCATTGTGGAATATGCGGTGCAGCTAATCACAATTCTCGGTTCCATAAGAATGAAACACAGGTTTGTGATTGCTCGCTTGTTTTTTGTGTTCTCTTAAGAATGAGCTATTTACTTTTTTGTTCTTATTCCAGGCTTCTCAAGATCAACTTTCTCAAGGTGAATCTTCTCAAGGCATTGTCACGCAGGCTGAGACATGATGTGTGAGACTCCGAAAGTAGAAGAAGTGTAGTTAGGGTCAGTTTTTTGTTGGAGAAATAGCTCATTCTTGTGTTTGTTTTTTTTCTCTATGGGAATGAGCTTCTTAGCGGTTATTGGAAAGGTTTAATTAGCTTCTAGTTTGTGTCTGTTTTTCTCTATGGTAATGATCTTCCTAAAGACATGGAAACCTTCGGTATTAATTATGAAACATGGAGTTTGAACCTTCTGTTTTTCAGCTTATGCATTATGTTTTTTTATCTTGCTAGTTCTCTGTTTTATGACTTGCATCACATGTTGTTTCTCATGTTGTAAGTAAGACAATAACTTATATAAAGGGAAGAGAAAAAAAACCAAATACTTGTTTCATTAGACCAAACAACTAGTTTCATTAAAGCCGGAAAAAAAAACCATCACAGAATGGACCTAGTCACATAGTGACACAAAACACAACAATCAACTCAATCTACTAGTTTCATTAGACCAAACATGATCATACATCCAAAAACTACACCAATCATCATTTTCTTCATACTGGATTTGGCTTCCAACAACACTTCTTCCACGCTCTCCAATACCTCTTTCTCTAGCTTCATTTGCATTTTCTCAAACACCATCTTCTCAAGCTCCAGCCTCTCTGTTGTATTCTCTCTCAGGCCTTGTTCAATTCTCTCAGTTTGTAAAGTCAATGTCTCTATCTCATCTAAGAAAGCCTCATCAACCCACTTGAAAATATGATTGTCGTTGACAAGCTACAAAATGAATAATACACAACAATGACAATCAAAAAATTTACAAAATAATGCAGCAAAAACACTCAAATTACCTTCCGTGCTACATCGTGAGCACAACGATAGTATCGACGATAAGGATTCGCATCGGATTTGGAAATCTTTTCCACGATTACAAACCCACACCAACATTTCGATGGAACACCCACAACTCTTCCTCTTGCTCTGTCAATTGATGTTTCACTCGAAGCTCCAGATACATTGCTCATTCTCATATTCGAATTTCAACCTACATAAACATAAATCATCAACACAACACAAATCGAACTTCTACGGTTGGGTTCGATGGGGTTCGATGAGATAAGAAATTCGAACTCTTTGAAATCAAATAAGCGGATTCCCAAATAAGCAAAACAAGAAATTTGAACCCTAACAATCACTTAAGTCGATTCCAAATCGATTTTGAAAACCTCACTTTTAGGGTTCTTCGATTTCTCAAATTACAGATTTGGGAATTTTGTATGTGAAATTGGATATTTTATCGATCTAACGGGTTCGGTTTTATGGCGACTCCGGTTTGCGGTCGACTTACGTGGTTTGGTTTCGGGTTTATCTCGCAAACCGTAGTAACCAGCGTGGTTTAATATTTGGGTGTAATAAGATCTTTAACTTCTATCTGAGGGAGAAATAGTACGAGGTTTAAACTTCGTGTACATCTGGTGCTATACGATAGTTTCGAGGGGGAAATAGGTCGTCTTTCCCTTTTAGATATTAAAGTTTGCTCCTTTCATTTCATAGAAATAGCCTTATTTGCCTGTTTTTAGATTTCGAATTTTAAAAATCAGTTGATTGCTCATTTAAATTATTAGAAGTCTTATGCTAGTTAGTTAACATCCCAATAGAGATTTTAAAATAGTTTTCATAATCTTTCAGTAGCTGCAAGTAGTTTATTTTGATTTATCTCTTCCACTTAATCCGAATTTGACTTAACTTTACTATGCTCTTGCATTCTTAGTATCCTTCAACACCTAGGCTGGATTGACACCTAAAGTACTACAGCAACACTTAGAGGCTTTAGGATTGATAGAATTACACTGAAAGCTATTTTATAGCATCTAAGGCAATCATAATAGCTAGATTCCAGGTGTTATAGTTTGTTCCGTTAAGTACCTCAGAAATGAGCGAATATTGGATTCCGTCAAGATCGAATTTTGCCAATAAAGAACTCGAAAGAACGTAGCCGAGAACCGCTACTGGAGACGGCATAATAGCAGATGGAGGAAGATTTGTTTTAATCATCGGAATAGATGGATTTTGCATAGATGTCAGCGGATCTGAGCGATTAGTTGCCAACAAAACACCGTGAGTTACCGACGAAGCCCCACGAGCTGATCGGCGAGAGGATAAGCATAGAGTAACCATATTGACGAAGATTGGCTGGAATAAAACCAAAAAGATTCAAAATCGGTTGAATCACGAGAGAGAATCGAAGAAAAGCTCAATCGGAGAAATTCCAGATCAAGTAAGGACAAGGAAACAAAGAGAAAAGATCGGATTTGTTGAGATTGATATCAACACTCTGATACCATAGTAAATGAACAACAAGATCGAAGAATAGATGTTATAACAAGAAAGAGAATGTGTTATTCATCTTAATGATCAACGTTTACATCTCGCTCCTCTTATATGAAATAAAAAGCTGGTTTACGCATTGAACCATATCTAATTACTTTCTTGTTATGATAATGATGAACAATGACTCTTCATCAATGTTAATGTTTTGCATTTCACCGACATTATTTCATTGATATAAGTGTTAATTTATTATGAGATTTGCTTTCCTATATAAAGGGACAGTACCCTTGTAAAGATATTAGTCCACTTGAAGAAGAGAAAGTGAAATCGTAAGTCTCCCTCTTTTACTCACGTCACTCACTCTTTCTCTCTCTTAAGAAACTAAATAATATTATATAATACTTCACATCTGTTATAATATTTTACAACACGTTATCAGCACGAGCGTCTCTCGATCTATTTATATACCAGATCCGTCTGTATACTACGAATGTGAGATTTATTTGTATTCAATTTATTTTATATTTTATTATTTACTGAAAAATAAGCTCCGCCTTCTCCGTTTATTTGTTATGCCGGGATGGTAGGCTCTGCCTCCTTCGAGCTGATCGTTATGGTAGGCGCTCCCTTCACGATCGAAATGATCACATGGTAGACTATGTCTCCTCATATCATATTTACGGAGTGAAAAGGATAACACCTTGTCCTTATTTAATTTATGTTCAAGCATTTAATTTATTTATTGAGTGTGAGATTAAAACCCTCATTCTTGTTCATTTATTTATTACGGAGTGGTAGTTTTAAAAATTCCTCCGCAAGCAATTGAATGCTAGGCTCTCCCTCCTCATATTTTTTTAAATTATTATCTTTATTTATGACGTTATTATGCCCAAATTTTTTATAAATAAATTTGTACTAAATTAAATGGATTAAGTTTTGTTATTCAGTAATAATGTAAAATTTGGCTAAGCTCGAGATCGCAGCCCTTGACTTATGTGGACAGAATCATACGTCTTGGACGGTAGGTGCAAGGTTGCATCTAAAGAGAAATGGTCTCTTGAGCACTATCGATAAGTCGATAGAGACATCAGATGAGGTTAAGACAAAAGCAATGATCTTTTTACGCCACCATATTCATGATGGTTTAAAAGATGAATACATTACGAAAGAAGATCCGGCAGATCTTTGGCTATCGCTTAAGAGTCGGTTTGATCACCAGAGGTATGTGATCTTACCAAAAGTGAGGCACAAATGGTTGAATCTCCGGTTCCAAGATTACAAAAGTGTGAGTGAATATAATTCCACCATGTTCGGAATCACCTCCAGGATGACGTTGTGTGGAGAATATATCAGTGAATATGATATGTTAGAGAAAACTCTCTACACTTTTCATCCTAGAAATGTAATCCTGCAGCAGCAATACCGGGCAAGAGAATTCACCCTGTATTCGGAGTTGATGCAAATTCTCCTTGTAGCAGAACAAAATAATCAACTCGTGATGTTGAACCATCAGACTCGTCCAGCTGGATATATGCCATTCCCTTAAGTGAATGCTGCGTCATCCAGTCAAACTGATAAGAAACCACGCCGTGAACGCAGACGCGGTAGAGGATGCGGTCGTGCTCGAGGGCATGGACGAAGAAGGCAAAGTGATGATGGTCAAGGTGTTAAAGGACAAGGTGAAAACCCTTGATTCAGATGCGGCATGAAAGGACATGGGGTACGCACGTGTCGTATGCCAAAATATTTAGCCGATCTGTACGCAGAATTACAAAAGAGCAAAGAAAAGGATGCATTGACCAACTTCATCTTGGATGAAGCTGGAACTTCCTTTGATGGCTTAAGTGATGACACTCATCTTGATGGTGCTGATTTCCTTGTCGATCCTGAAGCATAAACGGAGTCAAAGAAACTTAAATCTATAACAGTGTCTCCTTGAAAGACACCAAGAATAACGAACACTTAATCAGGATTTTAGTATGTATGATATATTTTTTGTTTTGGTAAAAAGTTTTTGGTGTAATATATTAACCTTTTGATGTAATTTATTAACTTTTTTATAAGTTGATGTTTTTGGTTAATTACTGCATCTCTTAGAAGTATTGTGGCCCATAAGATGTCAGAATTTGAGATTCAGGATGGAGATACATGTCTAGCAGACAGTGCTACAACACATGCAATACTTAAAGATAAAAAGTATTTCTCCTGTCTCAAAATGAAAGTCTCCGCCGGAAGCGTGAGTACTATAACTGGTATTGCAAAGATTATACTAGCCTCCGAAAGAGCGAGTTTTTCAATGCCAAGGGGTATATAGTTTGTAGTGCAAGATGCATTATACTCCCCCGAGTCTAAACGAAACTTATTAAGTTTTCGAGATATCCGGAGAAATGGATATCATATTGAGACTATTGATCAGAATGACATTAAATTTCTTTGCATTACAACAAAGAGGAAACATCAATTGGAAGAATTACCAATGATGTCCTCCGGATTATATTGCACAAAGATAACCATGGCTGAATCACATGTTGCGGTAAACCAGAAGTTTACCAGCACTTTTAGAGTGTGGCATGAAAGGTTAGGCCACCCTGGTTCAGTCATGATGAGAAGGATTGTGCAAAATTCGAGTGGCCACCCATTGAAAAACCAGAAGATTTTTCAATCGGGGGAGTTTTCATGTAAGGCATGTTCTCAAGGAAAACTCATAAGTAGGCCCTCGCCAGCCAAAGTTGGGAATGAATCCCCTGTATTTCTAGAGAGAATACATGGTGATATATGTGGGCCGATTCACCCACTGTGCGGGCCATTTAGATATTTTATGGTATTGATTGACGAATCTAGCAGATGGTCACATGTGTGTCTTTTGACCACAAGAAATATGGCTTTCGCAAGATTCATTGCCCAAATAATCAGGTTGAGAGCGCATTTCTCTGATTGTGCCATAAAGAAAGTCAGGCTTGATAACGCTGGTGAGTTCAATTCAGCGGCCTTTAATGACTATTGTATGTCTTTGGGAATCGATGTTGAGCATCCGGTTCCGCACGTACATACACAAAATGGCATGGCTGAGTCTTTGATTAAACGGTTGCAGTTGATTGCAAGACCGTTAATCTTGAGAACAAAGCTTCCAATCACTGTGTGGGGACATGCTATATTGCATGCTGGGGCATTGGTCCAGGTTAGGCCAAGTGCATATAATGAATATTCTCCCATACAGTTAGTGTTTGGCCATAAGCCAGATGTTTCCCATCTTCGTGTGTTTGGGTGTGCGGTCTATGTTCCTATAACGCCACTCCAAAGAACAAAAATGGGACCACAGAGAAGATTGGGAATTTATGTCGGGTATTCGTCACCAAGTATAATTAGATATCTTGAACAGGTAACTGATGATATGTTCACGGCACGGTTTGTCGATTGCCACTTTGATGAAAATGAATTCCCTGCGTTAGGGAGAAGATTGAGAAAATCACCAAATGATATCACCTGGTGTATACACTCTTTAGCTTATCTTGATCCTCCTACTAATCAACGCGAGGTGGAAGTTCAGAAAATTATACATATGCAAAGTTTGGCAAACCAGTTATCTGATGCATTCACAGATACGAGGAGGGTGACAAAGTCTCATATCCCCGCAGCTAATGCTCCATCAAGGGTAAATGTTCATGAAGAACATATTGATGTAAGCATAGCAAATGAACCGAGGGTTCAGTTGAAGCGCGGGAGACCTATGAGAACAAAAGATAGAAATCCCCGACAAAAAAGAAATCGGGAGTAAAGGTTCCGGAAGAACCAAATAAAGTCAAATGTCCCGAAGACATTTGTGTCAGATAACCTGAAGACATTTATGAAAAGGTTCATGAAGAACCAAGTAAAGATATATGTCCAGAAGACATATATGAACGGGTTCCAGAAGAACCTGGTAAAGAGATTCGTCTTGAAGACGAATCTGGAACAGAAAAATATGAGATTTCCATCTCCTTCTCCCAAAGTGGACAATTATGGACTATAAGTGAAATAGAGGATGCTGAATGAATGTTCTATTTTTCTGTGTCCAAAGAGATCGATCATGAAAATGAAGATCTAGATCCAAGTTCCGTGTCATAGTGCCAGAGAATGCCTGACTGGGATAAATGGCAAGTGGCCATGAGGAATGAAATATTCTCCCTTCATAAACAGAACGTATTCAGACCGATAGCTGTTACACCTGAAGATGTAATGCCGATCGGATACATATGGGTCTTTGTAAGAAAAACAGAAATGAGAAAATGAGGTCACAATGTATAAAGTTCGCCTTGTGGTGCAATGTTTTTCTCAAAGACCGGAAATAGATTATGTAGAAACATATTCCCCGGTCATGGATGCAATCACATTCATGCACTTAATAAGCCTAACGGCCTCTAAGAATTTAGAGATGTACATGATGGATGTTGTGACTGCATATCTATATGGTTCACTTGATCGTGACATATACATGAAAATCCCTGAATGATTAAAGATGCCTAAATCATCTAAAGAGCTATGTTCGGTCAAACTACAGCGATCACTTTACGGATTAAAGCAATCCAGAGGCATGTGGTATAATCGCTTAAGTGAGTACTTGTTGAGTAAATGTTACATCAACAATGCGATATGCCCTTGTGTGTTTATAAAAAAATCTGCATCAGGATTTGTGATCATTGCTGTGTATGTTGATGACCTGAACATGATTGGAACTCAAAAAGAGATTGATGATGCAAGAGCTCATATGAAAGATTTGTACATTAATCAAATTACAGCAGAAGGGTGTTGAGACGCTTTATTATGGATAAAGCGACTCCTTTGAGTACTCCAATTATCAATAGACCACTTGATGTTGACAATGATCCATTTCGGCCTTGTGAAGGTAATGAAGAAATATTAGGTCCTGAAGTGTCTTATATGAGCGCTATAGGTGGACTTTTATATCTTACAAATTGTACTAGACCAAATATAATTTTTGCTACTAACTTACTTACAAGGTATAGTTCATCACCGACGCGCATACATTGGAATGGAATAAATTATATATTCTGTTATCTTCAAGGTTCGATTGATTTTGTATTATATTATTCTAGAAACCCCGAGGTTGGTCTAGTTGGTTTTGCAGATGCAGGATATCTATCTGATCTGCATAAAGCTCGATCGCCAATTGGATACGTTTTCACATTTGATGGAACTGCGATCTCTTTGCGTTCCCAAAAGCAAACATTTGTCGCCACTTCTTCAAATTATGCGGAGATTATTACGCCTCATGAAGCATGCAGAGAATGTGTATGACTCAGATCCATAGCTCATCATATACAAGAAGCAAGCGGAATAATCACAGATAAAGAACCAACAAAAGTGTTTGAAGACAATGCTGCTTGTGTCGCTCAAATTAAAGAATGTTATGTGTCCAAAGAGATCGATCATGAAAATGAAGATATAGATCCAAGTTCCGTGTCAGAGTGCCAGAGAAGGCCTGACTGGGATAAATGGCAAGTGGCCATGAGGAATGAAATATTCTCCCTTACTAAACGGAACGTATTCGGACCGATAGCTGTTACACCTGAAGATGTAATGCCGGTCGGATACAAATGGGTCTTTGTAAGAAAGAGAAATGAGAAAAATGAGGTCACAAGGTATAAAGCTCGCCTTGTGGCGCAAGGTTTTTCTCAAAGACCGGGAATTGATTATGAAGAGACATATTCCCCGGTCATGGATGCAATCACATTCAGGTACTTAATAAGCCTAACGGCCTCTAAGAATTTAGAGATGTACCTGATGGATGTTGTGACTGCATATCTATATGGTTCACTTGATAGTGACATATACATGAAAATCCCTGAAGGATTTAAGATCCCTGAAGGGTCTAAGATGCCTAAAGCATCTAAAGAGCTATGTTCGGTCAAACTACAGCGATCACTTTACGGATTAAAGCAATCCGGACGCATGTGGTATAATCGCTTGAGTGAGTACTTGTTGAGTAAAGGTTACGTCAACAATGCGATATGCCCATGTGTGTTTATAAAGAAATCCGCATCAGGATTTGTGATCATTGCTGTGTATGTTGATGACCTGAACATGATTGGAACTCAAAAGGAGATTGATGATGCAAGAACTCACATGAAAGATGAGTTCGAGATGAAAGATCTTGGAAAGACAAAGTTTTGTCTTGGGCTCCAGATAGAGCATTTCCAAGATGGAATATTTGTGCATCAATCAAATTACACCAGAAGGGTGTTGAAACGCTTTAGTATGGATAAAGCGACTCCTTTGAGTACTCCAATGGTCAATAGACCACTCGATGTTGACAAGGATCCATTTCGGCCTTGTGAAGGTAATGAAGAAATATTAGGTCCTGAAGTGCCTTATATGAGCGCTATAGGTGGACTTTTATATCTTGCAAATTGTACTAGACCAGATATAGCTTTTGCTACTAACTTACTTGCAAGGTATAGTTCATCACCGACGCGCAGGCATTGGAATGGAATAAAGCATATATTCTGTTATCTTCAAGGTTCGATTGATTTTGTATTATATTATTCTAGAAACCCCGAGGTTGGTCTAGTTGGTTTTGCAGATGCAGGATATCTATCTGATCTGCATAAAGCTCGATCGCCAATTGGATACGTTTTCACATTTGATGGAACTGCGATCTCTTTGCGTTCCCAAAAGCAAACATTTGTCGCCACTTCTTCAAATTATGCGGAGATTATTACGCTTCATGAAGCATGCAGAGAATGTGTATGACTCAGATCCATAGCTCATCATATACAAGAAGCAAGCGGAATAATCACAGATAAAGAACCAATAAATGCTGCTTGTGTCGCTCAAATTAAAGAATGTTATATTAAGAGCGATAGGACGAAGCATATTCCTCAAATATTTGTCTCTTATACTCAAGAGCTCGAGAAAAATAAAGAAGTGGATATTCAGTATGTTCGCTTAAGTGACAACGCAGTTGATCTTTTCACGAAGGCTCTTCCTACTACAACATTCAAGAAACATGTTCATAGTATTGGAATGCGACATCTACGAGATTTGTGAAGAGAAGATGAGATCCATCATTTTCAGGGGAAATTTGCTGTTGATGTACTCTTTTTCCTTTTGTCATGGTTTTTATCCCATTGGGGTTTTCCATGAAAAATATTTTTAACGAGGCAGCACACAACTTCAAAAATGATGGATATTCAAGGAAGAGCGTCACTGCACTCTTTTTCTCTTGTCATGGTTTTTATCCCAAATGGGGTTTTCCATGATAAATTTTTTAAAGAGGCGGTACGTAATACGGTATTGATGATGAATCAATGGAGAGAGTTATGATAATGATGAATGATGACTCATCATCAATGTTAACGTTTTGCATTTCACCGACATTATTTCATTGACATATGTGTCAATTTATTATGAGATTTGCTTCCCTATATAAAGGGACGTTACCCTTGTAAAGATGTTAGACCACTTGAAGAAGAGAAAGTGAAATCATAAGTCTCTCTCTATTTTACGCACGTCACTCTCTCTCTTAAGAAACTAAATAATATTATATAATATTTCAAATCTGTTATAATATTTTAAAACATTTCTCTCTCTCTTTTTTTTTAAAGTTGGCTAATCGTAAATTTTTGATGGTTGTGGGAAAAACTGAATCCCCGAACTCTTTTTTATTTCCTTTTTTCTTCCCAAAGAAATTGAAAACCATCTCTAACTGATCATATTTTCTTTTTCTCCTTTTTTTTCATTTTCTTCACTATTGTTTTCATCTCATGAAAAATAAGTATCACCATTGTTGGTGTGTTAGAGAAAGAAAAAAATTAGAAGAACTCATAACTTATAACGATGGAATTGATCGATCTCATGACTTAAATAAAATTGATAGACCCATAACTTAACTAGATGTAATTGATAGAACCCAGAGTTACTCTTCATGAAATTGATATAACTAAATTAATTTTGGAGAAATTGATAGAAACCCAGATAATTGATATGAAATTTTGTAGTTTCGACCATAACGTATTGGATAATAATATATGCGAATTCCGTCAATATATTATCATATATATTCAAATCATATATAGTTTATATTTTGAGCAATTGCAGATACTAGACCCAAATAAGCCTGAAATGAAGAGACCCTCCCTGGCACATTTTCTGTCACATTCAAACCAACAAAAGACATTAATACCCTTACTAACGACTGCGTACAAGTTGCCCAATTTCTGATCCGAATCTATTTTAATAATGTAATCAGAACCGACAACTAAATTCAATACTCAATTTTGGGATTATTTGCTTATTAAATGACTTTGCCTAAGGTTCTCTACTTTTCTAGCGTAAGTGTAGAGTCTTTTAGGGTTTTATTTCGTGATCCAGATTCGCTTATTCGTCTTCTTTTTTTCCTAAAGTTTCTCTCCTTTTCAACCGAGAAAGACATTTTCCTTTCTAAAATCACCTGTATACCCGCACAATCTCTGGAAGCGACGAAAATCATTACATCGGCGGACCCAAAACCGCATCCCTTCTCAAATCACAGCCACTGTAAGTTTTAAAATCTCAAAATTAAGCAGTTTTTTTCCAACGACTCAGGATACGCTCCCTCTGCATATGATAGCAACGGGTCATAAACCCTTTGGCCACAGGGTTAACATATACCAAAAATCCGGGTATGTGGAACAAATAAAAGAAGCTCTCAAAGAATTGAAGTTGATTTCATTCGTGAGTCGCCGCTTGAGCAACTCTTAGGGATCCCGAACAAACCAGCCAGGTCCGGGGGATTTGGACTTTTTCTGATGTCGAGACAGCTTGAAGTTGCCAAAGAGAACGAGATCTGGATCCTTTTTGGTGGTTCACCCATCCGATTTTCACTCAAAGAATTCAAATTAGTAACTAGGTTGTCTTGTGCGAAGTACCCGACGAAAGAGAAAAAGCGAGCGCTGAAAGGTACATCTTCAAAGAAAGAGCTTTTCTATGGAAAACTATTTGGGGTTGAAGAGAATGTAACCGTTCAGAGAGTGCTTAGCATGTTGAGAAGAAGACCGGCGCAAGACCGGGAAACGCGATTGCGATATGCTTGCCTTGCTTTGGTTGATGGTATTTTATTGGCCACAAGTCATTTTCCGAAGGTCAAAATAGTTAAAGAGCATGCGGAAAAGCCTAAAAGTCTTGACGACTTTCTAGCATTCCCATGGGGGAGATTGTCCTTCGATCGGATAATGACTTCTATAAAAGAGAGGGACTTGGATCAACTCGCCACATCAGACGTTGCAGTCCAAGGGTTATTTGTTGCCCTTCAGTTTGTGGTACTCGAAGCAGTGCCTGTAATTTTAAGTGATAATGTTGGTGACCAGGATGAAGAGGATGAATATTTCGCTGTTCAAACCAATAATCCCCTGCAGTTCAAACTGAGCCATGTGCGGGAGCTTGACCAGTCATCCGATGTGAGTGTGTGTCCTCCCATTTATATTTTTAGAGTAATTGCAAATAATCGTCCCTGAAATTAAGACTAAAACTTAGCCTGCTATCATTTTATACGTATGTTATTGCCAAACACCTACGACATGACAACTTACATGTTTTTGGATCTTGTTACAAATCAGGTGGAGGTTGTACCGATCATCCGGCCCCAAGTAGTGTTTGATTCCGACGACGAAGACTCGACATGGACAGACGACGAGGAGGATGCCATGTTGGATAACATGCTTACTCTTATTAAAGAAAGTTTCAAATCAATAGCGAAATGTTTGTAGGTGATCGTAAACCGGCGGAGTTGGTGCGGCAGCCGGCCACTAGGCAGGACAGTTATGCAAAAAACTCCCTAGGCAATAAAGGAAAGTCAACAATTAGGCAATCCGGTGGTCTGCGGAAGAAGCATTTAGCAGAACCGCCTGTGAATGCACACATTGAATCTGTTATATACGCCTCTATTATGGAGGCCGTCAAAGGGTTGGAAGAGAAAATAGGACGCATTGTCAGTGACAAGCTAGCGGCTAACAACCAATCTCTAATCGATGGGATGACAAAGTGGCTATCGCAAAACACTACTTTTGATGAGAAAGAGGTTGATCCTACAACCGAAATCCCTTCGACCTCGGGGTCTTCTAGCTCAGGCGCTGGCAGCGATAAAACGACATCGGATTCGATTCACATGTCTAAGAATCTACCTAAAGAATGGAACAGGATGTTGGAGATACCGAAACTGCTGTTAACGGAAAGGAAAGATTTCCCCAGGAGGTGGCAGCTTTCTACAATTCAGATTCTTTCAGGGTTAGGGGACCTAATTTTATGTGAAGTCAATTTTTTAAATTTGTTTTAAGTTTGCATCTCACAACGGATATTGGCACTTTGTAGGATAACACTGATGTCAATTTTTTAAATATGTTTTAAGTTTGCATCTCACAACGGATATTGGCACTTTGTAGGATAACACTGATGTAGGGGTCGAGGTCGTCACCGCGACATGGAGAGGGGCAGGAGGTGGAGGAAACTAACGAGGTTGCGGAAAAGGTGGGGGAAACTAACGAGGAAAAAAATGACCTTGTGCATTTGTTGTCGTCTAAAAATAATGCTTAATATCATTCTTTACTTTGGCTAGGCATCTCCAGCTCACGACGGCGCAACCCAGGATGTCGCAGCCCCGGACGTTGAAAGTTACCGACCCAATATCGTCGTAAGTATCTACTACATATAATTGCTAACATCCTGCGTAGATATGTAACAACATTGTATATATGAACCCCTATTTTTGCGTATGTGTAACAATTCATTATTTTTGTTACACATATTTTTTTTCAAGGTGTAAGTTAAACCGATTTTATTCAATATCGTTGTATATGTATTTGTTGTTGAGGACCCAGAAAATGGGGGCGACCAAAATGGATGATGTCACCAACCCATCTCCGTCAAAAATGGAGGAAGTGTCCTACGCCTCTCTATGGTCAACGTAAGTATCTTAGCGATCCTTTAACTTGGCAAATGTTAATGTTGCATCCATGCTAACAAATCTCCGCTAACTAATCCCAGTCACTATAGATACAACAACAATTTGGCGATCCTTTAACTTGGCAAACTTTTCCGCTAATAAATCCCCGCTAACAAATCCCCACTACGCTAACCTCTCTGTTAACAAACATCTCCGGTTTCGACATAAGTATCCAAAACAGAGCGATAATAACAACCCGGTTATCGTCGTTACGAATAATAACTATGTTAACTATGAAACTTCTCCAATCAATTTTACAAACTTGTACCGATAACTTTGTTAAGAATGTTGTAATGTGTAGGACGCAAAGGAGTTGCAAAACCCCAGCTCATGCAATCGTCTAGTGGAGCCTCATGATAGCGAAACACAGATTATGGACATCGACAAAGTTGGATATATCCTTTTCCATGATTGGTTTCCTTTTATAACGAGACCACTAACAAATTGTTCTTTATTATCGGCTACATCACATCTGCCTAGCCCTGAAGTGGTCGCTGACTAAACCGCGGCGAAAACTGATACTCATAAGGTCAGCGCGGGTTGTTTTGCCAACTTTTAACAACTTTTACCCCATCCATCATTTACATTAACGTTCTAAGTTATTTTATGGAACAGGACCCGCCAACTGAACCCGAGCCAAGTGTTTCGGCCTAGATGTGGTCATGGTACGTCGCAGCACCCTCTCTAAATATGGATGGTCGGTAGTCATTCATTTAGTATTTACTTCTCTGAATGTCAGGGGACCAATTACATCATTCCCAATACTATAACTTGGTCATCCCTCTACTCACTTGGACTAACACAATAACTACAGGGTACTGTGATGGCTGAAGTTAAACCGTTGAATCCTTCTGACGGCACTAGAAAAAGTAAGAGGCTGAGGACCAAATCATCTCGCCTATATGAGAAATTTGACTGCGGTAAACGGATTAAAACAATTACTGGCCAGCAAACGGCGGAGAAAATGGATAAGGAATTAAGGATGGAGAAAAGGTTCTCAGCCGCCATGAATGCTCTCTCAAGGTGACCTTACACTTCAATATCAATGCCGACAACGTCCCACAAGAGTCTGAATGGCTAACATCTTTGTTAATCAGCAATTTTTAAACCGTTAACATTTTTTTATTACAGTGTGAATATTAGAAGCTCTTCTATATTTGCCAAGAAGATTAACGACTTGCTAGCTCGAGCCAAAACTCCCTCAGCAAAGGTAATTCACCCCCTTCATTGATTAACATATTATGAGATCAATAATCCATTGGTTGTGACACTGCTAACCCCCAATAGGTTATGGATGGTTTATGAAAAATAACTCGATGGATCCTGAGGGTAGACGAGAGGGATGGGGCGCAACTTTGGGTTCATGTTTTGGATTCCAAGTTTGTCTCACATCTTACTAGACTTTATCCCAAGTTCTCCAAATTTGACAATCCGGAGGGGTTCAAATTCAGCAAAAGCATTGTTGATATGGTGATACCAACCGCGTCCAACTCTTTAAAGAAGCCGATATTTTATATCTTCCATTCGACTTCAATAAGAATCATTGGGTTGCCCTAGCCGTCCACTTACATATTGGCAAAATGGAGGTTTTGGACTGCGACTCAACAATAAAGACTGATACGAGCATTCAAAACATCATCCAACCGGTTGCGGCCAGGCTGTCTTATCTGCTCAAACAGGTGGCGGCGAATCTCGCCATGGGCCAGATCAACACAACCCCGTTCACGATATAAAGAATTGCAGGTATCCCCCAAATATCATCAGCTGCTGATTTGGGGATAATGACAATCCTCTTTATTCAAGCTCATGGCGTCGGAGGCGTGGATGAGTACTGCGGGTTAAAGGATCTCGCGTCTCTTGCGGAAGAGGTCAAAAAGATTGTTACATGTTTAATAAAAAATTTACCGGCATAAAATCCATGGAACGGAAAACGGAACTGCTACTATGTTATGTTTTTTCTTTTTGTTAGGTGGGGAAATGTATTTACACTCTACCACTCTGCTGTAATATTTTGGATACCATGTTCTGTAGCCAACGACTTTTGTTACTTGCAAAGAAACGATAATGCATAACTACTATGTTATGTTTTGTCTTTTTTGTTAGGTAGGGAAATGTATTCACACTCTACCACTCTGCTGTAATATCTTGGATACCCTGTTCTGTAGCCAACGACTTTTGTTCCTTGCAATGAAACGATAAGGCATAACTACTATAACTCACAATTTTCGTTACCTCTTGATCCAATTTTAGTTACCCCTTAATAAATAACGCAGGCCAGCGTACAACACAAACATACATGTATGTTTCAGATGCACTAACCTTTATATTGTAAACTTTACAATTAATTAGCCTACCATCACTAACTTTCATCTTGCATTATTAACTTCACTGTTATCACTACAATCGAAAACAATGTACACAACACCTAAAAAATGGCTACAATTCTTATAATATGCTTTTATCTGTTTGCAGTTGACCCCCTTCCGAAGACGGTGACGACTAAGATGGAGGAAGTGAAAAATTCGCTAACTTTGTAACTTCCCCGCATACATATCCGCCAACGTTAGGTTAACATCGACCACTAACATTCCCCACTAATATCCCGGTAATATATCCCGCTAACACGTCAACGCTACTATATCCATTACTGATATAGAGGTATCAAAACAGTTTTTGTTCAAACCGGTCAATAATGTTCATCGCTCCCGATCAAAAAGCTTTTAATCTAGTTTAATATAACAACATTATACATTTTAAAAGGAGAAATTGTAGTCAGCTCGTTAGGGTTAACTCCATTTTAATATAACATCATTATCAAAATAGTGTTTGTCCAACTCGACCAATAATGTTCACCCGACCCCGATTATGACGCTTAAATTCCACTTTAATATAACAATGTTATACATTAGAAAGGGAGAAATTGTAGCCAGCTCGTTTGGGTTAACTCCATCTTAATATAACAACATTATACATTATCAAAGGAAGAATAGAAGACAGTTCGTTCGGGTTACACTGTTTTGCAGAAGGCAACGTTAGTGACCTTTGTAAGAGGAATATACATAACGTTTTCCATCCTGTATAAACTTCTTACAAAATATAATACAACAAAACAATTACTACTCCAATATTTATAGACACCTCCAAACAGGCACTACTTTTTACACCAACAGCCTACACCCGTAATATTTAGATCCATCCTCCTTTTTTCCAAAAACTTGCCTAACCTCACCTAAGGTCCCTGCACAATGCCCAATACGTTAGCAGATAATAAAATTTGCATTATATAACAGTAATGGTTAAAGAAGGATATGTTTACCGTAATCAGGACCTTTCATATTGACTTGTTATGTACCATTCCACGACATCTTGTGCACTTCCTCCGATTCACTCGCTAACACCGCAATAAAAAATGTTAGTGATCAAACCTACCAACCTACATAATGTAACATTGTTAGCCAATATATTCAACATATGTACCTTGAACTTGCCCCTGAAGGCCTCCTCACCGATGGTGGTGCCAGTTTCTCTCCTGCCACGTTGGTCGCAGAGGGGACCAATATGTCAATATCAGGAACCGATATAATAAGAAAACCGTATGCTAGCTTTGTCACTTCCATGGTGTAGCATGCCCCTGGCAAAGTATCAACTTGTACTCCAACTTGCACTGTTGCCGCTATAGCATGCTTACGCGGAAAGTGCAGCAGCTGAAACTCTCGGTAAGTAAAAGTACGTTCCCACATATGTACTGCATAGGCAACATCTGCCTCATCCCTCACTTCATAAACCCCATCACCTATTTTCATTACGAAATACCCTGAAAATTTCTCAAACTCTCGACTATCATTTTCTCAACCTTCATGTTTAGCACGCTCTCCTTGGTAGAAGCTGCCTCACGCCGCAGAGCAAACCGTGTAACAAGAGTTGTACGAATTGTCTGCAAAATGGAGATGACGGGAAAATCTCTTGCCATGGTCAAGACGTTGTTCAATGACTCCGAAACGTTGTTGCTCATTATGTTGTAACGCTCCCCAACAAAATGAGATATCGTCTAGTGTTCAAACCCCATCTCGGTAAGATACTGCGCGCAAGCTCTATTAGCCGCCCTTATCTCCTCGAACAATCTATCAAATTCTCCTAGCCTATACGCTCTTGCCGCTTCGGACACTATGTAAGTCAAATTTGGTGTTTTGAATCGGCTTTGGATGTTTCGTTGGAGGTGGACTATGCACGCCGCATGGGAGGACATTGGATACACCTGGCAAAAAATTACCAACAGCTTTTAGGACTAATATGCAGGATTAGCAAATATAGACCGATAACAACCTTATCTATACCAACAAAAACATTACCAAATAGTCGCAGTTACCAGTTAAAAGGCATCATTTATACCAAAAACAACAGTAACTTACTTTACGGATCCCGGTGTAAATAGAAGCGTGCTGGTCTGATATGAAAACCAACTCAGAATCGTCCGGGAGTATCTCCGAAAGCTTCCATAAGAACAAGTTCCATGAATCATCATTTTCGCTGTTCACAATCCCAAATGCTAGTGGGAACAGCTGGAAATTCCCGTCTTGAGCGCTTGCCGCCACTAGACAACCTCCATACCGGCCTTGGAGATGAGTGTTGTCTACAATAACCACATTCCTCATATACTGATAACTTTTTGCGCAGACGCCTAAGAGTAAAATAAATATTTGAACCGCTCCTTTCTTGCCCCAATCATGTTCTGTCTCAAGAGCTACAATTGAGTCAGGATTGGTCTTTAGAAGAAGCTCATAGTAAGGTGGGATCAAAGCAAAACTCCCCATGGAAGAACCCATAGCATTGTCCAAAACAATCTCCCTCGCCCTCCATGCCTTTAAGTAACTAAATGGAGACTAAATTCTTGGCGAAGTATTCGCCGTAGCTCAAATGCGTGTGGGCCTCTTCCTTCACTGCTACATCTCGACCGGACCATGTTCCCGATAACCTCACTGGACGCCTGCTTGTGGAAATATCCTCTCGCATCCACGTTACAAGTATGATGTAGGACCGCACTCCTCACCTTGTACCGGTCACTGCCATCTATTTTTGTTGTATAAACTCGCCAAAGGCAGCCATCACCAGCGCAAACCACCAAGACACCGCCGGGCCGTGATCTAATGTACTTAAAATGGAATTTTCGGTTTATAGCATGATGACCATCTTCAGGCGGCAATCATCCTTATTATTGAAAATGCGACCGTCAAAAATATCATCCGTCTCATAGTCGACTTCCCGCAATGCCCTATCCAACTCAGATGCTATCATCATTACCCATAATCAGTTTAAACATATATGAAATAACATTCTCGTTAACGAAATAACATAGTTAACAGAAGACGGACCTTCTCCTATTGGGTAGTCGAAATACGGAGATGCGTCACGGGCATGAAGCATCGGTACAATACATACCTCAGTTGTAGTATATGTTTCTGGAATAGATGGGACTCGATGCGATGGTTTCGTTATGTTGGATGTGGTGCATCCACCGCGATGTCTTTACCTTTGTCCACAACAATTGCCTTCCCCGTATCGCGTCCACCAAGCCTGATCTCGGGTTGAGCCAGCCTCAAATATCCATCGGTTGGATTATCCGGCGGATAATCCAAAAATGTTATTGGGACATTGGTGTTATGTTCAACCAAATTGGATAATCAACAATAGTATTGTTAGAGATGTCAGACGAGCCGGTCCGCGTCCAAGTGGGCTTGTCCGTGGTGGGTTCAGTTTTTTTTTGTCCGTCCGGGTCTGTCTGCCGCGGGTTGTGGACAAGAAATATAAGCCAAAGCCTGCCCCGGCCTTATTTAGAGAGTTTGCAGGCTGGCCCGCGGGCATGTTTTACTGGGTTGATATTTACTTCAGTTTGGTCAATATCCTGATTCGAAATTGGTTTTTTGAAGTCTGATGTTCTGTTTTTGTTATCTAAGAAACTTTTATGTTTCTTTGTACCATTATCATCCTTTAATGATTTAAAAAAACCTGCAACTTCAATGAGATTTTTACTTAGATGTTGGGATCGCTTAATTCGTCTTGTCTTATGATCGAGAACCCCTAAGTGATCCCAACATCTAATTTTAGGACACCTTTGTAAAAATCACATTTATTACCAAAAAAGAACTAAGTTGTATTTATTAATGGTTCTCTTATGTTATGAAAGGTACTACGAACACGAGATCGGGATATAAAAAGGAGCGAGAACAGTCATGCACAGAAACAAAGCGATTCACGGTGTTTAAAAAGAAAGAAACTAAATCTAAGTATAAAAAATGTTTTACACAGAAAACATTGGAGATCTTTGTATTTTTCTTGGACATGGTTAAGCTTTGTGTGTCCCAGAGTACTCATCTCTAGGTCGTAAGCCTAACTGCATCTATTCTCCTTCCAATAATCCAGCTCGAAATGCTATACTATGACGACTTCTCTGCACCCATGGCAAAGTTCACTGTCTCTCCAATTAAAGCATACGATATTTCAATACACCACCACAATTTTAGATGAATATGATATCAACTCTCTGACCAATAAATATGTAGATTCAGACAAATATATTTTACCAAATTAGTTAACACCAAACAGAAATCTATATCTATGATTTCAAAGCATTCATACCCAAAATCAGCATTTTCAGGGAATACATAAACAATCCGAAAACATGATTCATGTTTTCAAACTGAAACTTAAACAATCCGAGAAGAAACAAGAGGAGAGAGGTCATCAAAGGAAATCAAATTGAAATTCTAAACCAATAAAATGAAACTTAAAAAATTAATCCGAGAAGCAACAAGAAGTCATACCCAAAGTGATCCTCGTTGCATACTAAATATTATCAATTCTAGAAATCCAAGACATAGAATCGAATAAACAAGATCCACGATCAAATAAGAACACTAAACCTGATCTAAGCAAGAACGTCATATAAACAAGAACAAGAAAATAGAGCTACGTTTCTTGTAAAATAACAGATATGCAAAGATACAATAAATATCAAACACATAAAAACCAATCTGAGACATTGCATCAAACAAAGTAAATGTATTGCATTAAATCCAAAGTTCAACAAGAGGAATCAAACCAAAGTAAGAGAAAATTCAAACTAAAACTCTAAAAACCAACCCGAGAAGCAACAAAAGGTCATGAAAGGAAATTCAAACTGAAATTCTAAAATGAAATAAGAGAAGCAACAAGAACACACCAGTTTTTCATATCACTAAGTGAAGCAATACGTATACATGTTTAAAAAGGGCAAGAATGTATATGGGATAAGTGTTTGCATACTAACCAAAGATGAAGTTTTGCTTTATTTTCTCTTAGCCGAAGAACTTAGCCATCTCAGATGTTCTCAAAATGGTTAGGGAGCTGGAGTTTTGAACCCCTTTTTTCTTTTAGTTTTCTACTGCGCAGCACATAACTTATGGGAGTGCAGCTAGTTCTTCGAGTAGCATTCAAGGTAACTCAGAGAGAGATTTTTTTGTTGAACTTTGGGATGTATCAGGGCATGAGAGATACAAAGACTGCCGCTCGTTGTTCTATTCACAAATCAATGGTCTCTCCCCCCCCCCCACTTATGAACTCTTTGCTAATAAAAATTATCCGCTTTGACAATAAATTTGATCGATTAATACTTTCAATTTCAACATTATGTACTCTTAACCCAGCGAGGTCAAAACAATAATCCAGCACACAAGAGACCAAAATACTACAAAATTTCGATAGACATATTTTCATGAAAATCTCAGAACAAAGATTGATAATACACGGAATAATTTTACCTCAAAAGGAGACGCATAGAAGAGATTGCAGTATCAACGTTATTGGAGGATTTCAGTCAATAATTAGAAGCTAAGTTCGATGGGGCATTCATTTGAGTGAAATTTTTGATTTCATATACTCATATCTCTGACCGATTGACAAAGAAGTTTTCATATAAATCATGAGAATATATCAATCGAAAATAGGAGTAGATGGAGATTAATGGCGGAATCTAAGAGATATAGATCTTGATGCTCAATCGATGAATTAATTTGAGAAGATGAATTCAAATTTGAGATGATGAATCGATTTGCATGAAATCGAGTTCTAATCGGTGTTACGTCAGCTTGACCCGCAAATTCACAGCGTGTTTACCCGCTCAACCCGCTATCCGCACGGGTCTGACCCGCTAGGCTCGCAAACCTGGCAGACAAGTTTTACAAAGCCCAAGCCTTCCCCTCATCAGTCATATTTAAGCCAGGCCCGCATGTTGCAGATCAAACTGACATCTCTAAGTATTGTTAACGAACCATGTAGAGATACATAGAGACTCTTATTTTCCTCGTCATCCTCCATATCCCAATCATCTGAAAACGCATAGTCTGTCGAGGGACTTAGTTCTGGGCTAAATGACGAGTCAGTGGAGCTCAATGTAAGTACGGCCGGGTTTGTTTGTACATCCACACCACCCTTTCACTCAACATAAGAACCGGTAAGGCTTAGCTGCAACTCTACATTCAAACCATCTCCTATGACATGTGGGGCATCTCCGGGCAACATTGAATCCCTCAGGTCGCGCCCGACAGCTGTCGTATTTTTAATCCCTGGCACCGGGTTCTTACCCACCCCTCCGAGACCTCCATGAAAATAACGCCGCAACTCTGTTAAATCCCTAGGTTCCCCTTCGCTCCCCTGCCCCATATACGAGTGATATGCACCAATTAACAACAAACTTGTAAGTTATCAGAGTATTTACATTAATAACAATAATTTTTGATTAATAAAAAATTATAATACCAGAATAAATCCTTTCACATTGCCCGAAGACGTGCCCGGGAACCGAGGATTGTACTCTTTTGGTATTACGCACTCCCTGAGGCCCAATAAATTGTGGGTCATCAGTTCCTGATAACAAACGCGTTGCGTCCAAGTATTGTTAGAAAACCCATCAAAACAACAGTTTGAAATTTTTGTTAACCAAGCTACTGGGAATTCACTACCGGGCACACCAGTCCACCATGCCCACATGGGTGGCTTGTAAATGAACATTCTCTCATCTCGTAACTTGGCCTTAGTAGTTGGATCCCGGGAACTGGTCCTGGTTTCCATATATCCACATTACCATTAAATACACTTAGTAAAACGATTATGCGGATCATTTTCGCAAACTCACTTTAAGTAATTAAAAATGTAAAGCAAACAAATTAAATGGTCATTACCCGACCTCGATATTCCAGTGATATTTGAACCCCCAACATGCGCTACGAACTGCATCACAGGGTCGCCGATAATTATGGGGTCTATAATCCCTGTAAATTACACAGTACCAATGTAAAACTATATAATAACATTATTTGATAACTTTAACCACAGATGCTAACGTTGTTATACGTAGCCAAATTATTCCTCAATCACTTATGGCGTGATAGAACCCAAGTCGGGTAGTCCGGTTTTCCCAGGTGTGGGTGTATAGGTTCTCTACTCGACGTCACTGATGATGAAAATGTTTTCCATCAAATTTTACATCCAACAAATTTTACAAAGTCATCACCAAACTAAACTAACATGCAAAGATAACTAAATGTCCATTACCAGGCTTTGCTACGCCACCGCTACCCGTACCCCCGACATTCGGCACGAACTACATTGGTGGGTTTTCCGTAATTGTTGGGTCCATAACCCCTGAAATTTTTAAAAGGTAACACCTTTAAACCAAACAACAACACTACTAGAAAACGGTACTAATAATGTTTATCATGTTAACGTTGTTATACCTGGCCAAATTATACCTCCATTAATTATGGGTCGATAGAACCCCACCGGTTCACGATTTGGCGAATAGGCACTTACTTGCCGCGTAATTCCATACCGCGGAGGACTTGTTTGGAAATAAGAAGACGCGATAATCCGCCTAGAAAGCATACTCATTGACGATCCAACATTTATATTACCGCTGTAACAATTAACATTTTGTTCAGTCCCGAATGGAATCACCCTCACCTGCAGAAATACCTCCTCAAGATCTGCTCGTATCGACTTGAACAAAGAGGTGTCCTCATCGTCTTATATACGGATTGGAACCGCACTTCTCCACTCCGGACCCAGCATCCAGTGAGGCCACTGGTATGTCAACTCAATGTCGTCATTATTTCGAAGCGCTAAGTTTTCTTTTATCACTGTCACCATCGTTAGGAAATCTGCTTGCTCACCCAAAGATACAACGTGGGTTATCCCCATCAGATCTGGCTCATGCTCCCACTAGTGTGAAGCACCTCTTACCCATTAATAGACAACCGAATAGTTAACGCACCAACAAAGATATGCGACATAGCCTATCAAAAATTTGAAAAAACTCAAATACATTTCGTTACCTGGAAAAAGCCAATCAATGCAAAAAGATTTTAATGTAGTTATCACCAATCGAGAAACTATGAAGGTTTGATTATTACTGATAAACTCAATTTTTTACCGAGAAACTGAAAGGTCAAACCTAACTTCACGCCTTAAATAAACCCACACGCTTACGTTAAACAGTCGCAAATATTTTTCCCACTTCCACAAATAATATTTTATTATCATTGTTCATTTAGTTGGTCTGTTAACTTGTGGCTGAAGAAGCTATGCAGTAACTTGTTGGCGGCGTAAGACTTGTCAGCGGCGTAAAGATTTCATCAATTATATAACTTATTTTCCCATATCTTTTACATTTATTGTTCTGTCTTCTTGCCAAATATATCTCGACGTCAGCTACACCTCTACACATAAAGTAGGGTCAAAATCGTCCACATTATGAAACGTAATATGTGTTGACCTAATTTAAATCCAATTCACTCCACTTTCTTTAGTTATGTATTATCTAAGGCTATAAATTAAAATAATTTTTATATTGTTAGCAAAAATAATATTATTTAAAATAACAGTTATAGTTTTTATATATTTTTAACAATCATATTTTCAAAAATAATTAAAGTAGCAGTCACAGTTTTACAATCAAAATTTTTATAGCTAAAAGCCTAAATCCATAGATTACTGTAACAATCTTTACCAATTGGAATCGAAATCTCATTTTGATTTCTAAATCTAATTTTGTTAATCTCTCTCTTGCAGTGGTACTCCTTGGTGTGCCATATGATCGATGTTTTTTGGGTATGGCTTAAAGCAGCTGAAGCCTATGAAGTTCTTTCCATTAAGGCTTTATTAATAAAATCGTAGAAGATAATTAAAAAAAAAAAAGTAAAACACAAGGTCAAAAATATCATACACTGCGTAGTCTTGTAAAATTCAGAATTTAATAACTGAATTAACTTTTTACCTTTCGGGGTGAAAAGAGACAAGACAATGAACCGTGGGCGGATCCAGAGTTTCAGACCAAACATCACGTTTTTGCTCACTCACTTGTTGTACTGTTCAACTCTTTTCTCTGGACTATTTTACTGTTTTCTTTCGCTGCAANTTGCTCACTCACTTGTTGTACTGTTCAACTCTTTTCTCTGGACTATTTTACTGTTTTCTTTCGCTGCAAAAGCTTACACGTGCACCTGTCTCACCATTTGTTTTTTAGGAAATGAAAAAGAGAGAGATTATATGTTCAAATAGGAGACAAAAGTTCTTATATAGTGGTTTGCTTTCACTTTTACTGTTCTCTATATTGATTACCTCACGGATTCGCACATATACAATTCACATTAAGAACGGCTTAAAACTGAAGCTCGTGAAATTTAGTTAGAGACTGAAATAAGATTTGGAATGGTACCAACATAATAAATTATAGGGTCGTCCCTTGATAACAGAAATAAAAATTATGAATGAATTGTATATGTTCAATTCGATTAATATGAAACAATAATACAGTAAAAAGAATTTGAAAGTTGAATTCACATCTTGAAAAAACTAAAATTATTTAAGTTTAACGAATTTTGCCAATTTTGTTGTGTTTATAATAACAGGAGTTAATAGGATTTACATGCAAGGTTTATCAATTAGAGAAATGTGACTAAATTTTGTTCGTAATATATTCATACTAGGCTGGCAAAACAATTTGTTTTCCCCTTTTAACTCTTTGATTTTATTTGAGTGCCTTGTTAACATCCTCATACACTGTATATATATCATAGGCTGAAATTTGACAATTCGTAGACAGGCTTTTATATCTAGATCGAGATATATGTATAGGTTTCGTTTAGAATATTATAAAATAACTAATTACATATCAACTATGATTGTGGGTGCTAATTGGCAGATGGAAAAAATTGAGGCGTTGATTATTAGTCTCATCATTGATAAAATAGTGGTCCTTATCTTCCAACAAGTCTTTCATCATTCCGATAACAAAGACAAAACAGAGAATTGAAGAAAGAGACATTTGTGTTATTATCACTAAATTATTATAAAAATACATAATATTAAAACACTATTATATTCGGCGTAAATTGGCTCCATTATTATTATTATTTTTTTTTTTGTTGCTTTCCCCCCATAGGAACATTCAACGTTTCCCACCAGGGAATTCCATGCAAATCCAACTAAAAAGCCAAAACTTTATAAGAAAACCAACAAAGAGATCCCTATAATCTAAGATTGTAACAAAACCTCCCAAAACTATAATATTTCACAGTTCACACCTTTTTATTATTAAAAAAACATTCTAGTTGATTAAAAGGTTCTAAATAGAATTTAAGCTGGAAAAATTATTAACGAATTTAAATACAAATATTTTTTTGTAAAATAATTTTGAGATCAAGTTTAACTAATTTATTAAATTCATGAAATACCAATATTTTTATTCTTTAATACATTCATAACAGTTAATCATGATTAAAATCGTAGTAAAAAATTCAAATTCTGATATGTCAACGGATTAATGTTTCAACCATTAAACCATCACATGAATTATTTAAAATTAAATAAAATATTATTTTACGATAACAAATTATCGTTAGGATCAGATATTATATAATATTATGATACATACACTATAATTAATTATCTCATTATTCAATCAGTATCAGTATAACAAATTATCGTTTTAAAGCTATATTCATTTCCAAAGTACAACAAAATTATAGTGCATTTGTTTATTCTATTTGTGGCTGTTACCAACTTACCATATTTTCAAATCTAGTCATAGATAGATTTAGTTATCCACAACTCTCGAGCTCTCACATGGATGTTTGACAAGTTGTAACGGTTACGGATTCTTAGAAAAGGATAAATCAAATAAAATAAGAGGGATGGTAATTAAGCACTTGCATGGGGGAGAACGGACAAATACAAAATAGATAAATATGAGATGAAAGAAAGAAGGTTCAAAAGGTAAGGGTTTAGAACAGATATAACGAAATCTCTACGGAGTAAGTGTGATAATTTGGTGTGGAAATAGCAAATATTAATCTCTAGTACCAAAAGTCCAAAACCTAGTGGAACTACAAATTATAAAAAAAAAAAAAGGGGTTAAAACTCTCTCTTTCTACTTGGCTGTTTCATCATCATCTTCCTCCTCTCTCTCTCTCTCTCCAAAAGACAACAGTCAACACAAATTCATAGCCCCACCAGAAAGAAAAAAAACATCCAGAATCCTCCTTTGAATTTATATATTTCCTACATAAAATAGCAAATTCACATATCAAAATGGGGTTTATTGGTGGGTTATAAGTAAAATTTGTTTGTTAGTATATTCTCCATTTTCTGGGTTTCTTTTTTTAGATTGCATAATTTATAATTTTTATAAACAATGGAGTCCCACCAGAACAACAACAACAACAACCAGAGCAACACAGATCATCATCATCATCAGCAAACCACCGGTTCGGCCCAGCTGGTCCCATTCATGGGACCCAACTCCGGTTCAATCTCAACCATCACGACCACCACAAACGCAGTTTCCACCGTCTCAGCCCAGAAAAATACCGTGAAGCGGCCGTCAAAAGATCGCCACATAAAAGTAGACGGACGTGGCCGGAGAATACGTATGCCGGCGATCTGCGCAGCGCGTGTCTTTCAGCTAACGCGCGAGTTACAGCACAAATCCGACGGCGAGACGATTGAGTGGCTGCTTCAGCAGGCGGAGCCGGCGATCATCGCCGCCACAGGAACCGGAACCATACCAGCTAATTTCTCAACTCTCAACGTCTCTCTCCGAAGCAGTGGCTCCACTCTCTCAGCTCCACCGTCAAAATCCGCTCCTCTTTCTTTCCTCTACGATGGGACCCACAGCAACAACAGTTCTGATGACCCGACGTCAAGAAAGTTCATCGGAAGGACGACGGCGGCTCAAAACGCTGCCGTTTTCGGGTTTCACCAACAGCTTTACCCTCCTCATCACATTATGAATGATTCTAACTCTCTCCCTAAAGCATACCGTGAAGAAGATCTCTTCAAAGATCCTAATTCCATTGATCAAGAACCCGGGTCAAGCTCGCCTAAACCTGGATCCGAAGGTCCTGATCAAGAATCCGGTTTAAACCGGTCTAGAACACAGAATATGATACCGCTGATGTGGGCCGTGGCGGCGCCGACTCCAGCTTCATCAAACGGTGGTAATGCGTTTTGGATGCTCCCGGTAGGAGGAGGAGGTTCGGCCACTGGGCTTGATCCTTCTCAGCACATGTGGGCGTTTAATCCGGGTCATTACCCGGGTCGAATCGGGTCGGTACAGCTAGGGTCTATGTTAGTACAACAAACGGTGGGAGGTCAACAGCTAGGGTTAGGTGTTGCGGAAAGTAACAATTTGGGGCTATTTTCGGGCGGCGGAGAAGGAGGAGGAGACGGTGGTTATGGAGGCGGAGGCGGTGGTCGTCTTGGCATGAACCTGGAGCAAAAACCTCAAAGGCATCAGCAGCATCAAGTGAGTGACACTAATGGAGACCATAACCCTACTATTGCTAGGTCTCCTTGAAGTGTGACGTCATAATGTGTCTACTTCATTTTTAGTAATTTTTTCTTGTTTTAAAAAAAGTGTGAATGTGTGGATTTATTGCAGCTTTTGTTGAGAATTCCGATGTTAATATGGTTTTTAGGGTTTGGTTTTCGGGATTGCCAAATTGTTATTTAAGATAATTGATTATTTTTGCTTGCATAATTACTCTTGAAAAACCAACACAGAGCGAGTTTTGTAACCCTTTTTCGAAAAAAACCACGGCACTAGAGATTTGAGAAAATACAGAACGAAAAAATATAATAAATGGAAACCTTCTTTGACGAAATTTTCGTTGCCTTCTCTTTAATTAAATAGCCGCTAATTATATTTGAAATATTTCGAAAATTGGTTACGGTTCGTCAAAAGGTAAAGAATATGAATAAATGGTGTAGAGATAAACTTTATTGGGTGCATGAGCACCACATGTTTGGACACAAATGGGTTTTCAGATTTATATTAATTTGAGAAAAGAAAACTCGTGTTTTGTTTATCATACTTTTTGTATATATCTACAGATATTATATATTTTGCCCACTTGTGGAGCAGCATGGACACCTCAGCTAGAACTGTCGGAGAAATCATTCCAGTGTGTTCACACTTCACATAATCACATTAAACGTTGATTTTCGTGATATATGGTTTTGTGTGTTCCTTAGATTCTGTGAGCCAACTCCATGTCGTGATCTTTTATCACATCATGTTTCATCTGATCATATAATTTGAAATCTTCCACATTTTTTTTCCAAAACCTAGAAAAATGAACGTGTTAATTCAAACTCCAACGCTGTTGGAGCTGGATTTAACACTCAAATCCGGCTCATCGTGAAACTCATCAAGAATTTACCTCAAGCCCATTTGCGACTTCCCATCAAGTATATGGCCCGTCTTGTACTTTCTAGAAGGCCCTCGAGCTACCGCACACAGATAGGGATCGACACTATGTCACCAGTTAGTCGAGTATCCCGAAAGATCCGGAGCCCGGTGTAGCAGCAACCTCCAAAATATCCGGATCACGTGCAACAGCCCCTGAGATCGGCGCAACAGCTGGAAGACGAGAGGAGCTATATAAGAAGCGGGAACTGTCGCAGATAGGACAACTTTTACCTAATTCTCAACTTGTATTCATTACGAGCTATCGCTCTCTCATTCATCTTGTACTTGAATACTTGTTCTTATCAATAAAATCCTTTTATACAATCTAAGTCTTATATTCTTCGGTTCATAGAGATTCTTACCCATCTTTTCTCCAATCTATTCAATCACTCTACAAATATCTGAGTGTGGGTTTTAGTGCCCACATTTTGGCGCCGTCTGTGGGGAAAGATAAAAGCAATCTCTAACACAGTTAGCCAGATCTAAGGCTCGTTAGAACGATAATGGATCCACGAACTATCGAATCCAACAGATCGACCACGAAAGTCACGGTCGACAACAAGGGAAACAATCCCTCCAGCCAAAAAACGCAAACCTCGGCTCGACAACGTCACGAGCCAGACAAGTGATCATCGATCTCGTCAGTCCGCCGTCCGCAGCCGGTTCAGGGATAAATCCCTCGAACCAGAACACGGCTGCAACTGGAAGGACAAACCGACAAGAAACAGTCGGGGGTGAGGGCCGAGCAATCGGACCCACAGATCTAATTCCACCTACCCTTCCGCGTGCTCTCAGCAGTAACACGGATGCCGCAGCTCCCGGTCCGAATACGACCGCATCTCGCACCGAAACAATAACCACGAACCCGGTTATTCGGACTCCCGCAGTTGGTTCAGGAGCACCTATCCCGAATCAACACCCGAATCCTTCCGGATGGGGTAATCCCTATGTCTGGACCCGAAACGGGGATCATTTCCCCCGATTTGAAGATCCGGTTCGAACTGCCCCACCAGGCATCAAATCAAATGATTCGGAAATTATGATAATGCTGCGACAGTTGACTCAAGGCCAGCAAAGCATGGTCCAAAGCCAGCTACAGCTCGAAGCCCGATTAAATCAACAGGCTAACGCCCTGAACGAATATCAAGCGGAAGTTTCGCGATCTATGGCTCGCGAGACCGCTCAAGTTCCTCAAAACGGACAATAGATCGGCCTCGAGCAAAGCCCGTTACCCAGAACACATCTTCACTTTTCTCAAGCGTTCGCGACCCCGGAGCCCGTAAGGCAGCACAACGCTCCTTCGAGCTCCAGGGGACCGCAACCCCACATCTCGAATCTCAACGATTCAAGCCCACGAGGAGCGGCAGACGCTCATGTTAGCGAATTACCGCCTCCTCCGCCTCGCGGATCCCCTAGAGGGATCGGTACATCCTCTTTCGCCTTTACCTCGCATGTCCAGGAACCTATTCCGACGGCAACCGCGAGCCGTTCGGTCGAGCTACCGCTCGATGAAGGCACGCAGTTCGCCGGAGCCCGAATAAACAGTAACTCCGAAACTCGGACGACCCGGCAACAGCCCATTGAAAATCCTTATCAACCCGATCCTCAAAACAAAATAGACCCCGCGTCTTTTCAACGATATGCTGATAGATTCAACGCTGAACTCAGGCAAATAAAACATGCCATGCATGTTGACACGAGCTTAGCACCCGACATCGGTCGCGTGATCGAGGAAACACGCCGAACTCCCTTCACCAACCGAATAGCAAATGCTAAGCTCCGCGATGCCGGGAAAATTAAGTTCCCAGAATACGCCGGAACAACGGACCCTAAGGCACACATCAGAACCTTCCGATCCACGATAGCCCGAGTTCACCTCCACGAGGACGAACTCGAAGTGGGCTATTGCAGGTTTTTCGCCGAAAATCTTGTAGGCCCAGTGCTAGAGTGGTTCGGAAGCCTAGAAAGCGGCTCAATCGACAATTTCGAGCAACTCGTAACCATCTTTCTAAAACAATACTCGGTCTTCATCGAGACCCGAGTAACGTTAGCCGATCTATGGAAGATCAAGCAACAAGAACACGAACCATTGCGCAGCTACCTAAAACGGTACAAGGAATGCAAATCCAAAGTTGCTAACCTCAACGAAGAGGTCGCAATAGAAGCCTTAAGGCAAGGACTATGGTTCGAATCCGAATTCTTACGAGAACTCAAAGTGCGACGCACTACCTCGATGCTGAACGACGCGCTACACCAAGCCCTTCTGTTCGCACAATCCGAGGAAGAAAAAGCCTACGCAAAAAGACAGCACGAACTGCAAGCTCAGGCGTAGAACCCGCCAAAGAAACCAAACGCCTGAGAACACTCCGGCAAAAGCTAACAAACGCTCGTAATAAACAAACTCAAGTCGGGCAAGCGCTCGAAATACGACGCGAGCAAATTCTGCAAACACCACAACCGAAACGGACATTCCACAGAAGAATGCCGTACGGGACCTCTCCCCAAACCCACCAGGGATGAGGAGAGCCCCGAACAGGAAGTAAGTGAAGAGGAATCTCCTCCACGAGCTCCCAAGCCAAAAAAGTCTCAAAACGACAAACCTTCTCAAAAGAGAAAAGAACGAGCTAGAGAGGAGGAAAACTCTCCTCCTCCTGCAGCCAAACTACGGATCGACTCAATATTCAACGGTCCTGAACTCGTCGGAAATTCGACAGACTCAGTAACAACCCCCCCGCCCGCACCTCGCAAATCTCTCTGCCAACGCATGCAAGGGCTACGCCTTTGCCGAGGGGGGGCCGAACCCTCCATCCCGAATCAAATAAACTTCATATCGGGAGGCTCGCTATTCTGCCGCAACTCGATAAATTCGATTAAAACCTTTCAACGAAAGGCAGAAAACACTTCCAAAGCAAAAAATCCATGGAAGGTCCAGACCACGAGATAACATTTCTCGAAAGCGAAACGCTTGACCTAAACAAACCCCATGACGACGCTCTCGTTATCCGACTCGACGTAGCCGGATTCGAACTATCAAGAATAATGATATACACCGGGAGCTCGGTAGAGCTACTGTTCTACGACGCCTTTAAAAGGATGAGCTTCCCGGACTCCGCCTTAATAAACAGCATAACCCCGTTAACCGGTTTTGCCGGCGAAACGATCTTCTCGCTCGGCTCCATCCGCCTTCTCGTGAAAGCTGGAGGAGTCCAAAAAGAGGTAAATTTCGTGGTAGTAGATCGCCAAGCGCCATACAACGCCATACTCGGTCGGCCTTGGATACATACCATGAAAGCAGTCCCATCCACATATCACCAATGCGTGAAATTCCCATCACATAGGGGAACCCAAACGATCTACGGCAGTCAGAAAAACTCCCGAATGTGTTACATGAACTGTTTCAAACAAACTGCGAGCTCATCAGTATAGCAATTACAGAAAGAGCAGGAGCTCGCAGAACAACTAATAAAGAAAAACAAGGACCCCACCACGCGTGGACCCCAAAAAGACCTCGTCGATCCAGTGTGCATCGACGACGATCACCCCGAACGACAAGTTAACATCGGAGTCGATCTCCCGAATTCGATTCGCCAAGAGCTCGTCGCTTTCCTCAAGGAAAACGTGAGCACTTTTGCATGGACAACCTCGGACATGCCGGGGATTAACCGCGAAATAACATCGCACGAACTAAACGTTGACCCCGCGTTTAAACCAGTAAAACGAAAACGACGCAAGCTGGGACCCGAAAGGGCAAAAGCAGTGAACGACGAAGTAGACAAGCTACTGAAAGTCGGATCGATCAGGGAGGTCATGTACCTCGATTGGCTCGCAAACCCGGTTTTCGTCAAAAAGAAAAACGGGAAGTGGAGAGTCTGTATAGATTTCACAGATCTAAACAAAGCCTGCCCAAAGGACAGCTTTTCGCTCCCACACATAGACCGATTAGTCGAAGCAACTGCCGGTCACGAACTGCTGTCCTTCATGGACGCGTTCTCCGGGTACAATCAAATCCTCATGCACCCGGAGGACCAAGAGAAAATATCATTTATAACCGATCGCGGCACGTACTGTTACAAAGTCATGCCCTTCGGACTAAAGAACGCCGGAGCGACCTACCAGCGACTTGTAAACAGAATGTTCGCAGAACAGTTGGGCAAGTCTATGGAAGTATACATTGACGATATGCTCGTCAAATCCTCGAAAGAGGAAGACCATGTAGCCCAACTACGAGAATGCTTCGCAATTCTCAACAAATACGGGATGAAACTCAACCCCGCTAAATGTTCTTTCGGCGTAGCCTCAGGAGAATTTCTCGGTTACATAGTAACCGAAAGAGGAATCGAAGCTAACCCGAAACAGATCGCGACTTTCCTCGAGATGCCGTCTCCTAAGACCACTCGCGAAGTCCAACGTTTGACCGGGCGAATCGCGGCGTTGAATCGCTTCATTTCCGGTCTACCGACAAGTGCCTTCCCTTCTACCAACTCCTAAAAGCGAATAAAAAGTTCCAATGGGACGAGAAGTGTGAAGAAGCATTCCAACAGCTAAAAACATACCTAAGCGAACCTCCCATACTCGTCAAGCCAGTAGAGGGAGAACCGTTATACCTCTATCTCGCAGTATCGCCTGCTGCAGTCAGCGGCGTATTAGTAAGAGAAGAGCAAAGCGAACAAAAGCCCATCTATTACGTAAGCAAAACACTAATAGATGCAGAAACCAGGTATCCAGCAATGGAAAAACTATCATTGGCGCTCGTCATGTCAGCTCGGAAGCTGAGACCTTACTTCCAATCTCACTCCATCGTGGTCATGACTTCGCAGCCATTACGCACCATCCTCCATAGCCCGAATCAATCGGGGCGCCTAACAAAATGGGCAATCGAGCTAAGCGAGTACGACATAGAATATCGTACCAGGACCTGCGCCAAAGCGCAAGTTCTAGCAGACTTTGTCATCGAGCTAGCACCGCAAGCTCTCGACAACACGACAACGAGCAATAAATGGACACTCCACGTAGACGGAGCATCATCTAAACAGGGATCCGGAGTAGGAATCAGACTCACGTCACCTACCGGGGAACTTTTAGAACAGTCTTTCCGACTGGGCTTCGATGCTTCGAACAATGAATCCGAGTACGAAGCCCTAATAGCTGGGCTACGGCTCGCAATAGGAATTGGAGCTCGCGAAGTAAGCGCTTTCAGCGACTCGCAGCTCGTAACAAGCCAATTCCACGGAACGTACGAAACAAAGCACGAACGAATGGAAGCTTACTTAAAAGTAGTACGCGACCTAACAGAACAACTCGATACATTCGAGCTAACAAGGATCCCCCGCGGAGAGAACACTTCGGCTGACGCCCTAGCGTCCCTCGCATCTACCTCGGATCCCTTGTTAAAAAGAATCATTCCCGTCGAGGGAATCGACAAGCCTAGCATAGGCATAGCCGTCAAGTCTGCCACAACAGCGGAGGTCGCTGCAATCGCAAACGACCCCACGCCCGGCCCGGACGAGCTACGCCAAACTTCTGCTAGCTCGGAAGAGGCCGGTATTCCGGAACCCGCAGCTAGCACAAACGGACAACCCCAAGCCCCCGCTAACTCGGGAGAAACCGACACCCCGGAACCCGAAAGCAGCGATCTCGAACTAATCCGGTCGGTGATCAACCAAATCGCGGAGGATGCAGCGACCAACGAAGCGGCCACCGCAGACAGACGTTTCATCACCGATGAACAATTCCACGCCAGAACAGATTGGAGAATCCCAATACTCGATTACCTCCAAAACGGCACCCTGCCTCCCGACAAATGGGAAGCTCGAAAGCTAAGAGCTAAAAGCTCGAGATACTGTATAATCGAGCAACGGTTATACAAACGTAACTTATCGGAACCATACTTCAAATGCGTTCACGGTCTGGAAGCCCTAGCCGTAATGGCAAACGTCCACGATGGTATTTGCGGGAGCCACTCCGCCGGACGAACTCTTGCAATACGCATCAAAAAAATGGCTATTTTTGGCCCACAATGATCGCGGACTGTGACAACTACGCCGCGAAGTGCGACAACTGCCAGAAGCACGCACCAACAATCCATCAACCCACGTAGGCCCTATCGTCGATATGTGCCCCGTACCCATTCATGAGATGGTCCATGGACATCATAGGGCCAATGGTCCCGTCCGGACCAAAACAGTTGCAATACGTCCTAGTCCTGACAGACTACTTCACAAAGTAGGTGGAAGCACGAGCTTACCAACAAACCACCAACGAAGACGTCAGAGATTTTATCTGGCAAGATATTATCTGCAGACACGGTCTCCCTTGCGAGATCGTGACGGACAATGGACCGCAATTCATCTCGACAGCATTCCGTAACTTCTGCAAAAAATGGAAAATACACATAAACTACTCCACGCCACGATATCCACAAGGAAACGGCCAAGCAGAAGCTACTAATAAAACCATAATGAGAAACATCAAAAAGAGGCTCATGGCTAGAAAAGAGATGTGGGCAACCGAACTAAACTCAGTCCTATGGGCTTGCCGAACCACACCTCACAAAGCAACTAACGATACACCTTTCTCGCTAGCCTACGGCATGGAAGCAATCATTCCCGCCGAACTCAAGGTACCGACTCTTCGAAGAGAACTATGCCTTATTAACATAGGACTCAACGAAGAGCTGTTGCGAGACCAACTCGACCTGATCGAAGAAAAACGAGATCAAGCACTGGTCCGCATCCAAAATTATCAGCAAGCTACAGCTCGCTACTATAACTCCAACGTCAAAGAACATACCTTTAAAGTTGGAGACCAAGTCTTAAAAAAGGTATTCGACAAAACATGCCGAACCGGTGGAAAGCTGGGGGCCAATTGGGAAGGTCCCTACAAGATCACCGAAGTAGTACGCCACAGCGTTTACAAACTCTTCGACTACTCGAAGAACAAAGACGAACTGCGTCCATGGAATTCCATGAACCTCAAACGCTACTATTACTAAATAGTAAAACAATCGAACTACGTTAAGGCTTGATCCCCTGGCGGGGTACGTAGGCAGCTCGTCCCTAGAGTCCAGCCCCGATACTCCTAAAAATCCTTTTACGGTTCACGTAGTGTACAACAATTGTAAACCCACTTTATAAATAAAGTCTACGGTTGTTCAATTTTACTTTCCTTTCATTGCACTATTTCGAACCATCAAAAATCTCGCGATCTCTTGCAACTGATACGCGACTAACTTAGACGCAACGAGCACCCGAGATAACTAAATACCTCGCTAAACATCGTCTGGCCAGACAAAACTTTGACAGCTCATCTCAACCGCGTCCCGATCGAACTTCAAACCGATCTAACATTGCTTGAAAACACAACCGCCCAAACAAACTCGAGTCAGGCACGTAACGAGCTATAGCTCGTCCACAAGCAGATTTCAAAGCCGAATCACTAGCGTTCGCACATCACTCAAAGCCGAACCACTAGCGTTCGCACATCACTCAAAGCCGAACCACTAGCGTTCGCACATCACTCTAAGCCGAATCACCAGCATTCGCACATTGCCTCCCGCCCAAAAATCCTGAAACTTCAGCGGACTACAATCCGGGTACAACCTCAGTCGAAGTCCGAAAACCGACACTAACAAGCTACAGCAGCTCGTCCGAAAAAAGGTCTACACCAAATGGATAAACCCTACGAGCACTAAAAGTATCTCGTTTCGCACCCCGCGAAAACAAGAGTAAAAAGATAGTAGTACTAAGGGAACTTAATACTGTATCAAGAAAAACGCCGCGAGCTACAGCTCGATCAAACGAACAAGAAAGGTTAACGAGCCACTACTCGGACAAAAATAAATACGTTCGATCAAACCCCTAAGGGAAACCAGATCAAATTAAACCAAAGACATAAAGGATTTAAAAGCCTTCCGAGGCAACATTTCCTAATAAGTCTGCAGCGGCTAAACGCCCAAAAAGAAAAACCAAGTTTAAACGCAAAGCATCAAAGGATTAAAACCCTCCCGGGCATTGTCTTGGAATTAAAGTAAAAAAAAGGGAGAAAGCCGCAAGGGAAGGCGAGCTAACGGGATGACTACTCCTCGACGGGATTAGCCCCCTCCGTCCCTTCCTTCTCGACTGCATCTCCCCCGAGCTCAGACTCCCCCACGGACATGCCTGCATCACCATGAGCCACGTTCGCCGCCAAACCACTGAGATCTTCGTCACCGTTGCTCCCGAACCGGTTCACGCCCGTCGGAACTTCAGTCCGGGGATCAACCTCCATCCTGACAGAATCCTCCGAGATCTGGGGACGGTCAAGCTTCGCGAGCGAGATATCGGAAATAGTGAGAGTTTTGAGATGCTCCTCATACTCATCGGCCTTTGCCTTCCACTTCGGGAGCTCGATTTCGGTCGTCGTCTCCTCGGACATCAGCTCCGTAATCAGATCGATATTGGCAACAGCCTCTTGGAGCGAGATCTGACAATCCACCTCGAGCTTCCGCTTCTCCCATTTCCCCTTCAAAGTTTTCAGCAACGTGTCGTACTCACCTCAACCAAAATTTTAGCTTCTCCCATTTGAGTAGAGTCTAGCCAAGGTTTACTAGTCAACATAGGATTTCCTATTCCTGAAGCAATCCAATCTATACCTTTGATGGAGTATAGATTTGGTATGTTTTTAAGGTTAGCCAAACATGGATAGTAGAAATTGCCGACAAAGAGATTGTCTCCAGGGATTCCATGGTGAGACAAACATCAAGCAATCATCAACATGCCAAAGCCCACGTTGAATAATCCAATTACGAGTAGGGTCATCAGGTATATGAAACAAGTACGATAATTCTCCTAGTTTACGAGTATGACCTCCAAATGGAAATGATGATAACCCTCGTTTTTTGTCTCATTTTTACTATTATAAGTGAATACGTTTTACTAAGGTTTTAATGCATAAATGCTAGATTTCGAGCATTTGTATATCCAAGACTCTTTTCAGGTAAACTTAGCAAAAAAAGATGCAAAACGGAGCAAAACGACATTACAGACTATTTTAGACTGCCATAAATCCGACTTCGGATCAAGACCTTCCCACCATGCGATCCTTCTCAAATTTGGTCACCAAATAGAGGGGAATGTTAGATTTAAAACCCAAGTAGAATGAAGGAAAACTAACGGTTGGATCTGAAGTTATGAAGCTTTCACTGAAGGCATATCATACAGTCTCGCGGAAGGACTAAAAGAAGAAATGGCAGTTTTATCACACTTGATATCGCCGCACCATGGAGCCTCGACCAAGTGGCCAGGGCACTGCTCTCCGCCGCCACCCGACGTCCAAGCCGCGGCGAAGCCCCACCTGGCCGCGACACGAGCCCACGCTCGCGCTGCCACTCCAACTCGGCATTCCCGAGCCCATTTTTAATCCCGTCAAGCTCAACTTATTCGCGCAGCCGTCAAGACGCGTGTTAACCCTAAGAGACACCTAAGGAGCCTCCAAGACTTATAAATCTCTACCCTCTCATTTTCGTGTGCTTAATTTTATGCTCTTATGTGTGCTTTCATTTCATTCTTTGTTCTTTATCATTTCAATGCAATTTTCATTACTTTAGCTTTTTATCGTTTCTGTTCTTAAGGGAGATATATTGTTTTTGAACCCTTTTTCGTTTCTCACCAAATAATCGAAATATTCATTCATTAATAATGTTTATGCTTCGATTCATCACGTGTGAGTAGTTTATTTTCGTTGTGTTGAATCCCAAGGGTTTTAGAGGGCATTTCATTAACTGTTTTTATGCTTCTATTCGTTTAAGCCGTATTCTAAAGATTTCTTTCGTCTAAGTTAGTTTTTAATGCATGGATCTAGAGTCATGAACTAGAGACTGATTCAAGGATTGATTAGAGCCGCTAACGTATTGAATCCGATCACCAGAACCAACTTACACAAGCGTCGCGTCGTAGGGTGCGAATTGCATACATACGGAGCGTTCGTGGGCGTTAAAACGAACTCGATCCGTTAATGCTTGCTTGATTGCGTCGTAGGATGCGACTGCATACCTAAGGAGTAAATCAACGCATAGTCGATCCTCTTACGAAAGTATTTGGATCGAATCTTAGTGATTCAAGTTTAGAGAAATCGTTTTAGTCTCGTTTGCTTTCGATAGATTGTTCAATCTCTTGCTAGAACCCCCTAAGAATTCCCGGATGATCCCAACATTTTTCCCTTATCGATTTACCGCACCGCACTTCAATACCGTCTTTTCAATTACGTACTTTTGTTTATGCACTTTCAATATCGCAATTTTGTTTATGCACTTTCAATATGGTTTTTTTAATTGATTTCATTTTTGTCGTTACTTTGAACTTCCATTTCGTTTAAAAGTTAATTTTCCTTTTCCCTGTTTCTTATAGGCTTAGGCGATAGCCAAGCCTATATAAGCGTGGATCGCTTTCAATCTTTTCATAAACTACAACCTCAAAACCGTGACAAACAAAGCCCTTTTCTTTTACGTCTTTGGTTGCTCTAACACATCTTTTGTTTTACGGTAGGTCTTCCCTGTGTATCGACCCCTAAGTACTCAACGCGCAACTGTGCACTTTGCAGCTTAGGGTTATAAATTTAACCTTAGATAGGTCTAGAGGAAGCGTCAAAAACGATAGCCTCCCTAGACGTCATCAACTGAGCATCGGTAAAACTGACCTACCACATATTCTCTTTCATTTTCTACTCCTACTAGAAGATCATGGCTAGGGATACTTACCATTGGGGTGCCGTCCTCTAGATATGTTGGATCAGTGACTCAATGAAGATTGCACTTAGCTTTCATCTTTGCAGCCCACAGATACTCTAGCGCATTGAGGATGTAATTTGACTTGTCCTGTGTTGCGACAAAAGGCTTGACAACCGATTGAAGATTTTTACCTGAGTATTTCTTATCATTACGCACAATCTCTTTGCAAGCAGAGAGGTCTGGCCAGTCCATATAGAGGGTTGAGAATCGATTACTATCTCTTCCCAATTGAGTCGGAGCATCCAGATGAGAGGAGAAACCGGTTATCTTCAGCGGCTTGGTCCAAGCTCCTTGCGGGATACCAGTTTGAGCTGACAAAATTTTTTGAATCCAAAAACACATTTTGATCATCTAGAAGACGTTCTTTGCGCGGAAGTTGTGAGTGGATTGTATGATTGCATTCAAAGGTTAGTTTTGAATACTAATTCTCAAGATGAAATAATGGGAGACTTGGATGCATTTGAAAATGCTACAGGTCTCTTTTGTAAATGTTATGGCATTTCGACAAAGAAAGAAAAAGTCACCAGCGGATTGGTGGTCTTCTTATGGAGCTGCAACTCCAAAGCTTATGAACTTTGCTATAACGGTTCTTAGCCTCACTTGTAGTGCCACAGGTTGTGAAAGAAACTGGGGTGTTTTTCAACATGTAAGTTGCCTAAAATTCTATTAATTTATGGGTTTTATCTGTGTAGAATATGTAACTAATACAAGTTACAATTTTTCTTACCAGATTCATACCAAGAAAAGGAACCGATTACTCCAAAGTCGATTGAATGACTTGGTATTTGTGAAGTATATCGTGATTTGCAAAAGATGTACAAGAGAAAAGATACCACTGATCCTATCCTCTTGGAAAATATTGATGATAGCAATGAGTCGCTACTTGGGCGGATGGATGGAGAGACTAATGACAATGAGGATCTTGTGTTTGAAGAAGACAACTTGACATGGAAGGTGGTTTAGAGAAGAAGACTTACACCAAGAAGTTTGTCGAGCACAAAACTCAGCTCTATGGCACCAATCCACTCGCGTGATCCTATAAATGAAGGATCTTTGTCACCTATGTCCACGAGTGTCTGCTGAATTTCCTTGTCAACTATTTCCACTCGCAGGATATTAGTTCTTTCTACAATGAATCAGGTTTCATGAAAACAAAAAGATTAGAGACCATCAAACTTAAAAATGTTTTCATCGGAAGAATCACATTAGGTGGTGCAGATAAAAATACCGTATTAACAGAGCTCAGAACAGGAGTTTAGAACATTGGCATCTGTAGTTGTTCGTTAGTAAAATATGATTGGAGAAACCTCAATGCCGTTTTAGATTGTTGAATCTCCACACCACATATTGCCCTAATTGTAGCAATTTGTCCTTCAGCTACACAAAATGAAATATGCACCAATATCAGATCCAATCACTCATTTCTATGAACAATAATGTATTTGTCGTTTTGATACCTTCTTAGAGTACAAATTCTGCCTTTCTTCTCTTCTATTTGAATCCCATTATCGTCGTTCTTATCTTCTTTAGTGCGTTTGACGCCCTTCTTTGCTTTTTGCCTCGGCATTATAGATATTTCCTAGCAGCTATGAGCTTAAATTTCTAGAATTGAAGACAAAATCATCCTTCAAGGAAGATCAAATTCTGTGAAATTGAAGCCAACTGAGAACAACAGAAGATAAATTACATGAGAGAGACGGAATCCGAAAGGTAGGTTTCAGACGGAGAATAGAAACGGAGAGAGACGGAGAATAGAAACGGCGACAGACAAAAACAAAAAGGAGATGACAATTCATTTCGTTGGTGTAAACTTTCCGATGTCAAGGAAGAAGACGACACAGCAGCAAAAAGTGCTTCTTTGGTTATCCTTCGTTATGGTGGATTTAAGTTTTTCTCTCACTCTTAAAAAGATTAGATTAATCTAGCATTGTGAATTTGCGGAAACATGACATGATTTTCGGTGGAATATATTTGTAGTGGCGTTGAGGGTGAGATTGGAGGTAACATCATAAGGCGAGAAGAGTCGAAGAATAGGAAGCGAGACGGCGAGTTTGGTTCTTTTATTATTATTATTATTATTTGGAAGTTCAGTTAGCAATCTCTCCACTGTTGACTTGTCACTCGCCTGGAGAGAGTTATTATACTTTTATATAGTAGACTAGGTCTTTCATCCATGCTACATCGCATGTGTATATTATAAATTGATTTAATACATATTTTGATTAAGTAAACTTTAAATTAGCTAAAATGTTATGGTAAAAATTTTAATATAATATTTAATAATTTTGATTATTGTACATAATTTTTCTGTTTTTAGATCTTAAATTATTTTTAGCTATATATTTAATAGCTTTTATATAATGTTATCGCTAAAGTTACATTTTATGTAAAATTTTATTATTATATATCTAATTTGCATATCATGAAATAATAATCTATGACATGTATTTATTTCATTTTGTTTTTACCTATTTTTTAAAAAAAACATTTGAAGATAATTAACCAATTTAAATAGCAAATTGTATTCTATTTTTAGTGTTTGAAATTGTTTTTGTTTTCTTTTTAATTTTTATTATTGGTTACAACTTGTAATGATAATGGATAAATCACACAAACATATTTGATTTTAAAACGTTGTTGATGATAATTTTTTTTATATTGTAACATTATATAAATACTACAATAAAACAAAAATTTAGAACTTATAAGAACTTTTATATGATGATGTCAATAAAAATAACCTCTTATATATAAATATTTCAGAGAACTTTGTAAAGTGTCTTAATAAAGTATTATATGGTAGAGAGTTCAAGTATCTCTATTTCTGATTTGAAACAAAATCAACAAATAAAAATCAGTCAACCTTTCAATACCACAAGCCTTTGAAATACACAAGTTTTGGATATACCAAGATCTAATTGATATTGAATTTTAGCATGTCAAAATATGATTTAGATCAAATTTTCGTAACAAAAGTGTTTTCGCCTCTTTAAAGGCTACAAATGACATGAGGTTGTTCAGATCATCATTTCTTTTGATTGTTTTTATACTTCTTTTCTAAGAATCTATGTATGTCTAGTTTCAAAAATATTTTGTTTGATTGAACATTTGTAATTTAATATACCAAATAACCACTTAAAAGTGTAACAAAATAATTAATGCTATTTAATGAACATAATATTAACATGAAAATAAATAATAATACTTCAGTTCTTATAACCAAAGAAAATAAGGTTTTTCATCATCTTTAGTTTTATTCTTGTTATGTATGGAGTTCTTTAACAAATGATCTAAAACTGTTAGTCAAATGCAAAAGTAACCCACAAATTTACCCCCTTCAACATTAACTATTTTCTTCCAAAACTATCACTCTCAGTTTCACTTATTCACGAAATTGCCATCGATTTTTTTGTTGTTTGTTTTTTTTTCGAAAATCCAAATGACAAAACAATTTTCATCCTTATCACTTATTCACGAAAACGCCATCAATATCAATTCATCCAACTACCATTTTCAACCAATTTGAAGCTTTTAAAGCTTTTACAACAATTTTTGAGCTCTTTAAGCTCATTATCTCTTCTCATAACCTTCCATTCTTCAATTTTCTCTCCATTTTCATCTCAAAAACTCTCTAATTTACTTTTTCCAAACTTGAAGTTCTAAGATATTGACATATCCGGTGACTTGGTCGTGCATAACGATTGGGCTTCTTTGATGGTGGCTAGAATCGAAGTTCTCGGCAGTCGAAGAAGCAAAAGACCACTGCTAGATAATTTTTCAGTGATTTTCGTGAATTTTCTGATTTGTGCCGCGACAGCGGACTTCTTGGTTTTGCAATTGACCGCGTGTTCCGATTTCTGATAGTAGACTTCGTGTTGAAGTCTGGCCTTTCTTTGAGAACAAAAAAAATTGGCGTAGACTTCTAAAGAAGACTTCTTGAGAAAAGGTTAGTTTTTCAATTGACCAAAACGAAGACTTTTTATAACGAAGTCTACTCAATAAGTCTGTAGAAAAGAGAGGTTAGTTTTGCAATTGACTAATGTTTGACTTTTCTGCAGACTTCGTAGAGGAGCCTACTCTCCTCGCAGACTTTTCCAAGAAGTCTACTAATTAATTAATTCAATGTTTGGTCAACCTCAAAACTAACCCATAGTAGACTTCGTTTGGAGTGGAGAAGTCTACTTGAAAAGTCAATCTGGGTCAATTGCAAAACTAACCTCCAAGAAATCTACTATGTTAAAGAAGTCTACTCCGAAAAAGTCAATATTTGGTCAATTGCAAAACTAACCTCCAAGAAGTCTACTTTTCATAGTAGACTTCTCCACGTGGGGTAGACTTCTCGGAGAAGTCTTCTAAATTTTTAAATCCAAAAGTAACCTAAAATGGAGACTTCATATGTTGGCTACTATAGTAGACTTCTCTGGGAGACTACTATAGTATACTTTGTTATGAAGTCTGCTTTTACAAGTTTTTTTAAAAACGCATTGTTATCAAATTTATAACATATTTTTAAGATTTGTTTTGGTCTTCAGCTTGTGTTAGTAAGTGTACTTGCTTTTGTATCAGTTTTACATGATAATGTTTTATACGTATGGTGGAATCAGATTTTTGGTTTTTTAAGGAAGTCAGTTTATTAGGCGCATACTTCTTAGTCTCCAACATGAATTGTTTATAAAATTCATTAATCTGAAATTTGTAACAAATAAAATGATTATTTGACTCTTGAGTTTGTGTTATTTATTGGTCTTCCTTATGTATGTGTTTGACATGTTTGTTTGTTATAGTTAAGCTTTAATTAATTTTCTTGTGTTATTAGCCATTTAACTTATTTGTAGCAGACTTCTTATAGAAGTATACTTATTCGACACTGATTTCTAATGTGGTTTGAATTTGGTTTTCTTACTGAAAATGTTTCACATACCCGCCGTTTTTGGAGAATGGGTGAGGAAAGAAATGTTGTGGCATTTCGAGGTGGATAATCGCAAAGGAGGGCGAATGTTTTTCTTGAGTGATGGTTGCACACATGGTGAGCTTCTTAAAATGGCACAAGAGGATTATATGTTGGAAAAGAAAGCAGAGTTTATGGAGATATCTGATGCGTAGGATTTAGAGCTTCGGGTTTTCAAGTTTTAAATTTATAAACCCTAATGCCTGCAAGTGCACAGATGTGCATTGTAGTACTTAAAGTATCGATCCACAGAGAGTGTATGTCTAACTACATAATCAGTGACGGTTAGAAAACGTTCCTAAAACAAGAAGGGGGGTTTGGAGAAAGGTGTTTCGCGGACAGTTGCAAGCAGGGAAGAAAATAAATAACAGACATGCAAACAAAACATTGTGCTCGAGGGTGTTCTCCGGGGTACTAGGCGATTTTCCCTAAACCGATTCACTGCTTTTAACGACCTAACTATGACAAGCAAGATCGATCTATGAATGCAAACTTCGCAGGTATACTATCGTATCATGCGTCCTAAACAAACACGCAGTATGATCGGAACGATAAACATTCACGACACTTTCCTAAGTACACATAAGCATCCCAGAAATGATGCGCTCCACCCTACTAGGTTCAGATCCGAGATTCAGCGCGTTTGCGGCTCTCGAAATCCTATGATCATACTCTAGTTCATGATGCTAGACTCATGCAAGAAGAACAAGTATGGTAAGAAAGAAAACCCTAATATGACTAAGCCCTTGATAAGCCACTTATTCAAATCAAGAGATTGAAAACAAGACAATTAAACAAAAGAGAATCGATGATGATCTCAACCAACCCACGTCTCTACTCTAACTTGATTGGGGCGAGCAGAAGCGAGAGTTAACCTCAAAACACCTTAAGACAAACTTCGATCTAACAACCTAGCAATCAATCCATGAATCCCCTTTTGAAAACCCTTGAACACAACAAACGAATCTACCCTAACATGATTGGGGCGAGTAGAGACGAAATCAATGAATGGATGCTTGAATTAAACAAAGAAAGTTCGAGGGTTCGAGAGAAGATCTTAAGGTATCGATCCACAGAGAGTGTATGTCTAACTACATAATCAGTGACGGTTAGAAAACGTTCCTAAGACAAGAAGGGGGGTTTGGAGAAAGGTGTTTCGCGGACAGTGGCAAGCAGGGAAGAAAATAAATAACAGACATGCAAACAAAACATTGTGCTCGAGGGTGTTCTCCGGGGTACTAGGCGATTTTCCCTAAACCGATTCACTGCTTTTAACGACCTAACTATGACAAGCAAGATCGATCTATGAATGCAAACTTCGCAGGTATACTATCGTATCATGCGTCCTAAACAAACACGCAGTATGATCGGAACGATAAACATTCACGACACTTTCCTAAGTACACATAAGCATCCCAGAAATGATGCGCTCCACCCTACTAGGTTCAGATCCGAGATTCAGCGCGTTTGCGGCTCTCGAAATCCTATGATCATACTCTAGTTCATGATGCTAGACTCATGCAAGAAGAACAAGTATGGTAAGAAAGAAAACCCTAATATGACTAAGCCCTTGATAAGCCACTTATTCAAATCAAGAGATTGAAAACAAGACAATTAAACAAAAGAGAATCGATGATGATCTCAACCAACCCACGTCTCTACTCTAACTTGATTGGGGCGAGCAGAAGCGAGAGTTAACCTCAAAACACCTTAAGACAAACTTCGATCTAACAACCTAGCAATCAATCCATGAATCCCCTTTTGAAAACCCTTGAACACAACAAACGAATCTACCCTAACATGATTGGGGCGAGTAGAGACGAAATCAATGAATGGATGCTTGAATTAAACANTCTAGATCGACCTGCCTAGCTCGATCTCCACCTCGATCTCGGTTCCTTTGCTTCATGGCCGAGTTCTTTCAAGTATCCATAGGCTCCTTTTCGATCCTTAGCATATCCATGCACCCTCCATAGCTCCATTGTATCCAAAATAACCTGAATATGATGCAAGAATGCAAGAAATATGCAAATGCTAATGCAAAGTGTCCTAGGACCTAAAATGAGACAAAAGTTACAATTTCTCTAAGTATGAATGCAATATGAATGCAATTATGTCCTAAATGCAAGCTAAATGAATGAAATATATGAGTATATCAGCGTCCTAAACAGACACGCAATAAGATCGGGACGATAAACATTCACGACACCTTCCTGACTACGCATAAGCGTCCCAGGAATGATGCGCTCTATCCTACTAGGTCTGGATCCGAGAATCAAGACGTTAGCCGCTCTCGAAATCCTGCGATCAGACTCTAGTTCATGACGCTAGACTCATGCAATTAGAACAAGTTTGGTAAGAAAGAAAACCCTAATATGACTAAGCAGTTGATAAGCCACTTATTCAAATCAAGAGATCGAGAACAAGACAATTAAACAAAAGAGAATCGATGATGTTCTCAACCAACCCACATGTCTACTCTAACTTGATTGGGGCGAGCAGAAACGAGAGTTAACCTCAAAACACCTAAAGACAAACTTCGATCTAACAACCTAGCAATCAATCCATGAATCTCCTTTGAAAACCCTTGAACACAACAAACGAATCTACCCTAACATGATTGGGTCGAGTAGAGACGAAATCAATGAATGCATGCTTGAATTAAACAAAGAAAGTTCGAGGGTTCGAGAGAACATCTCTCTCCCCCCCGAGAAAAGCCTTATGCGGCTAGGTCTTTTGGTGGCTACAAAGAGAGACTCAAAGTTGACGAAAATAATGAGTAGAGATGAGTATTTATAGGTCTTCAGGTCCTCTTAAGCGTCATTTAGGGTTCCACCAATATTGGGGTCTATCGGGCTTGATTTGGGATTGAAAATGGGCTCGGGAATCGTCAAGTGTTGTGGCTGCACGAGTGACTTGTCGTGGCCCGGCCATTGGTCTTCTAAACTTGTCTGGCGCGGCCACCCTTCTTCCAAGGATGTGTCCGACGGGCCTTCTTGCAATCCTTTTAACTTGAGATCTAACCATGGGATTGACCTCAAACCACTTCGGCGTGAAAGGTAGTATATCAGGCTATCTTGTCACCAAAATTCAGCTTGATCCTATGGTGGAAAAGTCTCCGTATTGTGCTAAACTTCTGACATTTGGATCACGATCCGAAAATGTCCCTTTTGCTCCGTTTTGCATCATTTTTCCTAAGATTTCCTGAAAAGAGTCTTTGACACACAAATACTCGAAAACTACTAAATATTCATTAATACCTTAGCGAAATTCTTATTAAAGCATATACTTATGATGGTAAAAATGGGTAAAATATGCATGTTATAAACTCCCCCAGACTTAAACCTTTGTTTGTCCTAAAAAAACAGAAATCTAAGGAAAAGAGGTTTGAAAACGTGAAAACTCACCAATACTTGGGAACTCGTCAAGTCTAGCAATCGACCTGTTTGAGCCACATAACTCGGAATTTAAACTCAAAGTGTTTGGGTCTAGTTACCTTGAGCTTTTCACCCTTCCCGGATACGCTTCATGGTCCCTTTGAGTATTTCGGGCTTTCTCTTGTTGACCCCTTTATTCATTTAGGCGTGTGGTCTCTATCGATGGAGTATCAGTCGACGAGACATTATACTCTTCTCTTTCAAACATCTAGACAAAGACATTTCAAACACAACTCTCCTATTTTCTCTTCCCTAAGTCGATTTCTCCCTACTTTTCTAGGGTATCATTTTATTTTTTCTATCTACTTTTTTTTCTATTTTTATTTTATTTTCCTTCTTAGCTTGAGAATGATCACTTCTTCGAAGTTTTCATGATATCTGCGAACCGTCATGGTCCTTTAAGGAACTCGGGTTGCCATCCTCAAACTAAGGCTTTTCTTTCTATACTTTTTTTTTCTTTTCTATAACAAGGGAAGATGAAGGAGAGGTGCATTGGATCTACTTAGTCATGCTAGAGTTTAAAAGAGGAGCAAATTTTGAAGTAACTCAAACCCCTTGATGGGAAGTTTTTATTCATTAGGTGCGGAGTCAACGCAAGATCCTTCGAGTACTCTAGAGATTAGAACTTTCTCCGTTGGAATGATCCACTCGCAGTGTTTAAATTAATAAACATTGCTTATAAACCCTTGAGAATGGTCATTAAGGTTCCTTGTTCGAAACGACTTGTACCTAGCAAAGTTCATAGTTTCCGACTAAAAAGAAAAAAGTTTTGACTCTATAAAACGACTCGATAAATGATGCATGTATGCTTAAGAATCATCAAATCAAAGCATAGTTAGTAATATAATAAATCCCCCCAGACTTAAATCAAACTGTCCTCAAATTGTTTAAATCGAGTTGAGGTGAAAAAGATAGGTAAATTCTAGTACAAGCTTGTGAAGACTTACTTGAAAGTGGTGATGGGTTTGGTATGGGTGGATGGGCGTGTGGTATGATTGAGCTAAGGACTTGATCATTCTACTTATGTCCCTGCTTAGAATCGATTTAATTGAACAAAAGAAATCGAAAACTTAGCTCGAAAGGAAATGTGTTGCGCGGTTGAGCTTCCTTGCTTCGTTTGGTGGTGGTGGGCGTATGGTGATGATGGATGAGGGTGGTGATAGGCGTTTGGTGGTGATGATTGACTCGCCTTTGTTGAGAAGGACATGTACTCCGGTTGTTGAGTACTTGTCTTGGTTCCTTGACCTTTGTAAAACACCGTGAATGAGAGATGGAAAATCTTCCGTCCTTGCGTCTTGAAGATTGCATNAAATTCTAGTACAAGCTTGTGAAGACTTACTTGAAAGTGGTGATGGGTTTGGTATGGGTGGATGGGCGTGTGGTATGATTGAGCTAAGGACTTGATCATTCTACTTATGTCCCTGCTTAGAATCGATTTAATTGAACAAAAGAAATCGAAAACTTAGCTCGAAAGGAAATGTGTTGCGCGGTTGAGCTTCCTTGCTTCGTTTGGTGGTGGTGGGCGTATGGTGATGATGGATGAGGGTGGTGATAGGCGTTTGGTGGTGATGATTGACTCGCCTTTGTTGAGAAGGACATGTACTCCGGTTGTTGAGTACTTGTCTTGGTTCCTTGACCTTTGTAAAACACCGTGAATGAGAGATGGAAAATCTTCCGTCCTTGCGTCTTGAAGATTGCATAACCTCAGAAACTTGAAGTTTGGTCTATGCTGGCCTATCTGGTGATGTTTTCGGGATCCCGAAAGACAGATGTTGCTAGTTCGAACTTCAAAGCCATATGAAATTCTTAATTGGCTTCGGTAAAGGTCTCGGTCGCGAAAGAGAGAAGCTAGTCTTCGGGAGCTTTCCACTTCGCGGTTTGGTCAAGGAAGTTGCATCTTCTTCCTTCTGGAGCTTGCACAACGGTTCTCATCCTCCATAACCGTTGTATTCTTCTTCGTCTTCGTGGATACAAGTCCGTTGATCGTGCTGGAAGAAGTTGAATGAGATGGATCATTGACTTAACCCTACTTGGATGGAGTCTTGTCTTGTCTTGCTGTCTTTGATGCAACAGCAACTTGCCGCGGTTGTGGAAGTGATCTTTACGGTCTTTAGAATGTGTTTAGGCCCTTGAATCAAGAAGGAGGCTTGAAAGGCTTGACACAGGTTGAAAGAGATCCGGTTTGGTGAAGTTCGGGATGGAGGAAGTTGCAAAGGAAGGCCGGCCGTGCGACGGGGGGTGCATGGCGCGGCCAGACTCCTTCTGGCCGGCCCACAGGCAGTTTGTCGCCCGGTGAGTGTTTTTCGAAACTCTTTCTTTTTTCGTCTTTTATGGTTTTTCTGGTTTTTTGTGCTTTTCTTGGTTTTCTGATTTTTTTGGCTTTTGCGGTTTATGTAAATGTTGTAAACGAAGAAGAAACCAAAACTAATGATTAGTATGGTTAAGAATATGAGAAAGAGATTACCTAAAATGGGTTACCTCTCATTGAGCCTCTCTTGTTTATAGTCTTTTAGCTAGACTTGTATGGATTAAGATGTGATGAGTATCAACCAAAGGAAAACGTGGCTCCTTTAATCTACATGCACTTGCCACTCGACGCTTGAGACATCATGGAAGATGCTCATTAATCAAAAGAAACAAGTCTTCACTCCTTGCCTCGAATGGTTCCTCCAAAGGCGAATTCTTCTTGAGTGATGGTTGCACACATGGTGAGCTTCTTAAAATGGCACAAGAGGATTATATGTTGGAAAAGAAAGCAGAGTTTATGGAGTTATCTGATGCGTAGGATTTAGAGCTTCGCTTTTTCAAGTTTTAAATTTATAAACCCTAATGCCTGCAAGTGCACATATGTGCATTGTAGTACTTAAGGTATCGATCCACAGAGAGTGTATGTCTAACTACAGAATCAGTGATGGTTAGAACACGTTCCCAAGACAAGAAGGGGGTTTGGAGAAGGGTATTTCGCGGACGGTGGCAAGCAGGGAAGAAAATAAATAACAGACATGAAAACAAAACGTTGTGCTCAAAGGTGTTCTCCGGGGTACTAGGCGATTTTCTCTAAACTGATTCACTGGTTTTAACGACCTAACTCTGACAAACAAGATCGATCTATGAATGCAAACTTCGCAGGTATAATATCGTATCCTGCGTACTAAACAAACACGCAGTATGATCGGAACGATAAACATTCACGACACTTTCCTAAGTACACATAAGCATCCCAGAAATGATGCGCTCCACCCTACTAGGTTCAGATCCGAGATTCAGCGCGTTTGCGGCTCTCGAAATCCTATGATCATACTCTAGTTCATGATGCTAGACTCATGCAAGAAGAACAAGTATGGTAAGAAAGAAAACTCTAATATGACTAAGCACTTGATATCAAGAATTCGAGAACAAGACAATTAAACAAAAGAGAATCGATGATGATCTCAACCAACCCACGTGTCTACTCTAACTTGATTGGGGCGAGCAGAAGCGAGAGTTAACCTCAAAACACCTAAAGACAAACTTCGATCTAACAACCTAGCAATCAATCCACAAATCCCTTTTGAAAACCCTTGAACATAACAAACGAATCTACCCTAACATGATTGGGGAGAGTAGAGACGAAATCAATGAATGCATGCTTGAATTAAACAAAGAAAGTTCGAGGGTTCGAGAGAAGTTCTCTCTCCCTCGAGAAAAGCCTTATGCGGCTAGGTCTTTTGGTGGCTACAAAGAGAGACACAAAGTTGACGAAAATAATGAGTTGAGATGAGCATTTATAGGTCTTCAGGTCCTCTTAAGCGTCATTTAGGGTTCCACCAAGTTTAGGGCATATCGGGCTTGATTTGGGCTTGAAAATAGGCTCGGGAATCGTCAAGTGTTATGGCCGCGCGAGCGACTGGTCGTGGCCCGGCCATTGGTCTTCTGAACTTGCCTTGCGCGGCCAGCCTTCTTCTGAGGATGTGTCTGACGAGCCTTCTTGCAATCCTTGTAACTTGATATCTAACCATGGGATTGACCTCAAACCACTTCAGCGTGAAAGGTAGTATATCAGGCTATCTTGTTACCAAAATTCAGCTTGATCCTGTGGTGGGAAGGTATCTGTCTTGTGCTAAACTTCTGTTAGTTGGCTCACGATCCGAAAATGTCCCTTTTGCATCCTTTTTCCTAAGATTTCCTGAAAAGAGTCATTGACACACAAATACTCGTAAACTTCTAAATATATATTAATACCTTAGTGAAATGCTTATTAAAGCATATACTTATGATGGTAAAAATGGATAAAATATGCATGTTATCATTATCCTATCCATTACCACATCCGATGCTTCAACAAATGCCTCCTTATTCTCCTCCTATTTATGTCACAAATTGTAGACACGTTCAGGGCTTGATTGAGTTCAGTACGATGCATGGTGTACACCTTTGCATTTCGAGTAGGATAATAGACCATTGGAATGATGATGTGGGTGGACAAGCGGATGACTATGATGATGATGCGAGTGAAGATGCTGAAGAAGATTGGGATGAAGACGCTGATGATTATGGGGATGATACTCCAAATGATGATGATTTGAATGTGAAAGCGAAAGATGAGTCCAATGAGATCGATGACTTGGATGTGGATTATAGTGAGTACGAGAAAGTGAAAGATGAGGATGAGGATGAAGTGGATATGTCTTTTGTTGGTGAGGGTTGAAGGCGCGTTGTGGTGGTAAAGTAGAACGTTGGTCCTCTACTATATTTGTCAATAACAGTTTTCCTAGCAAGGAGAAGCTTGTATCACAGTTGCGATTGACGGCGTGGATGGGAAGATTTGCGTTTAAAATATATAAGTCTACGAAGATTTTCTTTGTCGCAATATGTTCTGTCAATGGATGCACATGGAAGCTTAGAGCGAGTGTGAAGAAAGAAGCAAACACATTCTGGGTGACAAAATATTTGACGGTTCATACTTGTTCTATATCAGACCGATCAGCTCACCGTAGACATTGTACACCTAAGTACGTTTGAGCTTTGTTTATCGAATGTATTGGCATAATCGATGGTATTGTGCCAAAGCATATCAAATATTTTATGAAGGTGATGTTCGGTCTAAACCTCGATTAGACCACTTCTTATAGAGGTTTGATGTACGCCCAACAATTGGTGAGGGGAACAACATAAGAAGGATATGAGAAGCTGTCTTCTTATTTGCGAGAGCCAAATTGAGAGAGGCAATTCGGGAAGTGTCATGAAACAAGCGTTTTTTTAGCTTGCTAGCAATTCCTTAATTGCTCATATCATTGCAATATTTAAGGTATCAATCCATCTTGGGAGATGATTCACTAAGAATGCAAAGTCTAGTTTAAGCTAAGCTAAAATGGATAAATTCAAGTCACAAACAAGTATTAAAAACAAGCTACAAGCTAAAAGAGATACTACTAAAGCAATAACTATGAAATTAAACCTTAATTGAAGCTGATCAAGAAACTAAGCAAGGATTACTACTAAGCAAGATTATCAATTATACTAAATCGAAACCTAGGGATGGAATCATTGATTTGGGAATCTAAAGGAACATTCTTGCAATCATTTAAGCTACTAATCAAGCAAACTCTATACCTAGAACTCTTAATCAAGATAAGACCATGGTGTGTGGCTCAAATCCCTTTGTTAATTACCCCAATGAACTAATGATGTGTTAGCATTAGGATAATCAACAAGCATTAATAACAAGTCTAAATGGTATGATAAACACTCTAAACATCTAATATCTTAGGCTAGAATATGTAAATCTCTTATTAAGTTGGTTCAAGCATTTCATCAAACACTTGGTGGGTGGATGAAATGCCTAAGTTCCCAAAATGGCAAAGATTAGCCATTTGGCATTAAGAACTACTTAATAAGAAGAGATTAGAAAGAATCTATCCTAGATTGCAAGATTGAACCAATAAAATTCCCTAAATCTAACCCATCCCTAAGTTCCTAAGGAAACTACTCACTAATCATGTTTAAGCCCATCAAATCAAAGATTAGAGAAAGACTAAACATAATTAGAGAAGATAAACAAGAAATCTAAGATAGATATTGCATTAAAATCAAATCCAAAGCATAAACAAGGTTTTTGCCAAAAATGGCTAAGAGTTAATGCTAAGAACAAGAGATAAAAAGATCCTTAGAAAAATTAGGTCTAAAGAGTATTTATAGGGGGACCCATGAAAAGAAGGAAAAAGAGTTCGTCTGGGGTTGGATCGACGTGTTCGTCGATCTGTTTCGTCGATCCAACACCCAAAATAAATATGGATCGACGACTCATCGATCCTGGACGTCGATCCGGTTCATGGTCTTGGCTTCTGGTTCGGCGTGGTACGTCGATCTGGTACGTCGATCCGACTCCCTGGAATTTTAGATCGACGAGACTACGTCGATCCATCTCATCGATCCATGCCCCTGGAAATCTGGATCGGCGTGGCTCGTCGATCCGTTTCGTCGATACGTGTCCCTGGAAATCTGGATCGGCGAGCTTCGTCGATCTTCTACGTCGATCTGCTGCCAAAAATCTTCTTCTTCATCTCTTTGTTGCTTCTTGTCCCTCCAAGTGGTGTGCATCAATCTCCAAGTCCATCCTCAACTCCCAAGCGTCCTTTTCACCTAATAAGGTCCCAAAACATGCAAAGAACCATGCAAAACATGCAAGAACACTCTAGGACTCTAAATGAACAAATGCAACACTATAATGCTATATTATACTCTAAAATGATGATAAACTTACACTATATGTATGCTAAAATGATGCAAAATATACATATATCAACTCCCCCAAACTTGCCTTTTGCTTGTCCACAAGCAAATGAAACACAAGCTAAGGAGAGAGGTTTGAAAGTGGGGACTCATATCCAAAGGTGTTTAGCAAAGGAATCAATTCAATGGTCCTAGTTAGTAGTTCTAGGATGCTCTTTATGCAAATTTCTACTCCAAAAGGTCTAGCCATACCCATACTCAATCAAGTGAACCTAAGTCTCAACCTACACAAGCATTCATTTTCACCAACTCTTTAACATTCATTAAGTAGTAACCATGGATCATGAATCATGCAATACTAGAGAACTTATTTGGTTTTTGGGTAAGGTTTTGAGATGATAATGATCTCAACTTCATGGGGTTCCAATGCAAGGGATCTCTCAATGAACATGTGAACTTTGGCAAAATGCTAAGAGTAAAAAGCAACCTATGCATACAAGGACAAACTTCCATCTACCCTTTGTAACACAATTGTTCTTACTCTCTTTTTTTTCTTTTAAGCTCACTCACCAAGCCCAACCTAAGCTACCCATTGCAAGGCAATTCGCCATATCATAAGCTCAAACCACTTTCTCCCTTTCCTTCTTTCAAATACTTGGGGAAAACATCTTCTACAACCACAAGTGTTGGCACACTTTTTCTTCAAGCTCTTTCTCTTTTCAAATACACTTTGCTATCCTCTTTCTCATAACAACTTAGCCATATTTTTCTTTCTTTTTCTTGGCTCTCTTACTTTTCTTTTCTAGAGGACTTCTTTTTCTTTTCTTAACACTTAGAGCATATTATACATTGCCAACACTTGTTCCAAATATTTTCGTTTTCCCCCTTTCACCACCACAACTTCACCCAAATCACTTGTTCCACATCAAATATCAAACCAAAATTCCCACCCAAGAATCCTATCCTATCATCTAGCTCATTGTTCTCGAGCTAGCTACATGAAAGCCTATCCTTGTCGCTCTAAACTCAACACTTTTTGCTAAGTTCACAAGATGAATAAGGCCTAAAGCACTCAATAAGGAAGAGGTTTCAAAGGAAGCTTAGTTAGGGAGTTCGTTTTAAACCGCTCTAAAGATGAGAGTCGGCTATTTGGGTTAACAAGAGTGGTAAAAGGAAAGAAGATAACCCAAATATGTATATGGTATCCACAAGTTCTCTAGCAATGCATAACCATGATAATTACTTGTTCAAATTAGGTTCAAATTCATAGAGTTGGTTTCTATTCAAAGCTTGCTTCAATTAAAACTCAAGTTGCAAATGGTGAGGTCCAAGTAGGGTTCAACTTTAACTTTCAAAACTTGCACACAAAGCATCAAACAACTAATAACTAGGGCCTTGAACTAATTCATGAGTTAAACACCTTACAAGGAAAAATCATCATTGTCCCCTATGCATGAATGCAATCCTATATGAAAGCTAGACTCAATCCTACTTATGTAACAAATGCAAATGCAACTACATGCTAATTTTTTTGGAATTTTCGAAATTTTTCATTTTTTTTGGTTTTTTCTATGCCATAAATGTATGCATGAGACTCAAGAATGCAAGAGAAAGAAAAATAAGAACACAAAACACATGATCAAATACCATACTCCCCCAAACTTAAATTACACAGTCTCTTGTGTAATCCAAGCTTGGAGAAGATTTCAACAATGCAAATGAAAAATAAAAACAAGATGGTATGTACAATGGTTTGAAATGGTACCTTAATCAAAAACGCGTGGAGGAGGAGGAGGATGAATCCATGGAGTAGGATGGATTGCTTGATTGAGGAGTTGGGGATCGCATGACTCTCTTTCCACTTTTAAGAATGGATCGACGTGCTCGTCGATCCATCTCGTCGATCCGCATTTCTTTTTAGAAACGGATCGGCGTCTTTCGTCGGTCTAGCTCATCGATCCGCCTCCCTGGATTTTTGGTTCGACGAACCTTCGTCGATCCATCTCACCGATCCGACTCCCTGGAAAACTGGATCGACGTGTGTCATCGATTCATTACGTCGATCCATTTTTAAAGATACTCTTTTCACCTTTCTCTTCAAGTCTAAGTCCTCCATACTCAACCTAATACTCACAGAAACTCAAAGAAACATAATCATAGAGCTAAAGCAAGAATATATACAGGGATAACCATGGGAATGCCTCCCAAGTGCGCTTGTTTAAAGTCACTAAGCTTGACTTTGCAAACCTTTTTAGGCTAGAGGGGAATCTTGAAGAGGAATTGAGCTTGTCTCCTCCTTTGACTCTTGCACCAAGAATGGCTTGACCCTATGACCGTTGACTGTGAAGTCTTGACCATTCTTTCCTTTCAAGGTGATGGCTCCATATGGCAACACCTCTTTGATCTCAAAAGGGCCTCCCCACCTTGACTTTAGCTTACCCGGAAACAACTTCAATCTCGAATTGTAAAGAAGGACTTGGTCACCAGCACTTAGCTCCTTCCTCACAATCCTCTTGTCATGAAAAGCCTTGGTCCTTTCCTTGTAGATCTTTGAGCTTTCATAAGACTCAAGCCTAATCTCCTCAAGTTCTTGGAGCTGGACTAACCTCTTCTCTTGTGCATTTTTTATGTTGTAGTTGAGAAGCTTCACAGCCCACAAAGCCTTCTGTTCAATCTCAACTGGTAAGTGACAAGCTTTCCCATACACAAGGTTGCAGGGAGATCTCCCAATTGGTGTCTTGAAAGCTGTCCTATAGGCCCACAAAGCATCATCAAGCTTGATTGACCAATCTTTTCTTGTTAGACCCACAGTTTTCTCCAAAATAGCCTTAATCTCACGGTTTGAGATTTCCACTTGACCACTAGTTTGAGGATGGTAAGGGGTGGCTACCTTGTGTTTTACACCATGCTTGTGCAATAACCCTTCAAAGACCTTGTTGATGAAGTGGCTTCCCCCATCACTAATCACAACCTTTGGTACACCAAACCTTGGAAAAATTATGCTCTTGAACATCTTGAGAACGACCTTGGAGTCATTAGTAGGACTTGCTATGGCTTCAACCCACTTTGACACATAATCAACAGCCACAAGAATGTATTGGTTACCATAAGAAGAAGGGGAAGATCCCATGAAGTCTATGCCCCAAACATCAAACAACTCTACCTCCAAGATAGGATTTTGGGGCATCTCATCTCTCTTGCTTATGTTCCCCTTTCTTTGGCAAGGCTCACATCTCTTGATATACTCATGAGTGTCCTTGAACAATGTAGGCCACCAAAACCCACTTTGAAGCACCTTTGTAGCTGTTTTGAATGTGGCAAAGTGCCCTCCATATTTAGACCCATGGCAATGAAAGATCACACTCTCAACCTCCTCTTGTGCCAAGCATCTCCTATATATTCCATCAGCACATCTCTTGTAGAGGTAGGGTTCATCCCAAAAGAAGTGTGACACATCTCTCAAGAACTTCTTCTTGTGATAAGTGTTGAGATGAGTGGGTTCTTCATTGCACACCAAGTAGTTAACAAAATCAGCATACCAAGGCTCATTCTTTTCCTCTACACCTTGAATTTCTTGAAGCTTCTTGCCAAAACCATGTGCATAGGCAACACTCTTGATCATCATAATTTGCTCCTCCGGTAAAGAATCATTGATGGGCAAAGCATCCTCAATCCTCATTCTTGACAAATTATCAGCCACACCATTCTCTACACCCTTCTTGTCCACTATCTCCATTTCAAACTCTTGGAGAAGCAAAATCCATCTAAGGAGCCTTGGCTTGGTCTCCTTTTTGGCATAAATATGGCGCAATGCAGCATGATCGGTGTACACTATCACCTTTGATCCCACCAAGTAAGACCTAAACTTCTCAAAAGCAAATTCCACAGCCAAGAGTTCTTTTTCAGTTGTAGCATACTTGGTTTGAGCTTCATCAAGTGTCCTACTTGCATAATAAATCACATGAAGCTTCTTGTCTTTCCTTTGCCCAAGCACAGCTCCCACAGCATAGTCACTAGCATCTGCCATGATCTCAAATGGTAGACTCCAATCCGGTGCTTACACAATAGGGGCACTCACAAGTGCCTTCTTGATTGTCTCAAATGCTTGCATGACTCTTCATCAAACTGAAAATCCACCTCCTTGCAAAGGAGTCTTGTCAAAGGCCTAGCAATCTTTGAGAAGTCCTTGATGAACCTCCTATAAAACCCAGCATGCCCAAGGAAACTGCTTATGCCTTTCACATTTGATGGTGGCGCCAAGTTGATCATCACATCTATCTTGGCCTTGTCCACTTCTATACCATCTTCAGAAATCTTGTGACCCAACACAATCCCTTGGTTTACCATGAAGTGGCACTTCTCCCAATTAAGCACCAAGTGACACTCCTCACATCTTTGTAGAACCCTGCAAAGATTGGAAAGACAAGCAGAAAAAGAAGCACCATACACAGAAAAGTCATCCATAAACACCTCTACCATTTCCTCAATAAGATCGGAGAAGATACTCATCATGCACCTTTGAAAGGTGGCTGGAGCATTACATAACCCAAATGGCATTCTTCGATATGCGAAGGTACCATAAGGCATAAGGGCATGTGAAAGTAGTCTTCTCTTGATCATTTGGGTGAATGGGTATTTGGAAGAACCCACTATACCCATCAAGGAAACAATAGAAGGGATGGTTAGCCAATCTCTCAAGCATTTGATCAATAAAAGGAAGAGGAAAATGATCTTTCCTAGTAGAAGCATTGAGTTTTCGATAATCAATACACATCCTATGGCCGATGATGGTTCTAGTTGGTATTAATTCATCCTTATCATTCTTAATCACAGTGATTCCACCCTTCTTAGGGACAACATGCACGGGAGAAACCCAAGTGCTATCACTAATAGGGTAAATCACATTAGCTTCTAAAAGTTTTAAAATTTCCTTCTTCACCACCTCCTTAAGGTTTGGGTTTAGTCTTCTTTGGTGTTCAATTGAGGAGGTATTTTCATTTTCAAGGTGAATCCTATGAGTACAAAGCATAGGAGATAAGCCTTTGATATCACTCAAAGAGTAACCAATAGCTCTCCTATATTTTCTCAACTCAATTAGGAGAGAGTTGAGCTCATCATCACTTAAGCAATCATTCACAATTATGGGGTAAGTAGAATTAGGGCCTAAGAAAGCATACCTTAGTCCAATGGGGAGTGGTTTGAGGTCCACCTTTGGGGCCTTAAGTTCACTCCAATCCTCATCAAGGTCCTTAGGCAATTCGCTAACCTCAAGCTCCTCTAGCTTTTCCTTTTGTCCTTGACTTGAAACCTCAACTTCCATGGACCTCTTGTCTTGGTCATATTCCACTTCTCCCTCACATGAAGCTATCAATCTTGTAAACCCTTCCTCCCCATCTAGTGTCTTGCGTGAGTCAAGCATGTTCATGTATGCTTGTGTCTCTTCATGCAAGTAGCCATCCTCTCCATGAGGTTTGGTTAGGGCTACACTAAGATGGTCTTCTTGAGCTAGCTCTTCTAGTAACTCATCATCCAAATCATCCATGGTTTCAATGTAGAAAAGTTGACCATCAATGGTTGGCTTCCTCAAGGTTTTCTTGATGTCAAATTTCAACTCAACCCCTTTTCCAAGATGCAAACTAATCTTCCCATTCCTCACATCAATGAAAGCACCAGCTGTGGCTAGGAAAGGTCTTCCCAAAATCAAAGGATCTTTTGGCTCCTCATCCATCTCAAGCACCATAAAATCTGTTAATGATAAAGTTGCTAACCTTGATAGGCAAATCCTCAAGCACTCCCATGGGCAACCTCACACTCCTATCCGCGAGAATTAGAGAAATTCTACACTCCTTGTACTTGGTGAAACCAAGCTTCTTGGCTATGGAGTAGGGCATAAGGTTGATGCTAGCTCCAAGATCACACAAGCAATTATCGAAACCAAGAGGACCTAGGGCGCATGGTATTGTGAAAGATCCGGGGTCTCCTAGCTTCTTTGGTATCACATTGCTTTGGATGATTGCACTACACTCTTGAGAAAGCATCATAACTCCTTGAATATCCCTTGCTCTTTGTGCCACGGTGTCCTTCAAGAACTTAGCATATTGTGGAATCAACATAAATGCATCCACCAAAGGCATCTTGAGCTCAATGTCCTTGATTTGCTTGTCAAACATAGCCTTGTATTTCTCCACCAATTGTTTCTTAAACCTCCCAGGAAATGGAAGCTTAGGCTTGTAAGGTGGAGGTACAAATCTTGGCTCTTTCTTGTGCTCATCCTCCTTTGGCTTTTCCTTTACCACTTCCTTGCTCTTCCTTGCAATATACACATCATCAAAAGTTATAGCATCTTGATCTTTTTCAAGGTTATCCTCCCCATCTTGAACCTCAATGTCCTCATTGATCAAAGGACTTGTCCTTGGAGGCAACTCCTTTCCACTTCTCAAGGTAATGACATTTATGTATTCCTTGGGATTGGCTTCACACTTGCCCGGTAGAGTACCTTGAGAGTTGGAACAAATAGCCTTGCCTTTCTCAAGTTGCTTGAACTTTTGTTGAAGACCACCAATTTGAGTAGCAAGCTCATTAAGGGAAGAGTCCATCCTTGTGTTAATTTCAGCAATCTTCTTTCCCATATTAGCATCACTATTGGCTTGGCCTTGTAGGATTTGTTGAAGCATAAGCTGAACATTGTCTTGTGGTGGACCTTGTGAAGCTTGACTAAAACCCGGTGGAGCATTGCCTTGGTTGTACTTTTGCCCACCAAAGTTGTTTTGGTTATCTCCTTGGTAGTTAGACCTTTGTGGATAACCCTTTTGTTGATTGGTGTAGGGCACAAAAGGCTTGGTTTGAGTACCTTGTTGAGGATAAACTTGGTCTTGGGGGTTAGCCACATTAGTACTCCTATAAGAGAGGTTGTTATTCCCCTTATAGTTGTTGTTGGAGTAATTGTTGTAACCACCTTGGCCTCCCACGAATTTTACCTCCTCTTGACCCTCTTGGTACTCAACTTGATAATCACAATCCTCATTGTTATCTTCAACAAAATGCACATGCTTGTGGTTGGATGACATTAGCTTGTCCATCTTGTCATGCAAAGACTTCATTTCCCTCTTGTGAGATTCGAATTCACTACCTCTAGGAGCTCTATCATAGTCCTCATTGTAGTTACCATCACTCAAGGCAAGATTCTCAACAAGCTCTAATCCATCTTCTACTTCTTTTCCTAAGAAGTTTCCATTACTTGTTGTATCAAGAAGCATTCTAATCTTTGGAAGAACACCTCTATAGATGGTGCTTAGTAGAGACTCTTGTGTGAAGCCATGATGAGGGCATTGCATTGTGTAGCCCTTGAATCTTTCCCATGCTTCATTGAAAGACTCATTGCTCTTTTGAGTGAAGCTAGAGATCTCATTCCTCAACTTGGCGGTCCTAGAGTTGGAGAAGAACTTAGATAGAAAGGCTTTCTTACACTCATCCCATGTAGTGATAGTACCTTGAGGCAAAGTTTTCTCCCATTGCCTTGCTCTATCCCCAAGAGAGAAGGGAAAGAGTCTTAGTTTGAAGGCATCTTCACTCACACCATTCATCTTGAATAAGCCACAAACTCTATCAAAGTTGTCCAAGTGATCTAGAGGATCCTCCATTGGCAACCCATGAAATTTGTCTTGTTGAACCATAGAGATGAAAGCTGGCTTCACTTCAAAGGTATTGTTTTGAACCGGTGGAGGTTGAATGCCATATCGATTTTGGTGAATGTTTGGAGCATCACCAGCCCCTATAGTCCTCCCTTGTCTAGGCGCATGCAAGGGGTTTCCATTGCCCCTTGGTGCTTGCTCATGCGCCATGTTCATAGGAGGAGCTTGATCTCCTTGTTGTTCTTCCATCCTCAACCTTTCTAGCCTTGTAGTTTCCCTCCTTGCAAGTCTAGCAACCCTTTCCAATTGATCAATCTCTTGAAATCCTTGGAAGTTGTCCCCTTTTGACCTCAAATGCATGCAAGAGAAACTGAAATTTAGAAAAGTGGAAGGTCAATAAACACAAAAGTAATACGTAGTCTAAGACAAAACTCAAATCTTAATGACCAATCAATCCCAATATGGCAACGGCGCCAAATTGATACAAGCGTTTTTATACTTGCAAGCAATTCCTCAATTGCTCATGTCATTGCAATATTTGAGGTATCAATCCATCTTGGGAGATTGGTTGCACTAAGAATACAAAGCTAAGTCTAAGCTAAGCAAAATGGGTAAATTGAAGTCTCAAACAAGTAACAAAAGCAAACTACAACTTAAAGGGATACTACTAAAGCACTAACTATGAAATTAAACCTTAATTGAAGCTAATCAAGAAACTAAGCAAGGATTACTACTAAGCAAGATTATCAATTATACTAAATCGAAACCTAGGGATGGAATCATTGATTTGGGAATTTAAGGGAACATTCTTGCAATCATTTAAGCTACTAATCAAGCAAACTCTATACCTAGAACTCTTAATCAAGATAAGACCATGATGTGTGGCTCAAATCCCTTTGTTAATTACCCTAATGAACTAATGATGTGTTAGCATTAGGATAATCAACAAGCATTAATAACAAGTCTAAATGGTATGATAAACACTCTAAACATCTAATGTCTTAGGCTAGAATATGTAAATCTCTTATTAAGTTGGTTCAAGCATTTCATCAAACACTTGGTGGGTGGATGAAATGCCTAAGTTCCCAAAATGGCAAAGATTAGCCATTTGGCATTAAGAACTACTTAATAAGAAGAGATTAGAAAGAATCTATCCTAGATTGCAAGATTGAACCAATAAAATTCCCTAAATCTACCCCATCCCTAAGTTCCTAAGGAAACTACTCACTAATCATGTTTAAGCCCATCAAATCAAAGATTAGAGAAAGACTAAACATAATTAGAGAAGATAAGCAAGAAATCTAAGAAAGATATTGCATTAAAATCAAATCCAAAGCATAAACAAGGTTTTTGCCAAAAATGGCTAAGAGTTAATGCTAAGAACAAGAGATAAAAAGATTCTTAGAAAAATTAGGTCTAAAGAGTATTTATAGGGGGACCCATGAAAAGAAGGAAAAAGAGTTCGTCTGGGGTTGGATCGACGTGTTCGTCGATCTGTTTCGTCGATCCAACACCCAAAATAAATATGGATCGACGACTCATCGATCCTGGACGTCGATCCGGTTCATGGTCTTGGCTTCTGGTTCGGCGTGGTACGTCGATCTGGTACGTCGATCCGACTCCCTGGAATTTTAGATCGACGAGACTACGTCGATCCATCTCATCGATCCATGCCCCTGGAAATCTGGATCGGCGAGCTTCGTCGATCCGTTTCGTCGATACGTGTCCCTGGAAATCTGGATCGGCGAGCTTCGTCGATCTTCTACGTCGATCTGCTGCCAAAAATCTTCTTCTTCATCTCTTTGTTGCTTCTTGTCCCTCCAAGTGGTGTGCATCAATCTCCAAGTCCATCCTCAACTCCCAAGCGTCCTTTTCACCTAATAAGGTCCCAAAACATGCAAAGAACTATGCAAAACATGCAAGAACACTCTAGGACTCTAAATGAACAAATGCAACACTATAATGCTATATTATACTCTAAAATGATGATAAACCTACACTATATGTATGCTAGAATGATGCAAAATATACATATATCATGTCACGGACCTTATATGCGATGAGATGAATCGATTTAAATATCTATTTATTTCTTTTGGAGCTTCCATAGATGGTTTTCAATACTTAAGGCGAGTGATTGTGGTGGATGAGACTCATATAAATGGGAAGTACGGAGGTGTTTTGCTAGTGGCAGCCGGACAAGACGGTAACTTTCAGATATTTCCGTTGGCTTTTGCAGTTGTAGATTCAGAGTGTCATGCTTCATGGAATTGGTTTCTCATCAAATTGAGTAGATATTTTTCAAACGAATATCCGGTGGTCATAGTTTCTGACAGACATGACTCCATCGCTAACGCATGTAACAATGTGATAGCTTGGGTAACACGAGGTATATGTTACTATCATTGACAGCAAAACATAGTGACGCACTTCTACGGGAAGCAACTCACGATTATAATCGATACAAGGATGCACTTCGAAATGTAAACCCCGCTCTTGCAACATACTTGGAGGAAGCGGACCCGAGATTATGGTCACGTGTTCATTCGATGGAAAATAGATACAACATAAAGACGAGCAACATTTCTGAATCGATCAACTCGGTGGTTAAGCAAGCGAAAGGGTTTCCCATCGCATTTCTGTTGTAGTTTATTAGAGAGAAGCTTGAGAGATGGTATAATAAAAGGCGTCAAGATGCTCTAGTCTCAGAACTAGGCATACCCGTGGAGTAGAATATCTATTGGAAATTCGAGAACATTATACGACAAAGATGAATGTAGAACGCATAGATGGCTGGCGTTTCTTCGTTAAGGGTGGACCACAAGATTGTATTGTCGATTTGGAACAAAGAAAGTGTTCGTGTGGTGTTTTCGATGTTGAAATAGTTCCTTGCTCACATGTCATTGCAGCGGCAACAGAGGCCGACATGTTAATGTCGACATTCGTGTATCCAACTTACTCGAATGAGACGTTATACGCGACATATTCACATCCCATTTACCCCCCCAATTTCTGATGACTATGATATCAAGAAGGAACCATGTGGTGTTCCAGTCGTGAAAATTGCTCTGGGGAGAAAGAAAAAGTCGAGGTGGCAAACTTGGCTAGAAATGTCAAAGAAGAGAGGCACCAGACTGAGAAAGATGCACAAGAAATACATTTGTTCAAAGTGCAAGCAACATGGACATACTCGACCCCATTGTGTAAGTTAATATCAACATTGGACTTACTTTGTATGTGGTATATTTAAAAAATCTATTCAAGAAGTTTGAAACTAAAGTCTACGCCGAATACTGATGTTAAGCCTTGTTATATGGGTAAAGAACCTGTTATGTTGTTGTGTTTTATCTATTTAAGAAGTCTGAAACTGAAGTCTGCTCAAGAAGTCTACGGCGAATACTGATGTTAAGCCTTGTTATATGGGTAAAGAACCTGTGATGTTGTTGTGTTTTATCTATTTAAGAGGTCTATTCAAGAAGTCTGAAATAGAAGTCTGTTTAAGAAGTCTGCTAAAGAATACTTATATTACCGAACCTGTAATGTTAACTGACGGTTTATAACTAAAAATTTCCTACCACATTAACATGTACAAAAGAATAACAAAGTTAATTGGTGGGTTACAAAAAAAACTTTACCCACCATATCACTTTTTTACAAAATACCATAATTAGTAAGTTCAAATTAGCAACAACGAACATCATGAACCTTCGTAGATGTCCAAATCCGCCCAGTCGCGATTATTAGGTCCACGGCAGTCGATCTAATGAAATATCAGCCGCAAGGTTCTCTCTGATAACTTTGATGTTCGCATGACACAAAATCGAGGGAAATGGCAGTCCAAGTCCATGAAATTCAATGAACTTCAGGCAATAAACTCCACAATCACCATCGGGACCTTCTTGTGGCACTCCCTCTACCAGTGTAAGCGTGAAAGCCTCAAAAGGGAACTTATCTTTATCATCTCGGGAAGCCACTTCCCGAAGCAGATAAGGCAACATGACTGCAACAGCCTCTACTGCTTTGGTTGTATCTTCATCACTAGAATAAATTTGGAGGTTGTCTCAAACCGTAATGTGCCTCTTCGGTAATGATATCCACAAAGCAACCCAATGATCCCCTTTTACATTCAACGACATGTAAAGGTCATCAATCTGAAGAACCCATGTCTTGTCCGTTCTGCAGTAAGCCGGTGCCTCGCCATTGTAGTAGTCAAACGCACCAGAGCGCAGTTTCTACCCGAGCCATCGAAATTAGGTGGTGTGTCATTAAACTTCTTGAACTTGTTACTCCACATCAAGCCCAATAGAGAATCAAGCAAGCAAATACGATCACTCCTAAATCATTCAGGATGTTTCGTCATGCGAAATCTCAGCAGGTTGATGACGGCATCCAAGTGCTACATTGAAAAATATAGAATTAAAGCAGTTAAAAAGAAGTCTCTAAACAAAATATACTCAAGAAGTCTACTCAAAAATTTTACTCAAGAAATCTACTCAAGAAGTCTATTAAAAAAAGTCTGAAGTCTAAGTAAGAAGTCTGCCGTGTCTAATAGCCACTTTTCTGCAGTCCTCAGAAACCACCACCACTGGTTTAATGGGAACTTTTTACTGTCCCATTTCGGCAAATTACTGCAGAGACGTAACGAGTAGATAACATTAAGACTATATAGACTAATACTAAATATATATATTTTAAAGAATTTGTTTTGATAGTGACGTCAGCAAATCAAGCAGAGCCCTACTCTTCTTTTTGTCAATGGGAGCAATATGATCATATCCACCGCCTTGTTTTACCTTGTAAGGAATGTGAGCAATAGGGGTGCTATTCCTAGAAGCTTGTCTCCCTAGCATATCGGTCTTAGCTCTGGCCACAATTTGAACCATCCTCTTCATAGATTTTTGTTTCTTTAACTAAAGTTCCATATCTTTCTTTGACGGAATGATAGTCTCTACAAAGACGACACTTGGATCTACCCCGCAGTTCACACTCTCACATGAAGTTGCTTGTTTTCTCCAATTACGCATTGTAGATGTCAATGACAAGAACATGCAAAAAATGCTTTATAAATTTTATTTGGTTCAAGTGAACGTAACTAAACATCACAAAAATTCAGAAGGTACAATCAACACTGAAGTTATCATCAACAAACCACCCACCAGTAAGAAAGAAAAAATAAAGGTTCTGTCACTATAATAACATGAAATCGGCTTAGCAGTCTACTTCTTAGTCCTCGTTCTTACCCTAGTAATGACTGGAGTCAAAGAAGGTTTAGAAGTCTTAGCAGTTTTAGAAGTCTTAGTAGGTTTGTGAGAGGGATTGGAACTAACCTGACCAGAAGGTGCATCCTCTTTAGGGGTTCCATTGTTCGACTTGACCTGCTCTTCATTCCTTGCCTCCTTAATCTTCAGATTGGTATGCTCCACAGCCACAACCTTGTCAGACAAGAGTTTGAACTTCTTATTGCACGATTAAAACCCAGCCTTCATTTCATTAGACAATGATGTGCAGCATTTCTCGAAATGTTGCTTCATCGTGTCGACCAGACTCTTCATAACCTTGTCAGACAGCTACAACCTTGTCAGACAAGAGTTTGAACTTCTTATTGCACGACTCAAACCCAGCCTTCATTTCATTAGACAATGCTGTGCAGCATTTCTCGAAATGTTGCTTCATCGTGTCGACCAGACTCTTCATAACCTCCTCATCCACGGAATGACTCTCTGAACAAGTCTTCTTCCGGCTTTCATCGTCCGATGCAACGCTTCTTTTTTTTGTCGGAGGCCTCTGACTTCACTATGGCACTACAAGAAAACAAGGAATTCACAACTACGAAAACAATCGGTAAACAGTCGCAAACACGTACTGATTGGCGACTAAAACACGTAGTCGTCAAAAAACGCGTCGCTAAAATAAACAGTCGCCAGGTAGCGACTATGTGGCGTTTGTTCTCCAGTCGTCACGGTTGCGTCGCAACTTAGTCGCAACTTTTGCGACTGTTTTGGCGACTAAATTACAACTGTTTTGTTGTCGCTAATCAGTCGTAACAATTAACAACTGTTTTATAGTCGTTAAGTAGTCATAATATTTAGCGACTGTTTTATAATCGCTAATCAGTCGTAAAATTTAGCGACTGTATACTCACTAATTTAGCGACTGTGTTACAATTAATCAGAACATCAAAATATTGGTTTGTGCGGTTTGTGCCTGTTTTTAGAATTCAGTATCTAAAAGATGCCTTTAAAACATGCTTTATTTAAAACATGGACATAAATGTTCATCAAACATTCCACAAAAGTTTTCAACATACTTAAAGACAAACATACTTAAACAAATAAAAGTTCAACAAACTAACACAAATGTTTAAACATACCACAACACAAAAGTTTTCAAGTTCAAAGAAGAAAGGAAAGAAAAGGAACCTACGTGTTGCTGTCATTAGATTGAGAGGCAAGGAAGGTGAGAAAGTTCGGGCCAGTCATGCTCAAGTAGTTCTTCACGACCGTCAAGTGCTTGATCTTCGCTTGTTGCTCAGCTGCAACCCGCAAAATCTATGCTTCACGCTGTGGTTGTAGAGCTGCTTGTTCTTCTATTGTGCGGTTAGCTTCCTCAAGCTGTTATTGCAGGCTTGTATAAGAAGAAGAGCTTCCTGGGAACTTCCGCTTCCCGTTGATGTAACTTCCTAGGCTTCCAACTCTATAGAATTGTCCTCTGTCATTTGTGAAAGTAGACTGCATAAACAGAACAAAGAGTATTAGTCCTTAACAGATAAAAGCAAACATAAAGAAGTATGCTAATTAGCTCCTGTAACAAAACCTTTTCCTTTTGGTAATATATATTCAAATTTTATCCAAAAAAACATAAAGAAGCACTTTACCTGAAGAAAGATCTCGTTATCCTCTTCTAGAGATAGCTGTGATCGACGCAAAGTACCGTCCGAAGACTCGTCATTCTCGAGTTCAGCCAACTTAGCTTCCTTTTTCTTCTTATATGTCTCAAGAACTTCTTGCGCTTTGTTATCGCCAAAAGTCCCATCTTTTTCTAATGAGTCCTGATGAAAACTTCACCAATAGTCGGCGGTCTTCCCAATTCCTCTTCCTAAAATGTTAAACAATAAAAAATGATAAAGGAAATATATTTGTCCTGATGTCATTTATCATCTTAAAGTGTATGTGTAACTTACCATCTCTTGTTCGACTTGTAAGTAAAACTTCTGCCCCGATACGTGCTTGTGAGGACCAAGACCATCTGATAACATTATTTTACCCATTTTTACCTTCATAAGTGAGTGCTTTAATAAGCATTTCACTAAGGTATTAATGTATATTTAGTAGTTTTCGAGTATTTGTGTGTTCAACACTCTTTTCAGGAAATATTAGGAAAAAGGGAGCAAAACGGAGCAAAACGGACATTTTCGGAACATGAGCTTTTTGACAGAAGTTTAGCACAAGACGGAGGCTTTCTCACCACGGGATCGAGCTGAATTTTGGTGACAAGATAGCCTGAACTACTACCTTTCACGTCGAAGTGATTTGAGTCAAATCCTACGGTTGGATCTCAAGTTATGAAGGAAGCAAGAAGGCCCATTAGACACATCCTCAGAAGAAGGATGGCCGCGCCAGGAAAGCTCAGAAGACCAATGGCGGGCCCATGAACCTCCCGTGGCGCGGCCAGACCAAGTGACGATTCCCGAGCCCGTTTTCAAGCCCAAATCAAGCCTGATAGCCACCAAACTTTGTGGAACCCTAAGTGACGCCTAAGAGACCCTAAAGATCTATAAATACTCGCAGCTACTCTTATTTTTAGGGAGTTCGAAGTCAGCCACCAAGACCTAACCTAGAACAGCACCACGACCAAGGAGGAAGAGAAGAGGAGCGAAAGCCGTCTTCTCAAGCCCCCAATCTCGTCGCCCTATTCGATACTCTCTTTCATGTCTTTTCTGCACTTTCTTTGCATCGTTATCACTTCCTTTATTTTTCTTTTCAAACCTTTGAGATTTTTACCTATTGCAATGATAATGAATTTCACATCTATGTCTGAGTAGTCTCTTAGTTGGGTTTCGCAGGGGGTTTCTCAAGGGATTTTATGGTTTGATTCAATTAGGTTGTTAGATCTTAGATAGTATGCTTTTCACTGTTCTTCGTTTGCATTCTTTCTTATTGCGTAATCTTTGACTAGCCACTTAAGGATCGATTGTAGGATCATTAGAACCGCGCGAGCGCTGAATCTATTGGCCGGGCATAGTTTTAAACGAGCAGCTACCGAAGGATTCTTATGCATATCGGCGGTGCACTGTGAGCTTCATTGAACCTAATCTTATTGCTGATCTTGCTGCGAAGTCGCTACCGAAGGGGAGCGAACGAGTAGTTTAGGTTTAGGTGTTTGGTTTTCCGAAAGGAAGATCCGACCACTTTCATGTTTGAGCTTAAGAACCAGTAGAATTGATTTGCCTAGGTCAAGTGTTTCAATCATAGAATCATTCCGTAAAGCACCCGAGAGATCCCTGAAACCCAGCGTTCCGTTTTATAGTTTTTATGAACCATCTTGATTTCCGTTCAGTTACTAAACTATCACCTCTCCAAAACCAGCTTTTAATTTGATCGTCCCTATTGATTTTCTGATTTATTGGATTTGCTTGAAGCATCATAGTCTCTGTGGTTCGACACCCTAAATACTACAACGCACATCTGTGCACTTGCAGGCAATAGGGTTATAAATTTAAAACTCGAAAACAGACTCTAAAACCTGTTGCATCAAGTTTTTGGCGCCGTTTCCGGGGACTATTGATTTGCTTCTCACGAATCCTAGACCGAAAAATCAACAGAACGATTACTGAACTTTTCGTTTAATTCCTCGCCTTGCAGGTACTTCTCTAATAGGGGATCAAGTTCGAGACCCCGAAGCTCTTGAAGATCCGTTTAATCTAAACGGAGAACAACGGGTGGAAGAAGAAGAAGATCTGTTGAGCGACGAAGACGAGACGTTCGCTGAGGACGCGCCTGCAATCTCAGAGTTCGACGCGCCCCTCAAGTCCTTCCAAGACCGAAACCCCGTTCGGTTGACACCGCCTGAAGGAAATGATTTCAAAATCAAGAAGCGTATGATAGATCTGGTTAAACAGAACCAATACCAAGGGCGACCGTCGGATCAACCCATAGAGCATATTGAAGCATTCGAAGAAGTCTGCATCATCTCCAAATTTAATGGGGATTACTTGAGGTGCATGCTATTCCCCTATTCTTTAGGTGAAAAGGCAAGCAAGTGGTTGAGATCCTTAGCCCCAGCATCCATCACGAACTGGGACGAATGTAGGAAGGTTTTTCTAAACCGCTTCTACACTAAATCTCGTTCCTACCTTCTAAGGGATAAGATACTAGGATTCCGACAGGAAAAGTATGAAACTCTCATCGAAGCATGGGAGCGATTTACGGAATACGAGAGAGACTGCCCATACCACGGATTCAAAGACGAGCATATGATTAGCACGTTCTACAGAGGAATCAATAGGCGACTCCAAGCCGCGCTGGACATCGCAAGCAATGGATACTTCTCTTCAAAATCAGTAAAAGGAGCGCGACAATTGGTGACTAACCTGGCCATTAGCGAGTACAACAGCCTAAACGATCATAATCAAGTAGCACGTCGTGAAGAGGAAGCCAAAGCAGACCCATTAAAAATAATAATGGGCGCACTAGCTAGAATGGAATCGGAGCAGGCACATCATTCAGAAGCCATCCGGGAACTGCAAGATTCTCGTAAGCGCAAGTACTCGAATCTCCACCATAAGGACTTAGAAAGGAGTACAATACGACATCACGGAGGCCATCAAACCCGAGATCTAATGGGAATGAATCACTCCCTCGACCTCTCAATCACACAGGACCATTCGGATCGAATCAGTAGACTTGAATACAAGATACATGAGCTCGTGGATTCTTTCGAGAGAACCTCAAGCGATGCTAGGAGAGAAGCCGAACGTAATCGCCATGAGACGAATGGTAAGATCGAACACCTTGCTTCGGAAATACGGAAAGTGGCGAGAGAAAACGAGAGACTGACCAAGGGAGAAAGAAGAATGGCGAAACCAGAAGACGAAGGGGAGAGACGCTGCTACGACACAGTAAAAGCAGTAGAGCTTAGAAGCGGGTTAACCTACAAAGAACCCGAACTTCCAAAAGATAAAGAAACAGTGGAAAGGGAGAAGGACAGCTGCAGAGAAGAACAAATACTCAGAAACGAAGGACGAGGCGGCGTCAATGGGGAGGCCGAGACCGAAGACATCCCACAAGAAGCAGGAACACCTTCGCCGCCGGAACAGGTCCACGCAATCAAAGCACCCTATCCACGCTGCCTGAGCACGCCGAGGAAAGAAAGAGAAAAAGCGAGACTTAAGGAGCTAATAGGACAGCTCTCTGTGAGACTGCCTTTCATAGAAGCCTGCGCCATGATCCCAACGCTGAGAAGATACATGAAGAGTATCCTTACCAAATCTCTCACCATGGAAGAAGGAGTTATGATGATCACGCAAGAATGCAGCTCGGTCATCCAGAACTTTCCCCCTCGAAAGCGCGAAGACCCCGACAGTTTTGTACTCACTTGTTCAATTGGAGAGAAAGTGTTTAAGCGAGCTCTATGCGACCTGGGGTCAAGCATCAACATGATGCCACTCTCTGTAGCAACACGCCTAGGATACTACGAATTCCTACCTACAAGAATCACCCTAATCCTGGCATATCAATCGACCAGACGGCCCGTTGGAGTCTTGGTCGACGTCCAAGTCGTCATCGGGGACTGCGCAATCCCGACCGACTTTGTGGTGCTAGACATCGAAGAGGAACCTCGAGACCCACTTATCCTAGGTCGCCCATTCCTCTCTACAGCAGGAGCAGTCATCAACGTTCTGAAAGGAAAAATAGAACTTCACCTGGGGAATCTGGTCATGAATTTCGATATGAACAAAGATCTAGGGAAGCCTACCTTGGATGGGCAGGTTTTTCGCATCGATGAACTAGCAGGAGCTGTGGAAGAAATATATGAGGAGATGCTTATGGACGACCCGCTAGAGGTGGCTCTGACAAACACGAATACCGCGAGCTACCCAAGCCGCGAGGAGACTAAAAGCTGTGAAAGAATGCTGGATCAGGCCGAACCCCACGACGGACCCGCCCGCTTTCTAGATATGGGAGATAAAGAGCGCAAACCCTTACCACCAAGAAACGCCCGAGCGGCAATTCCGGACCCTTGGAACCACCTTAAAGCGCCGAAAGTCGAGGTGAAGCCATTACCGGCCGGGCTAAGGTACGCATTCCTGGGAAAAGATTCTACTTATCCGGTGATCATAAATTCTAGCTTGAACAACGTCGAGGCAACTTTGCTACTCTGCGAGCTACGAAAACACAGGAGAGCAATAGGGTATTCCTTAGATGACATCCCTGTAATATAACCGGACCTTTGCATGCACAAGATCCACTTGGAGGAAAACGCTAAAAATTCAGTCGAGCAGCAAAGAAGGCTCAACCCGAACCTAATGGAGGTAGTCAAAAAGGAAGTAATGAAACTTTTGGAAGCAGGGATCATATACCCGATCTCGGACAACACGTGGGTAAGCCCGGTTCACGTGGTCCCGAAAAAGGGAGGGGTTACAGTCATTAAGAGCGATAAAGACGAATTGATCGCTACAAGGACGGTCACCGGACACCGAATGTGCATCGATTACCGAAAGCTAAACACGGCGACCAGAAAGGATCACTTCCCGCTGCCATTCATCGACCAGATGCTAGAAAGGTTAGAAAACCATCAGTACTATTGTTTTCTTGACGGGTATTCCGGATTTTTTCAGATCCCAATACGGCCGGAAGACCAGGAAAAGACGACCTTCACGTGCCCCTACGGAACGTTCTCGTACCGGCGAATGCCGTTTGGCCTCTGCAATGCTCCTGCGACATTTCAAAGGTGCATGCTATCAATCTTTACTGATTATATTGAGAATTTTATGGAAGTGTTTATGGATGATTTTTCGGTCCACGGACCGTCCTTCCAAGAATGTTTGGGTAATCTAGGGAAAGTTTTACAAAGATGCGAAGACAAGCACCTAGTCTTGAACTGGGAAAAATGCCATTTCATGGTGCGAGAGGGCGTAGTGCTCGGACATAAAGTCTCAGCAGAAGGGATCGAAGTCGATAAAGCAAAGATAGAAGTCATGACAAGCCTACAGCCACCATCGAATGTCAAGGGGATACGAAATTTCTTGGGTCACGCAGGGTTCTACAGGAGATTCATTCAAGACTTCTCCAAGATAGCAAGACCACTAACCCGTCTTCTCTGCAAGGACGCAGAATTCAAGTTCGACGAAGAGTGCCTGCAAGCTTTCCACAAGATCAGGGAGGCTCTGGTGTCGGCCCCAGTAGTGCAACCACCTGATTGGGAACAGCCGTTCGAGATCATATGCGACGCCAGTGATTATGCAGTTGGAGCAGTGCGGGGACAAAAGAAGGATAAGAAACTGCACGCAATCTACTATGCGAGCAGGACCCTGGACGACGCCCAATGAAACTACACGACAACATAGAAGGAACTCCTAGCTATCGTGTTTGCTTTCGAAAAGTTTCACCAATACCTGGTCGGATCAAAAGTCATAGTGCACACCGATCACGCAGCAATCAAGCATATAATGACAAAGAAAGACACAAAACCTAGGTTGATTAGTTGGGTTCTCCTGCTCCAAGAATTCGATATGGAGATAAGAGATCGAAGAGGAGCTGATAACGGGGCAGCCAATCACCTTTCGCGAGTGTCATTTAGAGATACGACCCCTATAAACGATTGTCTCCCAGAAGAGAGTCTAAACGCGATCAATGCAGTTCCCGTGACTGATGAGCCGACAATGAGACATCCTCCTATGGCGAATTATGCAGCATGCAACACACCATGGTTCCGACACATCGCGAACTACCTAGCAGCCGATATCCAACCGCCTCAGTTCGTGGGTTACAACAAAAAGAAGTTTCTGCGAGAATCACGCAAATACTTTTGGGACGAGCCTTACCTCTACAGACAATGCACAGGCGGACTATTCAGAAGATGTGTGGCAGAAGAAGAAGTAGAAGGCATACTACATGGTTGCAAGGGGTCGGTCTACGCAGGACACTTCGCCAACTTCAAGACGGTCTCTAAAGTGCTGCAAGCGGGATTCTGGTGGCCGACTATGTTTAAAGACACGCATACCTTCATTTCAAAATGTGACGCCTGCCAAAGGATGGGGAATATAAGCAGAAGAAATGAGATGCCGCAGAATTTCATCCTAGAGGTGGAAGTATTTGATGTATGGGGGATCGACTTCATGGGACCATTCCCAACCTCTTATGGGAATCAGTACATCCTCGTAGCCGTCGATTATGTCTCCAAGTGGGTGGAAGAAATATCAAGCCCTACAAACGACGCCATCATAGTTGTCAAGATGTTCAAGACGATCATTTTCCCCCGTTTTGGAGTCCCAAGAATTGTCATAAGCGATGGAGGATCACACTTCATAAACAGAATCTTTGATAACCTATTAAAGAGAATGGAGTACGGCACAAAGTAGCATCACCATACCATCCACAGATGAGCGGCCAAGTAGAGATCTCCAACAGAGAAATTAAGTCGATCCTGCAGAAGACAACTGGAGTCCACCGAAAAGATTGGTCGGCCAAACTAGACGATGCGTTATGGGCCTATAGGACCGCATACAAGACACCTTTGGGCACGACCCCTTTTCATTTGGTATACGGGAAATCTTGCCACCTGCCAGTCGAGATCGAATACAAGGCGCAATGGGCTATCAAAAAGATAAACTTTGACCTAAAGGCAGCCAAGGAAAGGCGACAAATCCAAATACACGAGCTGGACGAGATGAGGCATAAGGCCTACGAAAGCTCTAAGATCTATAAGGAAAAGACTAAGGCCTACCACGACAGGAAGGTAATCCCGCGAACATTCGCAGCCAAGGACCAAGTACTGCTGTTCAACTCTCGTTTGAAACTCTTCCCGGGAAAACTAAGGTCAAGATGGTCAGGACCATTCGCGATAAAGGAAGTTAAACCATATGGAGCAATCGTGCTCTGGGATAAGAATGGAGGGTTTTTCACCGTGAATGGGCAACGAATCAAGCCATACCTGGCCACGTCTGAAGAAATAAGGGGGACAATGCACTTAGATGACGCAGTAGTCGCCTAACGCACAGAAAAGTCTAGCTAAAAGACTCTAAACAAGAGCGGCTCAATGGGAGGCAACCCATTTTAGATATTCTCTTTCTCATCTCTTTAACCATACTAATTTTTGGTTTTGGTTTCTTCTTAGTTTACAGCATTTCCATAAACCCCAAAAGCACAAAAAAAAAATCAGATACACCCAAAAGACCAAAAATATGAAGAAGGAGTTTCGAAGAACACTCACCGGGCGACGAACCGCCCATGGGCCGGCCAGAAGGAGCCTGGCCGCGCCACGAGCCACGATGGCGCGGAGGCGAGACGCTTGGCCGGGGCCGCGACAACCCGTCGCGCGGCCGGCCTTCGTCTGAAGACGTCTCCGTCCCGACTTCACCAAACCGGATCTCCTTCAACCTGTTTCAAGCCTTTCAAGTATACTCCTTGATCCAATGGCCTGAACACGACCAAGACCGCAAAAATCACTTCCACAACCGCGGCACATTGCTGTTGCATCAAAGACGCGAGACAATACAAGACTCCATCCAAGTCAAGTTAAGTCAATGATCCATCTCATTCAACTTCTTCTTGTACGTTCAACGGACCTGTATCCATGAAGCTGAAGAAGAATACAACGGTTCTAGAGGATGAAAACCGTTGTGCAAGCTCCAGAAGGAAGAAGATGCAACTTCCTTCACTAAACCGCGAAGAAGAAAGTTCCCGAAGACTAGCTTTTCTCTTCTGCAACCAAGAACTTTACCGAAGACAAGTAAAGATTTCATATGGCATTGAAGTTCGTACTAGCAACACCTGTCTTTCGGGATCCTGGACAGATCACTGGATAGCCCATAATAGACCCAAACTTCAAGTCAAGTATCTGAGGTGACGCAATCTTCAAGACGCAAGGACGGAAGATTTTCCATCTCTCATTCACGGTGTTATCAAAGGTCAAGGAACCAAGAAAAATACTCAACAACCGGAGTACCTGTTCTTCTCAACAAAGGCGAGCCAATCATCACCACCAAACGCCTATCACCATCCTCATCCATCACCCACACACGCCCACCACCACCATCCGAAGCAAGGAAGCTCAACCGCGCAACACATTTCCTTTCGAGCTAAGTTTTCGATTTCTTTTGTTCAATCAAATCGATTCTAAGCAGGGACATAAGGATAATGATCAAGTCCTTCGCTCAATCATACCAAACCCAACGCCACTTTCAAGTAAGTCTTCACAAGCTTGTACTTGAATTTACCTATCTTTTTCACCTCAACTCGATTTAAACAAACTGGGGACAGTTTGATTTAAGTCTGGGGAGGTTTCTTATATTACTAACTATGCTTTGATTTGATGAGTCTTATGCATACTTACATCATTTATCGAGTCGTTTTATTGAGTCAAAACCTTTATTTCTTTTAGTCGGAAACTATGAACTTTGCTAGGTACAAGTCATTTTGAACAAGGAACCTTAATGACCATTCTCACGGATTTAGAAGCAAGGTTTACTAAGTTGAACACGGCAAGTGGATCACTCCATCGGAGAAAGTTCTAATCTCTAGAGTACTCGAAGGATCTTGCGTTGACTCCGCACCTAATGAATCAAATCTTCTCGTCAGGGGCTTGAGGTACTTCAAACTTTGCTCCTCTTTTAGACTCTAGCATGACTAAGTAGATGCAATGCAACCTCTCCTTGATCTTCCCTTGTTATAAAAAAAATATAGAAAGAAAGGTTTTTGTTTGAGAATGGCAACCAGAGTTCCTTAAAGGACAATGACGGTTCGCAGCAATCATGTAAACTTCAAAGAAGTGATCATTCTCAAGCTAAGAAGAAAAGAAACAAAAAATAGAATAAGAAAGTCGATAGAAAAAAATAAAATGATACCCTAGAAAAGTAGGGAGGAATCGACTAAGGGAAGAGAAAATAGGAGAGTTGTGTCTGAAATGTCTTTGTCTAGATGTTTGGAAGAGAAGAGTATAATGTCTCGTCGAACAATACTCCATCGATAGAGACCGCACGCCTAAATGAATAAAGGGGTCAACAAGAGAAAGCTCGAAATACTCAAAGGGACTATGAAGCGTATCCGGGAAGAGTGAAAAGCTCAAGGTAACTAGACCCAAACGCCTTGAAGCAGAATTCCGAGTTACGTGGCTCAAACAGGTCGATTTCTAGACTTGATGAGTTCCCAAGTATTGGTGAGTTTCCACATTTTCAAACCTCTTTTCCTTACTTAGATTTCTGTTTTGTTTGAGGACAAACAAAGGTTTAAGTCTGGGGGAGTTGATAACATGCATATTTTACCCATTTTTACCTTCATAAGTGAGTGCTTTAATAAGCATTTCACTAAGGTATTAATGTATATTTATTAGTTTTCGAGTATTTGTGTGTCCAAGACTCTTTTCAGGAAATCTTAGGAAAAAGGGAGCAAAACGGAGCAAAACGGACATTTTCAGAACATGAGCTTTTTGACAGAAGTTTAGCACAAGACGGAGGCTTTCCCACCACGAGATCGAGCTGAATTTTGGTGACAAGATAGCCTGAACTACTACCTTTGACCTCGAAGTGATTTGAGTCCAATCCCACGGTTGGATCTCAAGTTATGAAGGAAGCAAGAAGGCCTGTCAGACACATCCTCAGAAGAAGGATGGCCGTGCCAGGAAAACGCAGAAGACCAATGGCGGCTAGGGCAAGTTCCTTGGTTACTTCTTAGTGATTTCGTGGCTCTGACTTACATATATAGGAATCAAGCGCGAAATCCCATAAACCCTTGGATTAACCGGTTTAAATTCAGTAAGTTAAATTAAACCCGGTATCATTAATCCCGAGTAGTGTCGATCGACACCAATAGGCTGTGTCGATCGACACTCTCATGTAAACTCAATATCAACGTGTAACAATTACACATTGATGAGATCATTACTTTAATGATCATTCCCAGTATTTGTTATCCAGTTTGCTTAGGTGTGTGACCCTATAGGATCATATGATGTTGGCAATGAGTTCACAACTCATAAGTTATAAGCGGCTTCTAGCAAAGCA
>JAHZTW010000004.1:11122864-11155067 GCA_020283515.1 Alliaria petiolata
GGTGCACTGTGAGCTTCATTGAACCTAATCTTATAGCTGATCTTGCTGCGAAGTCGCTACCGAAGGGGAGCGAACGAGTAGTTTAGGTTTAGGTGTTTGGTTTTCCGAAAGGAAGATCCGACCACTTTCGTGTTTGAGCTTAAGAACCAGTAGAATTGATTTGCCTAGGTCAAGTGTTTCAATCATAGAATCATTCCGTAAAGCACCCGAGAGATCCCTGAAACCCAACGTTCCGTTTTATAGTTTTTACAAACCATCTTGATTTCCGTTCAGTTACTAAACTATCACCTCTCCAAAACCAGCTTTTAATTTGATCGTCCCTATTGATTTTCTGTTTTATTGGATTTGCTTGAAGCATCATAGTCTCTGTGGTTCGACACCCTAAATACTACAACGCACATCTGTGCACTTGCATGCAATAGGGTTATAAATTTAAAACTCGAAAACAGACTTTAAAACCTGTTGCATCACCATCACGGTCAGACATTCGAGCTGCTGATGTGGTCGTACTCCTTTTTTGGCTTCTTCTGTGTCCCAATAGTCACACATTTCTTTCCACAGAGTATCGTCAATCCACCTCAGTTGCTCTCGTTTTGTTTCTGCCTTGCTAACCATGTCTTTAATACGAAGTTGACAAACCTTCTCAAAATTTATTGAACCACACCTGTCAGATTTGGAAGCCAGGTGTTTTCTTTCTACAAAACAAGAGGGGAGATTGATGTTCCAAGAAGTATCTTTCTCTTCTTGGAACATGTACACAACTCCAACTGTAATATGCCGCATCAAACTTGTTTGTAAGACCCTTTGTAATCTTCCGGATCAGTGCGCCTTTGTCTTTACCAAACCTAAAAACATAGAAACAAACACATAGATTCATAAACACTCATGGAGACATTAATAGACAGAAAAACAAAACCACAAATTATCAACCAAAACAAATTGCATCAACCAAACCATAGATTGTGTTCATGTTTCAAACTTATATTAACCAAAATATTATCAACCAAACCACATATTCTAAAATGTTTCAAACTGACATAAACCACAAATTATCAACCAAAATATTAAGTTATAACAGGCATTGTGAGAGATCAAATCTTGTAGAGCGATGTTTACCAAATGGTTCCAAGCTCCAATTTGGGAGAGAGGACAATGGTATATTGCTCACGGCCTGGCTCGAGAAACCGCTCGTGTAAAGCAGCGAGAACATCTTCCGCGAGAGTTGGTTTCCTTAAAGTGTCTTCCACATCTTCTTCCTCGTGTGAGTTTTGCGCTTGAGAACTATGAGGCATTGAATGTCCAGGCTGATTTGTCGCAGAGGCTCGAGGTTGTTGAGATGCAGAGGCTCGAGGTTGTTGAGATGCAGAGGGTCGAGATTGAGCCGATGGATAACCGCTTCCAGCTTGGCCCGCAGGAGAAGCTCTGGAATAGATTCGTCGGAGGTGGATAGTCGCTGACAGTAGGAGAAAAGTAGGCGGATCTGGCTGAGGTAATCAAACGTCTGGCTTGACCAAAGTGAACTCTAATCTCGTACCTACTTTCTAGGCTGTCTTCGAAGTATTCTTTCAGGCCATAGCTTTCCCATGCTTCATCGAATTCTACGCTTGCTGGGATTCTTTCCACCTTTTTGTGGAATTCCACTAATCTTCCCCTCTTAATATGCAGCGTAAGAGGTCTCTCCACATTGGTGGTGATTTCTACGGTAGGTCCGTCTTCAGCTGGTTCGGGTGGCTCTTCCTGAGGAGCGGGCTCACACGTTAGGCGAGGCTGGATGAAGAAGCAAGGTGCTTTCTCGACTCCCATGGCCAGGGTTTCATGCTCTGTCTTATCTTCTATAAGTTTGTTGATGAGCCTGTCGAGCCGCTTTTGCTCCTTGGATAGTCTGGCCAGGATGCCTTCATTCTTCTTTTGCGCCTTTGACATGTTCTGAATCTCGTCTCTCAAGTCCTCGACTTGTGATTCAGCCTTACGTTGGGCGTCTTCCATCTCCTGAATGTTTTTCTCCATTCGGCCCATGATGTTGTAAGTGGTTCCGCGAGTTTCCTGAATCTCGTACTTCAGAGCGCGGACATCGCCTTATTCGCGGTTTAGAACTCAACTGTGATCCGCCAATTCCTCGGAAGTTCTGGATAGTTTGTTGATGTTGCCAAAAGTGCGGTTCTCCAACACCTTCACATTGTTGGCGACTTCCTGGAGCTTGTGAAAAACTTCAGCCTGGATAGAACCATCCGGGCGTGCAAGGATCTCTCAGACTTAGCTTGATAATCAGTCATCACTGTTATCGCCCCAATAAGGTTCTCCACTTGCTGATATAAGGGAGTAGGTGTGATCCTTTGATCACTCTAGGCAGGAGGTGGCATCTGGAGGTGAAGACTCTCGCCTTCGTGGATAATGGGAGGCGGAAATCTTCCTTGAGGTCGAGGCACGAGGCGCTCGTGTGGCAGCAACGTCGGAGGTGGCCTCCGAGAATGGTACAAAGATTTTGCAGGTGGGCGCATGTTTGGAGGGATATATGGATCTATCCTTGCACTCTCCATGGTGTGGTGGTTCCTGTAACTCATAGAAGGAAATCTAGAAGTTAGAGAAAAGAATGTCTTTGAGTTGTGATCCTGACCTTTGTTTTGGACAGTGAAACGCAACCTCCCGGCAACGGCGCCAAAAACTTGATGGGGTCTAAATAGTCGTCCGAGATTGGATGATTTCTTTGGGGACTCGTCGAGCTTTGAATTTGTAGGACCCTAAGCTGCAAGTACACAGCATGCGTTGTAGTACTTAGGGTATCAATCCACAGGGAGGATGTCAACTGCAAAACAGAGAATCAGGACAAGCAAAGACGCAAAGGGGTTTGGGGGTTTGTAGGATTGTGTCACGGTTTTTGCAGAAAGAAAGAAAGTAGTAATTACGCCTCATATAGAAGAGGTTGTCAATCTCTTCTATAGCCAACGGAAAAAGAAAAATCAACTTAAGCTTGTAAAAAGGAAATCAGGTGAGCACTGCAGAAAAAGTAAATATTGAAGTGCGTAAATCTCGATTGAAAAGCAGATGGGTGAAACACGTTGGGGATCTTCTTGGGAAATCTATGTGGTTCTAACTATAAATCAAACTCACAAAAGTTAAGTAAACGAGACTAGGCGATTTTCCCTAAACTGCTTCACTGGTTTTAACGACCTAACTCTGACAAAGCTAGATCGATCTATGAATGCAAATTTCGTAGGTATACTATCGTATCCTGCGACCTAAACAATCACTCAATAAGATCGGGACAATAAACATTCACAACACCTTCCTGACCCCGCACAAGCGTTCCAGGAATGATGCGCTCCTCCCCACTAGGGTCGGATATGAGATTCAACACGTTAGCGGTTCTCAAAACCCTGCGATCAGACTCTAGTTCATGACGATATATTCATGCAATAATAACAAGTGTGGTAAGAAAGAAAACCCTAGTCTACGGCCTAAACGATTGGTTTAAAAACAGTTAATAAAATTCTCCATAGATCCCCTTAAAGAACACCCAACGAAAGTAAACTACTCAGACATGAAAGAGGAAAAAAATCGTGATTAATGAATGCATAACTTGTATAAATCGATAAGAAACAAAAAGGGTTCAAGAAGAAATCAATCTCCCTCAAAGAAAACGGTGAAAACCGCGAATACGAGATTCGCGGCCACCAAAAGAATTCTGTAACTTAGAGTATTTTGTGATAACTTGATGCCCTAAAAAAACCCTAAACAACGAGTATATATAGGTCTTCAAGTCCCATTGGTCGTGAATTAGGTCTTGGCTTGAATAAGACGGCTGCAAGATTAAGTTGGGCTTCAAATGGGCTCCGGAATCGTCAAGTGACCAGGCCGCGTGAGCGACCGGCCGTAGTGCGGCCACTGGTCTTCTGGATAGGGTGTGGCACGGCTAGATTGGTCTTCCGGGTGCTTGACGGACCTTCTTGCTTCTTCCATAACTTGAGATCCAACTGTGGGATTGTTCTCAAACCACTTCGAGGTGAAAGATGGCTGATAAGGCTACCTTGTCTCCAAATATGAGCTTGATCTTGTGGTGGGAAGGCCTTCATTTGGTGTTGAACGTTTGCCCTCGAAATGTCCATTTTGCTCCAAAATATGCGTCTTTTGCTAAGTTTACCTGAAAAGAGTCTTGAACAACCAAATACTCGAAATCTAGTGTTTATGCATTAAAACCTTAGTGAAATGCTTATTATAGCAGTCACTTATGATAGCAAAAACGGGTAAATTATGCATGTTATCACGATGCTAGGTTTCTCGATCCCCTCTATAGGAATAATCCTTTTGAGAGCGGGATCTGAGGTTGATGCTAGCGCTGCTATGGCGTCAACGGAGGTGTTTTCACCTCGTGGTATTCGAGTTAGCTCGAAGAATTCGAGCTGCTCGACGAGGCTACGAACTACGTTTAGATAAGCTTCCATACGTTCCTCCTTTGCTTCGTACTCGCCTTTGAATTGGCTTGTAATTAGCTGGGAATCGTTGTAGGCGTTAACTTCTCGAGCTTCGATCCCTATAGCGAGCTTGAGACCGGCTATCAGTACCTTGTATTCTGCTTCATTGTTAGAGGCTATGAAACCGAGCCTGAGGGATTGTTCTAGGAATTCTCCCGTTGGGGATACGAGCTTGATCCCTACTTCAGATCCTTGTCTGGAAGATGCGCCGTCGACATGGAGTGTCCATCTCCTGTTTGGAGAGGATGTCGTATCGACGGAGGGTGGGAGCTCGATGATGAAGTATGCTAAAACTTGGGCTTTTGCACAAGTTCGAGTTCGGTACTCGATGTCGTACTCGTTGAGTTCGATAGCCCATTTTACTAGGCGTCCTGATTGACTGGGACTGTGTAGTATGGTTTTCAATGGTTGAGATGTCATCACTACGATTGAGTGTGACTGAAAATATGACCAATGCTAATGCGAGCTTCTCCATCGCTGGGTATCTCGTTTCAGCAACGATCAAGGTTTTGCTTACGTAGTAAGCAGGCTTCTGCTCGTTCTATTCTTCGCGAAATAATACCCCGCTTACCGCTGTGGGTGATACAGCGAGGTAAATATGTGGGAGTGGGAAGGTGTCCTTTGGATAGGCTTTGTTTAGATCGGTAAAATCGACGCAGACTCACCATTTCCCGTTTTTCTTTTTGACTACGACCGGATTGGCGAGCCAATTGGGGTATTTTACCTCCCTGATCGATCCTACCTTCAGGAGGCGGTCGACCTCGTCGAGCTCTTTCGGGTCCGAGTTTTCGTTTAGCTCGTGAGAGGTTACATCAATGTCGATTCCTTTCATGTCAACCGTGGACCATCCGAATGAGTCCGTATTTTCTTTTAGGAAAGATACGAGCTCACACTCTCTATGATGTTAGGGAGGTCCGCTCCGATGCCTACGCATCGTTCGGGATGAGTGTCGTCGATAACTTGTTCGATTAGGTCTTTGCGGGGTCCGCATTGACTTGGGTCATTTTTTCGCTTAGTTCGTTGCTCGGCGAGCTCATCCTCTTTCTATAATTTCTATACGGTAGATTGTTTGATTTGTTTATATTCGTCCATATAGGAGCTACAAGAATGTTTTCTGACTACCGTAGATGGTTTTTGTTCCTTTAGGAGTTGGAAACTTAATGCATTGGTGGTAGGTCGAAGGAACGTCTTTCATGTCTTAGATCTATGGCCTGCCTAGGATCACGTTGTATGGCGCGGGTGATCTACTACGACGAACTCGGTCATTCGGCGAACTCCTCCTGCTAGGATTGGGATAAAGACAGATCCCAGGGAGTACGTAGTTTCACCGGCAAAGCCGACTAGAGGTGTTTTTCCTTCTATGAGTTCGAAGTCTTTGAATTCCATTTTCTTAAATGCGTCGTAGAAGAAAACGTCAACCGAGCTACCAGTGTCGACCATAATTCTTGACATTTCGACATCACCGACGATAAGGCGTATTAGTAGGGCGTCATCGTGCTGTTTGTCTAACTTTATCGTTTCGCTTTCCAGGATGGTGATCTCATGATCTTGACCTGGAGTGGAGCTTCCTCTCGGGAGTCGGTTTCCACTTTTCTTTGGAAATCTTTGATCGAGTTCACCGAGTCTCGGCAGAGCTTAGAGCCGCCGAAGATGAAGTCTATGCACTTTGGTTTTGACGGGGGTATAGCCCCTACCATCTCCCCGAAAATACGAGATTTACTTAAGCATGAGCTTGAAGTTTTTCTCGGTGCGGGAGGTGGTTTTATGACTGATCTCATCGATCCACCGCAAAGGCTGAGTTCTTTGAAGATCATGACGATCCTTTTTCTGGGAGCTGGAGGAGGAGGCTCGGGAGCTTCTTCCTCTACAGGGCGCTCTCGCTTTTTGGGAGCGGGCTTTTTAGGTTTCGGGGTTATTTTAGCATGGGGTGTGTCGTCCTCCTCTAACTCGACGCCTTCTTTGCCTTCGGCTAAGAGGCGAGTGATAAGTAGATTTTTGATATCACTTTTCAATACCCAACCCTACTCGTGTCATTGTAGTAGTTGAGGTTATCAATCTAACTTGGGGGGAAAGTACACTAAGAATGCAAGAACTTAATAAATCTAAGTCATATTCAGATTTAGATGAGTGATATGGAATTTTAAATAGTACTAATGCAAACTACAAGACTTGTAAATGAAAACTAGGCTACTAAGCAATACTCTAGGCAATTTCTAAAATTATGGGACAACCAAAAATCAAACTTTAAAGATTTAATACTCTAAGTGCAAATATTTATGGAACGAAGAGATGTCTAACAACTTAAACAAGAAACTTGGAAAATAAAAGGGATTTATCAAATATCAAAGAGAGATTCAAGACCGAGGGTCTTAACAAAGGAGATTCAAGGTTCGATCTTGGATTTATACAAAAGTAGATCTACACATATTATGAGCTAACTTTAAGCTTAAGAAGCAAGTCTAGATCTTTCCATGGTGTATGGTAAAGATCGCTTCATCAAACCTTCCCTCCAAACCCATGTTATGTGGTGGAAAGGATGGTTGATGAGCATGAAAACACAGATCTTAACTTGCCTTAACTAGTCTTCAAATCAACCACAATCATGGGTTTGGAGAGGCTAGCTTCTTGGTTGGGCTTATGATATTCCTAAGTCCTCATGAGATTAGGAAATCTCTAAGGGCTCAAAGATCTCCATTGAGACTTTTTGGCATTAATCCCTCCAAATACAAGAAGAGTTAAGGGTTAAGAACATGTTAAACCTCAAGATCTAACCTCTAAAACCTCCCTGAACCCCTCGGTCTCAAACCTTAAGCAACTACTCGTTAATCATGCTTAGACACTCCAAAATCACAAGATCAGAAGCGTTAAACATGGTTAACGTTAAGAAAGAGATTAAAAAGACAAGTACTTGATATTAAAATTAAAAGGTTGCGATTACAAACTAGAGAAAAAGCTTAAAACCTTAACAATGGTGTATTTGCTTAAAGAAGAAAGACAAAGACCATAAAAATCGGATCTGGATAAAAAATATAGGTCTAAAAATATATATAGTTCCAAGGACAATGGTCCCCTCACAAAAGGACAAGAATGGTGAGCTGTCCGGATAAGGTTGCGCATGGGAGCTAAGATCGAGCTGAGTCATCGATCTTGTGCTCGATCTTGGACTGGGAATCGATTCAGTTGCTCGATCGTTGCCTCGTTCCAAATCTGAAATCGAGCCCCTTGCTCGATCTTGTGGTCGATCTGATTTGAATCGACCCATGACTTCGATCAAGCCTCCGTTCTTCCTGGGTAGCGTTTTCAGGTCCGTACAGTCGCATTGTTGACTTGCTCGATCTAAGCCTCGTTCTTCCTCTTGAAACGGTCTGAGTTCCTCGATCTTGTGGCTGATCTCGCCTAGATCGACCTGTCTTGCCCGATCTCCTCATCGATCTAAGTGAACTTTAGCTGGTCCGAACTTCTCCAAGTGTTTCCAAGCTGTCCCTTGAACCTCACAATGCTCCAGCATCCACCATAGCTCCAAGTACCCAAATCAACCTGATATTGGTGCAAATATGCAATAAACTATGCAAATGCTAATGCCAAGTGCTTTAAGACCTCAAATGAGATAAAACATACAAACTAACCTATTATGAATGCAATATAGATGCAAACCTATTCTAAATGTATGTTAAATATGCGAAATATATGAGTATATCAGCGAGCTCGGGTTCGACACTCTGATGTAGTATGTCCCCTTTTCTTGTGATGAGCACAGTATTTAGTAAGGTCGAATTCTGCTTTTCGGACGGTTTTGGATTTTCAACCGAAAATGTTTGGCCGGCTTTGCGTGTGTCCTTTTTGGTAGGAGCCTTTGGGGTTGGAGAGCTTGATGCTCCCTGCGCGAATGCAGATTCGACCTGGGCAGTTTCCTCTTCCAAGATAGTGAATGAGGACGAGCGATGTTGTGCATCGTTAAGGGATACTGGTTCGTGAATAGTTAGCTCCTCTCTGGATCTAGCTCGAAACCATAATCCTTTTCTTAACGCAGCTAAAGCGACATCGTCATTTGGGTTGGCGATCTTTGATTTCGTTTCTTTGAACCTATTGATGTATGACTTTAGGGTCTCGGTTGGTCCCCGTATGACGTTAAACAGAGCGACCTCGGTGGTTTTAGTTCCCATAAACACCGAATATTATTTTAGGAAGGCTGTCATGAGCTGGGTGAAATTGTCTATGGAATTTCTTTCCAAGCCAGCGAACCATTCTAGGGTTGGCCCTGTGAGGTTTTCGGCAAAGAGTCTGCAGAAAGCAGGTTCTTTCTCTTCGTCATTTAGGTGAGCTCGAGCTATTGCGAGTCGGAATGCTCTGATGTGAGCTTTCGGGTTTGATGTCCCAGAGAATTATGGAAACTTTATCTTTTCAGTATCACGTAGTCTAGCGTTAGTTATCCTATTGGTGAAAGGAGTGCGACGTGTTTCTTCGACGACATGGTCAATATCTGGTGCCGAACTAGTCGCCATGTGAACTCGAGAGTTCAATTGCATGAATTGAGCGTTGGCATGTTTGGCGTATCTCCGTAGAAAGTCGTTATCGATCCTGTGGGGGTCAATCGGGGTCGGTTGGAAGACCCGGAGTTTGACGCTCGATGTATGTCGGGTCATATTATTGTTGCGTGAACACACACAGTTGCGTTTCGCGATCGAATGGAGTTTGGTTATTCAGGTTCGAGCTCATTCCATGGGCGTGTTCGCGGGATTGGGAACTCGACATGAATGCTGAGGCATCGAACCATCTTACTATGAACGGAGGTAAGTTCACGATGGCATGGTTTTGGTCTCCCGTTATGCTCGAGTTTGGTGTGGTTGAGCTAGATGGGGCTGAGGCAGTCACAGAGGTTGTCGCTGGAATAGTTCATGTGTGCAACGGTGTGACAAATACTCCAGATGTTCCTGGTGGGGAGATCACGGGTGTGAAGTCCAGACGTGTTCGAGGAGGTGGACCTAAGAAGGTCCTCCTCCCATCTGGGTGCTGCGCTCGAATCCCAGGCGTGGCGAGCTCGTCGAGGCGAACGTTAAGACGTCTTTTCTGTTCGGCGAGCCGCGCAGCAAGGTTCTGATTTGCGATCTCGTTGTTTCGATTGGCTAACTTCTGATTTTGAGAGCGACCAACCAAAACGTTGAGCATCGCCCGAAATTCCACGAGCTCATCCACATTGCGCCTTGGCGTGCTGGAGTTGAGCGGGGGCGAGGCGACTGTTGGGTCAGATATGCTCGCAGCTGCCGGTGAATCATCGGATCTAACCCAGACTCGATTTCCGGTCAACGCTGTCAGACTCGCGAGCATAGAGCTTGCCTCTGTGACGGGGATGCTCGAGCCGATTGGTGCTGAGATTGTGGGAGTCGAGATCGGACTCGATCCCGCGGTCTCGGTCTGACCCATGGGCTGTGTGGTTGGTCCCTCGTTTCCTGATGAACACTCGATGATCACGTTCTCGCGTTCAACGGTAGACGAGGTAGTGTTTGTGATTGGATCCATTTCGTTTAACGAATCTTTGATTTGACTCTTAAGACAGAAAAATCTATAATCTTCCCCACAGACGGCGCTAAATGTGAGATCCGAGACTCACACTAAGTTTTTTTAGTGATTTAAGTAGGAGAAAAGAGGGCTAGATCTTGTATGAATCAAAGATGAAATGTAAGATTGATATAACGAACTGGACTTTGTATTGATAAACGGATTAGGGTTTTACAAGTGATCTCGAACGAGACGTATTTAGTGAAAACTGATAGTTCTAGGTTACAAATGAATTCAACGTCAAGAAGTCCCTTTTCTCGAATGCCTTGATCTTATTTTATACTTGCTCTTCAGCTCCTCCTCTCCACGTATCTCGCCGTATCCCTGATGAACTATCCACCAAAGATCTCGGACCGAACTCGGTCAAAGGATACGGGCGGATATTCCTTTAACCGACTCTCTTACTAGCTCGTAGTTTTATGAACGAACTGAAGGCAAGTTGGGCCCGGTTGGATCGCCAGCATGACTCCGTATGCAGATGGGCCTCGAGTAATAATCTCATACTAATCTGATTAATGGGCTTTAGTGATGGGCCGGACTTGTGGCAAATCCAACACCAACAGATGATGGAAGAAGTACGTCCGGTCATGTGTTCTATTTGGGGTCATCACCAATCACTTGGACGTCGCAGAAGCAGCCCACAGTTGCTCTTTCATCATGTGAAGCCGAGTTCATGGCAGCCACCGAAATGTTGGATAATTCCAGAACTTGAAGAAAAGGAAATCTCTTAAGGAGAAGTTAAAGAGATAGAGATAATGATTCAACAGAAAAAGGAAGTTTTCTATTTGTCTTTAAGAAAAAGGAAAGAGTAGTTTTGCATTCCTAATAGAATAAGGAGTAGCTTAGTTCTATAAATAAGAGCCTATGTAGAGATGTTCAATAAGACTGAAGAGAAAGATTTAGTTTTGAGAGAGTTTCTAAATCAATAAAGAAGAATTGTTCTTTATACTTTCTTGTTTGTAAAGTTAAAAAAACTTGATTTGGTATTAGAGCTTGAGGGAGGAAGACTCGATTCGAGCCTTGGGAAGAAGACTCGATCAACACGGCCAAGGGAGAATCTCGTGACCAAGTAGGGGTGACACGATAGCTCCACCGCCAAGAACAAAGGATTTTGGATCTGCATCGATCCATTGTCTGATGTTGACATCGACAAACTACACAGTTTGGGCGATGTGAATGAAGTTTCTATTGCGTGTACATGAAGTCTGGGAAAAATAGAGCTTGGATCGTTTGACCTAAAGAAAAACGATGTGGCGACATCACTTCTTTTTCATGCGATTCCTTAAACCCTAATCCTACAAGTAGGAGAACAAACCACATCAAAGTCTCTCTGGGAGGCCATCAAAGCACGACACCTTGGAGAGGATCGTGTATGAGAGGCGAGACTTCAGACATTGATGGCGGAATTCGATAGGTTAAAGATGGAGGGCAGCGACAACAAGTCAGCCATAGCGTTAACCAAGAATTCAGTGTTTCATGGAAGGAGTAAACACATTCTCAAGAAGTATCACTTTATACGTGAATGTGTGGAGAACGAGCATATCGAAGTGGAGCATGACCCGGCACAGAACAGAAGGCGGACATCCTCACTAAGCCATTAGCAAGGATCAAGTTCAAAGAAATGAGAAGACTCATTGGAGTTGAAGAGATCGAATTTCCCGGAGTTCAAGTTGGAACTAAGGGGGTAAATGTTGGATAATTCCGGAACTTGAAGAAAAGAAAATCTCTTAAGGAGAAGCTAAGAGATAAAGATAAGGATTCAATAGAAAAATGAAGTTTTCTATTTGTTTTTAAGAAAAAGAAAAGAGTAGTTTTCCATTCCTAATAGAATAAGGAGTAGCTTAGTTCTATAAATAAGAGCCTATGGAGAGATGTTCCATAAGACTCAAGAGAAAGATTTAGTTTTGAGAGAGTTTTCAAATCAATAAAGAAGAGTTGTTATTTGTACTTTTTTGTTTCTAAAGTTAACACAACTTGATATTTACCGAGTATTTTCATAGTACATGGAAGAGTAAAAATGTTGGAAAGATCACGTATATTCAGAATTCGATTAAGAAGGTCTATAACTCTATATTTTAAAATTGTTGTTGGTTAAAAATATTAATTTCTATTTGAATTGATTGTGGCAGGTTTGCACACTTTCATAAGAACTTGGGGTTTTGGGGCAGACGTGAGCTACGTAGATTAATTTGAGCCGACCACAGAGGGAAGCTATGCTGCGATCGTCTCTAAGAACCAGAAGATTGGGTTAACCGACAAACCGATGATAACCAATTCTTGTAAGGTGGTTGAACCGGTCAAGATTGTTATCAATAACCAGACTTCTCAAAAAGAAAGTTCTCTACAGATTCAAAACTCAACCAAGATCTGATATTTGAAATTAATTTTGAGTCCGTATGTTATAAGAGAAAACCCAAATCGAGGGAACAAGAGAAAATGCTGTTTTGTTAATCTTGGAGCAAATTTTTGAGTATTGGGGGTTATTTCATACTTTAACAAAAAAAAAAAAAAATTGGAGGTTATTTTATGTGTAAAAAATATGTGATTTAAAATTCAAAAGCAAAAAGAAAGGAACAAAACACTTTCTTTCATTATTTTACCTTTTACATCTATTCTACAATTTGTGTAAATTCTTAGGTTTACATTGTCAAATTATAAAATGTGTACAAGAAAAAATCATTTCAACGATATGATGCATAGAAAATATTAAAGTTATTGAACCAATAGATTATAAGAAAACAATTAGAGATTGTATTCAACGAAACAGTTATTATGACATCCTCATTTCAAGGAGATCAATAAAAAATAATTGAAGACAACAATCAAGTAAACCATGAACAAATTAGTTGAAAATAATGTCTCGACTTCAGGCAAATCAAAACATTATATCAAGAATATCTAATTATATATATTGTTCTGCATGATATATAAAATAAGAGCAAGTGTTTAGTTTTTTTATATATGAATAGAAGACAAGGAGAACCGGGAAACAAAGATGCAATCTCGGAGTTTGTGTGTTGATATAACAGTAGCCATTTTAATATAAAGGTTTTAATCTTTAATCTATATCCAACTAAAAGAAAAGTATATTATCTTTTACACTTAATTTACGTTTGATATTATATATGATATACCATTGCAGGTTAATATTATATACGTTTGATATTATACATGATATACAAAGAAAAACACTCATCAAAGGTAGTTTCGTCATAATGACCCAATTCAATTAAAACAAACCAATCTTTTAGACCCGATTTATTATAACTTTTGATTTTTTTTTCGAATGACAATTATTTTTGGAAATTTCTTAATTATTTACAAATATTTCTCAGAACAAATTAATTTTCCATAAATTTAGGCAAATCTTTATTAATAAACAGATATTCATTTTGAAATAGAACGAATATATTTTAACTAATTTGATTCCTAAGATTATAAAATTTATATTATAAATAAATTTTGTTTTGAATAAAATCGGAATATCCAATTATTTAATTTATTATCTTGGAAAATATTTTTAATGCGAATATCTTCAAATATTTTTTTTTCATTTTAAGAAATAAATATTATTAATAAAAATAAATGAGAACCCTAGATAGATTTCACTTATAAGTAGTTTTACAACTCTCTCAAATCAAAATTTGAAAAATATTTATATTACACCATGTTCAATAAGAAAAGATAACTTATATTTTGTATGAGATGTTTCAACTTTAAAAAATTAATATACATTAAAGATTTTTATTTGAAGAAAAAAGATTTCATATAATTATTTTCGTTAGACTTCATATACAGTACATGACTTAATATACAGTACATGACTTAATATACAGTGCATGTGCATTATAATTTTTTCATAGACATAAATAGTTGTAATATTTAAGTATTGATTAATTTTCTTATATATTATGTAAACATTATATTTTTATACATATACAATTTTAGTGTTTAACAAAAATCACACAAACGTTTCATATCATTTTGTGTCTTTTGAAAGTGATTTATTTTAATTTTTTTTTATTTTTTTTCTACCGTTTACAGTGACATATAATTGCAAATGCAAAAGTTATAAATAATAATTAAATTCAATTAATAGGTCTTGAATATTATCTATATTATGCTTTCTTTTCTCTTTACACAATATAATATTGCCAATATATATATTTTAAGTATATATTTTTTTTTGACATATTGCTAACTAAACCAAAATGTGTTTTACAATCTACATTATGCTCTTAGGACTTACAGAGATATTAATTATGAGTATGTGTTTTATAAATATTAATTAATTAGAGTATGTGTTTTATATTAATTACAAGTCAAAGTTGCATGCGAACTTGTCGTGCATGCATTTTGTTAATCTCGATTACAGTCCAATTTTAATTTTAGTTATTAAACAATTTATATTTTTTTTTAAATCTCTGTAAGTCCTAAGAGCATAATTAATATTTATATATACACACATATTTGTGTAAAAATCAAAGTAAAGCTTTTATCTGTTAAAAAAAATATAACAAAGTATATGTTTTGTAATATATTTTTTTATAATGTATGGATAACAAAAAGGGGTTAACAAAATGCATGCTCGACAAGTTCGCATGCGACTTTGACTTTTGTATAATTAATATTTATATCTACACACATATTTGTGAAAAAATCGAAGTAAGGCTTTTATGTGTTAAAAAAACTATAACAAATTATATGTTTTGTAATAAATTTTTTGTAATGTATGGTTAACAAAAAGAGGTTAATAAAATGCATGCACGACAAGTTCACATGCGACTTTGACTTTTGCATAATTAATATTTATATCTACACATATTTGTGTAAAAATCGAAATATGTGTTAAAAAAAAATAACAAAGTATATGTTTTGTAATATATCTTTTTTATAATGTATGGTTGAATTTTAAAAAGAAATAAATACGTATATTTATGCATGTAAGTATGAGTTAAAGATAAGTGAATTGTAATATTTAGATGTTGCTTAGTTTTTTTGATATTTCCCGCAAACGTTATGTTTTTACACGATGCAGTTTTTGGCGTTTAAAAACAATCACGAAAACCGTTTCTATCGTTTTTATTTAATCAAAACTTCTTATTTTTGAGCATTTTATGATATATAATTTCAAATTAAACTTTCTATTAAATATTAACAAAAAATTACAAAGAAAGTTTTAAAATTTTAAATATAATATTTGACTTTATCATGAAAATAGATATAGTACATTGGATAATCTATTATTAATTTTCCTTTTTAATAAAAATTATAATAAATATTTATTATAAAATTTGTGAAATCATATTTTATAAATTATCATGTAGCTCTCCGCTCATCTCTTCGTCCAATATTGAGGAATTGGTTTTGATGAAGAAAATAAATTTCTTATGGTTGGTATGCACACGTGTGTTCATTATAAAATTTGAGCCGCACATACGTTTATTATAAAATTTGCTTCTTAAGATTTTTAAATTACTCCGTATAATCGTGAACTCGTCGTCGAAAAAAAAAAAAAACAAATCGAGAACTCGTCGCCGTCGCTGAGAAACCATGGTGGCTCTGGTGTACGTCGACATCGAAAACGTGTCTATTCCAAAGAATTTTAAGATTGAAGATCTCCCAGAAAGGATCACATCGAGTCTGAATGGTGCTGGAGTGCAAGGTAATATTCTATTAAAAGTCATCGTATCTAATTCCTGCCGATTGAGGAAAAAAGAGGATAATGACTTCTACATTCGGGAGGAAGGATCGTTAGAGTACGATGTAGTATATCTTCCCAAGCAAGTCGCGGATTTGTGGATCATGGAAAATATAGAATTAGTGGTCAAAGATACCATAGCAGCGAGAGCACGCAATGAAGTTCCAATTGTGGATACAGTAATGGTGGTTAGTGGAAATTCCGATTTTATACCATATCTGAAGAAACTACATGATGTGGGTATTAGAGTACTAATTGCTAAACCAAAGCAACCAAAGGGTTTAGGAAAGAAGGAAAGTATGAAATGTTTATACGAATCCTGTGAATGGGATGATGTCTTGAATAATTGTGCTCACTGGTTTAACTGGCCCCCTTTCTGGGAGAGGTTTGTTCCAACACCAAACCAGTCCCCGGAGAAGGCATGCGCTGCTGCTTTGGAAGCACATAAAGATGCAGCCAGCCGTGGAGTGGTTGTCGACTGGGATAGCTTCTGAGAGAAATGGAATCCTCCTCAGGCTGAAGCTCAAGCTCAAGCCCTGGCTAAGGCTGAGGCTGAAGCTAAAAGGATTGACTGGGATCTGTTGTGGGTCATGTTTTCAGATCGTGGTGGAAAGAGAGAGCAGAAACAAGATGTCAGCGACAAAGTCCGTGAAGCTTTCAATGAAAGGAGTCGGACCCCGAACGATCAAACAGAATTCTTGGACAACTTTCTTATCTCATTCTTCAAGGACCAAATATAGAGGTAACAGAGAATTCATTAGTTTCGGCTTTAGCATTTTGTAATATATCCTTGAATCTTGAACCTAGAACATTCAACTGCTCTCGTCTTGCTTCTCTAACTTTTCTCAAGCAATGGCTTTACACTTGAAATGAGAATAAATATTTTGGTAGCAAGATAACAAAAAAATTGTGTGGCCTTGCTTTTTTGCTCCAAAAGACTGCAAAATACAATTGGGAAAAACAAAAAAATGGTAAATCCCTAGATTCTTCTTATTACGAAATATGCAAAGATCTGCAATATCCTAATAGAGATGTTCTGTTAAAAGGGTATTGAAGAGTGGGAAGCATATAGTACCTCAACTCCACAGTCTTTCACGTACATGTTTGTGAGTGGGAAGCATATAGTACCTCAACTCCACAGTCTTTCACGTACATGTTTAAGCGCATGCTCCCTGGGTATTGAGTAGCGATTTGTTTATTTTGCTGTTTGTTCATAGATACTTTTCTCTTTGATATCTTCAATCGTTGAAACTAGATCCTAGAATTGTGGTTTTAGTTTTGCATATTGATACCCTTATCTTCTTCCTTGTCCTGATGTGGTTCTGTTGTGTTAATTTCAATGATTTTGGAACTGTCCATCCACATAGTTCATGAGTTTTGAAATCAAATGGTTTAGTTTTTGCATTTCTTTGTCCTGATCTGGTTCAGTTTAATGTCGATGATTCTGGAATGTCCTTTTACATAGGTTAACCTCATGTTCTTTCTTGTCATGTACTGATTCTGTTGTGTTGATTTCAATTGATCAACCAGGACGAAGGTACATAGGAGATCAAAGAAGCAGCAGCACCAAAGCCAGCTGAAGAACAGTGACTCACTACTTTGTTATTCAGTATTCTAAAAGTTTATCCAAATATTATGTTCCTGTTATAAACCATTGAGGTTTGGATGTCCATAACCGGCTCAGTTCATCAGGCCCAATCCGTGGTCTAGTCTCGGCGTGAAGACCAAGTCCTATTAGAGATAGGATTTCCTTTTCCTAATACCAATAGGATTAGTAGAAGTTTTCCTATTCCTTGTATGAGTAGTAAAAGGACAATTTCCTTTTCTCTCCTTGATGTAACCACTATATAAAGAGACCATTGGTCCTCCATAATAATACACAGAATACAAGTTATTAATAACACGTTATCAGCACGAGCTTGCTCTGATAAACCCTAGCTATCGAAAAAAAAATAAAAACCCTAAAAGACGCCGTCCGCCGCTAGCCACCGAGAAACAATCCGCAGCCGCTCGATCCTTAGCTTGCCGCGCGTTTTCCCAAACCGGAGAAACCTTAGTAGCCGCGCAATCATTCCCATAGCTCGCAGCAGCTCGATCCGATACCAACAATCGACGCCGAGCAGCCGCACGTTCCAAAGCCGAGTAGCCGCGTTCGATCCGATCCAATCCGTCCGCAGCAGTTCGACGACGAGTAGCCGATCCGATCCTTACCAGCCGCGAATTCCAAGCTTAAGTTTACCGAGGTCTATTAGCTCCCGGTCCATTCCATTCAACCCAAAAGAAGGATCAAAGGTATAAACAGATTTCTAAAACCCTAGAACATAAAAATCGAAATCTGACCTAATGATTATAAAACCCTAAAAAACCGATTCTCTCATCTAAACTTGTTTGATCTTTTGAGAACATGAATTGAATTGAATCTAAGCTAAAGATAAGACCTAAAATTCGGTTTGATTGTTTAAACTTGTTTGATCTCTTAAAACCTATAAAACCGAATTGAATCTAAGAAAAGATAAAACCCTAAAACTCGGATTGCTTGATTAACTTGCTTGCATGTTTGAAACCGTTTCTTAGCCTTCTTGTTTAATGTTTTAAAAACCGCATGATAAGATTATTTGTTAGAACCGATTTTGAACATTAAACATACATGAACCCTAAAACCGATTCATGGATTGATTGCTTGCTTGTTAAAACCGCATAGGTAAACCCTAAACCATGAATAAAAATTGAAACCCTAAAGGAGATAGGATAGATTGAAATCAGATCCATAAAAACCCTAATCCTATTCCAATTAGGAAAACCTTAAAAACTTTTTTGTGTATTGCTTGATCTAGCCAAATCCTAATTGAACTAGGAATTGCATAAAAGAAAAAAAAATATTAGACCATTAAAATTTATTGGTAAAAACCGAAAAACCATAGTTTCCTTTTTAGGATTGAATTTAGAAAATTTCCTTTTTGTTTGATCACATAGAAATCGCAAATAGGAATTGCCTTATTTAAAATTTGGATTTTCTTGTTTCCTTTATCACATAGAATTTCATGTTAGAATTAAAATTGGAAACCTATGTGAATTATAATTGCATAAAAATCGGATGCATAAAATCGGCCATCATTCTAAGGCCATGATTTTATTAAAAGCCCTAAGAGAAGGTTGATGCATATTTTCAGATGTCTGAAGTTAACAACTCAGATTACCCGGTCCTAAGTCTCTCCGGAGATGATATCCTAGAATGGGCAATGAGCACTAGATACGCTCTGCAAACTAGGGGACTCGGAAGATGCATCACATATGGCAGTCATGAATTAGAAAGCCAAAGGCAAAGAGCCATAACAATTATGCGCTTCCATCTCACTGAAGAACCGAGAGACCAGTACCAAGATGTTAAGGACCCTTTTGTTCTTTGGACAAAGTTGGGTGAAAGGTATTCAATGGTACTGTGGCGAAACTCCATGGAAGGATGGGAGACTCTCGGTTTCTGGGATTTTGAATCCGCGGATGAATACAACTCTGTCCTAATGAAAATCGTCCATGGCCTACAGCTATGTGGCGAAGTGGTAACATATGAGGATCTTTTACAAAAGACCATCTCTACATTCCATTCAAAGGAATTGATTTTATCACTTAAGGCCAAAAGTTTCACAAACTATAATGACCTATTTCATTACCTCAGAAGAGGACAGAGGACAAAAGAAATTATCAGTAGATTTGATGAACTGATAAAAAGACGCAGTGAGATGGAGACTCCTCAAACATACGATGAGGAGGAAGCCTCGGACTGTGAGGGCAGTTCAAAAGTTGACTAAAATGAAGTATGAGACTTCCGATTTCTTAAAATGATTTTAGACTTTGAGTTCTATTTGCTTTGTTGCTTTTATGTTTACTTTGCTTTGGTTTTATGTCTTTGGATTTGTTTGGCATTAAACTTCTTTGAGTTTATTTTATTGCTATTATCTTGTTTGTTTCTTGCTTGATAATATGAATGTTCTATTGCTTGTTTTATTGCAAGTATAAAATCTCGACCAAAAGGCATTGCCTAAAAGGGCATGAATTTCTCACCCATATAAAGCCCATTGAGTTATAAGAATGGTTTCCAAATAGAAACAATGGGCAAAAGGAAATGAAATTTCCTTTAGATCGCCTAAGGCATTAAAAGAAAATGGTCGAGACTATACTCTACTGATCTAGACTATGCCAAAGATCAGTATGATAGAGGCAAAAGCCATGGTAACCATAATTGGTATACCCCACGAAATTTACACTATATGGCATGACTGGACTAGCCATCCAAGTCCAAAACTTGATGCAAAGATTGATCATGAAAACGGCACAAAGAGTTATCCCATAGAGTCTCACGTTGTGTTACATGTGCACAAGGGAAACTCATCAGATTTATTGTCTCAAGCATCACAAAATTATAGTATATTCATGAGGGGGAGTGAGGACAAACCCGTGGTCCATGACTATACTACAATTTCGATGATCATAAGAAGACTTGGCCGAGTTTTATAAAGTCATTACCTATAAGGTTTAGACCCTAAAGTTTATCAGCTTGGAGACATCACAAGTTTTACATGTATATAAGATCAATATGCATCATGCCATATAAGTGAGCATAGATATTCCCACTTCATATTGAATACGGATCATGAGCCAGACATATACCATCTTAAGAGATTTTGAATAAAACCACCACATACATATGTGCCGTCTAAGATGGAATCTCATAAGGAGATTGGAGATTGAGAATATATATATGTTGGATAAGAAATGTTTCTCCTACGAATTTTTAAAGAAACCTTTGAGCCAAATATGGGTGATCTATTTAGTGGCCAAGGAACACGGATTACATGAGTTTTTAAGTGAATCCGAATATCCAACATTATAAGGAGAAACGTAATAAGCTGATAAGAGAAATGAAATGGTATCAACCATCGGTGTCTTGGCAAGATCCTCGGACTAGAAAAAGATTTAAGGACGTCCAAATACAAAGATCATATAAAGCTAGCATAATTAGATGCCAGACACATTGACCCGAAAAGAAAAGAATGACTAAGTCATATCAGCTTAAGCACCACGAAATTGATGTCTTAGAGACACAATCAAGTTGCTACGGAGTCTATACAAGATAGACCCATAAGTTCCATAAGATAAGAAACCGCGGAAAAGGGTGCATAATATAAATCCGGGTTTATTAAGGAAACCAGACCAGACATAGAGATATAAAGGCTGGCCAGCTGAACATCTAAGGTACCAAACCATGTAGCTTGGGACGCCAAGCTGCAAGGTAATAAAGGTCCTGGATTATGAAATCTCAGATCGATCAAATCATGTCTGGATCAAAATAGTAACTACATAAGAGTGTTAACACCAAAATGTATAAGAAAGCGCGTACAAGATAGTAGCACTTGAACAATAAAGAAACAAACGAGGATCAGAACCCACGAATAAGAATGCATTCATAAGATAAAAGGAAACGTGGGTTTATGAAAGTGGCAGGCGTATTGACCACATAAGAAAACGCCATCAGATGATTAAACCAGTGGATAAATAAGTCATGTGAAGAAAAGAAAATCGTGAGACCACATGATCTAAAGTGTTCATGTTTTAGAAGCATTTCGAGATAGCTTGGTTACATAAGGATACTCACAGAGACTAAGGAATAAATTATAAGGAGATATACTCCAAATGTGGTGGGTGCTGCTACAAACTCGAAAGTTTATGATGTCTGGACACATAAGAAAGAAATCAAATTGATATAGTAAGCAGCCTATGGTCCACTAGATAACGAAATAGAGCTGAAAGATAAAAGAAGTTCTCGAGACCAGCATTGTATTAAGCTGAATAAATCGCTCTATGGATTGAAACAATAGACTAAGCGAGTACTTAGTGAAAGAGGGCTATAAATACGATCCCATGCATATTCATAAAGAAATTCGATAAGGGATTCGTAATTATCGCGAAAAGGTACTCAAGCAATTTAATATGGACCAGGCTTACCCACTGACTAGCCCAATGATGGCGAGAAGCCTTGGCCTGGACAACGATCCATTCGGTCCAGTAAAGAATGATGAAAATGTCCTTGGTCCCGAAGTGCCATATCTCAGTGCTATAGGAGCGTTAATGTACTTGGCTAGTCACACTAGGCCGGACATATGCTTTGCCGTGAACCTCCTTTAAAGATTCAGTTCTTGTCCGACCCAGAGGCACTGGAATGGGATCAAACACATATTTTGTTACCTGAAAGGGACGAAAGACATGGGTCTATTTTATACTAACCTTAACAAAGAAGGATTAGTTGGTTTTGCTGATGCAGGTTACCTTTCGGATCCACACAACGGTCAATGACACAACACATTAGACGAAATTGTGGGATGACATAAGGGAAAGAAGAACCGACCAGCATGTACGAAGACAATGCCGCATGCATAGCTCAGGTGAAGGATGGATACATTAAAGGAGATCGGACGAAGCACATATTGCCAAAGTTCTTTTTCACTCACGACCTACAGAAGGCCGGTGAACTCCAGGTGCTCCAAGTCCGCTCAAGTGACAACTCAGCCGACCTCTTCACAAAGTCGTTTCCAACCTCCACGCTCAAGAAGCTTATGCATCATTTTGGCATGCGCCAATTGAAGTACCTTCAGTGATGTTCATTTCAGGGGGAGTAATACGTGCTGTACTCTTTTTCCTTCACTAAGGTTTTGTCCCACTGGGTTTTCCTTGGTAAGGTTTTAATGAGGCAGCATTCCCCAAGCGTATTACTGAGATCCCATCATCATCACATACGGTTATGTCATCCAAGGGGGAGTGTTATAAACCATTGATGTTTGGATGTCCATAACCGGCTCAGTTCATCAGGCCCAATCTGTGGTCTAGTCTCGGCGTGAAGACCACGTCCTATTAGAGATAGGATTTCCTTTTCCTAATACCAATAGGATTAGTAGAAGTTTTCATATTCCTTGTATGAGTAGTAAAAGGATAATTTTATTTTCTCTCCTTGATGTAACCACTATATAAAGAGACCATTGGTCCTCCATAATAATACACAGAATACAAGTTATTCATAACAGTTCCTGCTTTGTTGTTTTTTTATCCCTAACTCTGAGGTAGGATTTCTAATCTCTTTCCTTTTGCTATCCACGAAGCTTTTAAGGCCGTATATTCTTTGACAGAGATTATATCAAAATGAATACTATATCAAAATTATATTTATGTTATCTTAATTAGTTTTTTAAAAAGCACATTCTAGTTGCTAAGCAACATTTAGCAAAAATGATATCGTTTGTAGAGGTGGAGGGAAGGCAACCTTCATAAATCGTTTGGCTTGTGACGTTTGTGTTTAAACATGCGATTGAGGCGTACCTTTTTGAAACAATGTTTGTGTATAAAGTTTAAAAATGATATGTGATTGAGGTGTACCTTTTTGAAACAATGTTTTAAAGTAACTGAAAACACAAAACTTGGTGTTTTAATCTATTTTAAACTGAAAAAGCTCTTTCACGTTTCTCTTTTCTCTTAGGATTCGATCTAATTTGAAACCCTTTCATGTTCATACATACTCACATGATTATTATTATTATTATTATTTTAACTTATCTCTCACCATGATAGTTTTGATGTTTTATTCTAATTTTCTAAGAAGAATGTCATCTTAATGCATCTTCTTGCAAATATTTATTTTTTATATCTTCTTGCAAAATTAAGTAAAAATATTTTCAAATCGTTTGAATACTGGATTTAAGATTATTTTAATTCATTAGCCATAAATAATGACTTCCAGATCTCATCATTTCCATAAATCTAAATATTAAAAAGATCTTTAATTCGAATAATTAGTTATTATACGAATAAAACGATATAAGATTCTCAATTAAATGCATTCGGAATTTTAGATTGCCTTGCAAGTTAAAATTTAGCTTTTTTTAGAAAAATCACAATAAATAGTGACTTTACAAGACCTATATATACACAAACGCATGAAGAAGAATTGTTCATTCACTATAAAAAAAACTTTAAGTTCTCTCTAATTTCTAGATTTATTTTTCTCTATTTTGATTATTTTTCATATGATTGTGACTCTCTTTATTGCAATTTTTGCATGAATTTTAATTCTAAATGATTTTTTTTTAATTCATGTTTATTTATAGTTATGCGATTTTATAGAATTTGTAGTTTTTAATATATTTGTTTCTATTATATTTGCAGAAAATTTCTAGAAAACTGAAGGAGATGAAGTCCTTTCAACCCCCGTCAGGTGTTTTCTTCTACTAAGATCTTTAGCCAATTAAAAGCATGCTTCCGTTTTGTTATTGAGTTAAAATTGATGGATCGGTGGTGTCCTTTAAAACAATATAATTTTGATTGTTGTTAGGTGATTTTTGAGGCGTAGCACCCGAAGTTGTTGCCAAACGAATGTTTGCACTATAATAAGCGGTGAACAATATATCTCTCTCTTATTCCTTAAAACTAACATATTCGTTTATGCAAATTAAGTTACTTTCTTTATCTTGATGATTATGTACTGCTAGCTGATTTTGAAAGTGAAAGGTTATTGCTCACGGTAGATGGAGAACCAGAGAGTTACTATGAAGCTGCGAGTTCAAAATAATGGATTGAAGAGATGGAAAGTGAGATAGACTCTATCGTAAAAAACAAGACTTGGGAGCTCGTTAAGAGACCGACTGTTGTGAAAACAATAGGGCTAAAGAGGATATTCAAGATCAAGAGGAAAGTAGATGGCTCGGTGAACAAGTATAAGACAAGATTTGTGGCTAAAGGTTATGTGCAAGAACAACGAGTGGATTTCGAAGATGCGTTTGCACCAGTTGCACGAATCGAAACCATACGGCTACTCATAGCCTTTACAGCAACAAGAGGTTGGGAGATTGATATACTCATATATTTCGTATATTTATCTTACATTTAGAATAGATTTTCATGAATACATCACTCATAATAGACTAGTTTGCATCATTTATCTCATTTTAGGTCTTAGAACACTTTGCATTAGCATTCGCATATTTCTTGCATTCTTGCATCATATTCAGGTTGTTTTGGATACACTGGAGCTATGGAGGTTGCGTGGATATGCTAAGGATCGAAGAGGAGCCTATGGATACTTGGAGGAACTCGGCCATGATGCAAAGGAACCAAGATCGAGGTGAAGATCGAGCTAGGCAGGTCGATCTAGATGAGATCGACCAGAAGATCGAAACACTTGGGTCATTTCAAGGAAGAGGATCGAGGTCAAGATCGACCAAGATGATCGAACAAGAGTACGGACATGGAACCTAAGCCCAGGAAGAACAAGGGCCAGATCGAGGTCCCGACTCGATCGTCTGAAGATCGACCAGAAGATCGATAGAAGCACTCGATCCACCCGACTGAATCGACCCGAAGATCGAGCAAAAGAAGACGTTCTCCGCGCAAGATCGAGTGAGAGATCGACAACTCAAGTCGATCTCTAACCTTATCCAGACAGCTCACGTTTTGGAGTTTAGTGAGGGACCATTTCCCCTTTAGTATAAAAGGTTTCTACCCTATTTTTGGGAGAGAATCTCATCTTTACGATCTGTCTCCTTCTACTTTAAGGCTGAAAATCGCCATTGTTAGTTTCCAAGCTTTTCATATTTGTAAAACCTTAATCTTGCATTTTTAATTAAGTACTTCCCGTTTTTCTTAGCTTAATCTTCTTCTTAATAAAAACCGAGCATGTTGAATCTCTCTAAACCAGTGTTTAAGGGTGATTCGAACATGTGGAATTAGTAATCCTCCAAGGGTTTAAGGTTGGGGTGATTAGGAGGGGTTTAAGGGTTTAACTTGGGTTTTCTTGTTTTTCATTCGAAACTCTTCTTGGATTTGGAAGGCTCAAGGCCTAGAGATTCTTGAGAAAGATCTCTTTGATGCTAGGGATTTCCTTATCTCAAAAGGACTTAGGAAATCCCCTAAACCCAAATCCAAGAGACTAACCCATCCCTTCCCAAACGCCATGGATGCTTGGGGGATTAGTTAGGCCACCTTTTTAGGATCTAAGCTTCATGTTCTTCACCCTATCTTTCCACCAAACATCATGGGTTAGGAGGAAAGATAGGGTGAAGAAATGTTTTACACCACAAACCATGGGTAAAACTAGTTAAAAGCTTCCTAAGACCTAGAGTTAGCACTAAACGTGTAGATCTATGTTTTCTAAACCCCAAGTTGAATCCTTAACCTCCCTAAGCATGAACCCCAACCTTGGGCCTGCTTTTTAGTATTTGAAAACTCAAAATTATCTTCCTTTAGTTTAAATTTTTAATCTTTTAGCCTAAATTCACCTAGTTGCTTAGTTCTTGCAGTAAGGCTTCATAATTTTATAAAGTTGTGTTCTTGGTATTGTTAGTATTTTAGAAATTCCCTAATATCTTATTTCGCACCCTGGTAATTAGTTAGAAGTCAGTAGATTTTATTTCTAGTTTCTAAATATCATTTCATTAGCTAGAAATCGCCTAGTTATTCTGTCTTTAGATTTCGATTTTATATCATTTGAATTCCTAGAAGTTGTTTGCTAGTTAGTTAACATCCCAGTAGGGATTTTAAAATAGTTTTCATAATCGATTAGTAGCTGCAATTAGTTTTCAAAGATTTTCTCCTCAATTATCCGGTTTTCACTTAGATTTACCAAAACTCTTGTATTCTTAGTACTTTTCAACACCGCAACTTGGATTGATTCCTAAAGTACTACAGCAACAAAACTATGCTTTAGGATTTGATAATCTGTGAAAAAGCTACTTATCAAATGGCGCCGTTGCCAAACTTGGGTTTTGTTTGAAATTACTAGGATTTGGAGCTTAGTAGAGACTAAGTTTTTATTTTTGATTTGGTTACTAATTTTTCTACCTTGCCCCTTGTATTTTCAGGTACATGAACTTGAGGTCTAGAGGTGATAACAACCTACTTCAACCTCTAGACAACATACATCAACTTGGAAGTCCAAGGCATAGAAGAGAAAGCTACCAAGGTTTGGAAGAAGTTGAACAAGAGGTCATGGCTGACCAAGACCATGCTCAAACTCCACAAGGTGCTGTTGGTAAGGGTAATGGAAACCCCAACCATCCTCCAATGATTCGTGCCATCCTCCAAGGCTGCCACAGATCATTGGAGCTGGTGATGCTCCAAACACTCACACCAACCGTTTTGGCATCACCCCTCCCCCGGTGCAAAACAATAACTTTGAGATCAAACCGGGATTTGTCTTAATGGTTCAGAACAGCAAATTACACGGTCTTGCCATGGAGGACCCCTTGGAGCATCTAGAAAACTTCGAACAAGTATGTGGGATGATAAAGATCAATGGCATCTCGGAGGATAGCTTCAAGCTTCATTTGTTCCCATTTTCTCTTGCGGACAAGGCTCGCCATACGGTTCAATAGGGATGTTTCAGCATGCTTGTTTCTTCTATTGTACCGCTAAGCGAGAGCTAGTCTATGGTGATAGAGATACAAAGAGTTTAGACCCAAAAACCATGGGCTAAACGATTTGAGGATCCCTTTACCTAAGAATCATTATCTAAGACCAAGTCGTGATGTGATCTAAAAGCTTTAGCTTGACAAATGATCCGGGAGTTACCTAGTTCGAAAAACCCATCTTGATCCTTCTTTTACTTAGAAAGCTTATCTTTTTACCGTTTAAATCTTTACTTCTTGCTCAAGTAGTTTAACGTTCGCATATTTATGGTCTTGAGTGACACAAGATCTAGTTTTTAGTCTTTTCTAGTAGTAAAGTTTCAACCTTTCGCCAAAAAAAACTTGACTTGTAACACCGATATAACTGATTTGTCTACTAAACACTCCCAAAATGGATTGATAACCCATAAATTATATTGCATACGGTTAACAGTGTTGGGTTATTGACCTAACGAGTAAAAAAGCCTGTTGTCAATAATACGCCCAAACTTTAAGCACTTTAGCAAACCCCGTAAGCGAGAATGTCTTGGTCAAATTCGCCTTTTTCACAGAATCTATGAGGTTCTTGAAAGCCACTCTTCCCCACGGGTAATTTTCAAATACCTCTAAATCCATTACTATCCTTGCAATGCTAACCCGTGTGGGTGTATCCCTTTTCCATGCCTCAATGAATCCAGCGTAGATGGATAAAAATCCTAACCTAATCATATCCTCCCTTGTCCACTCTCCAGCATACGTACACACTTCTGTAAGTTCTTTAACAGTCGGACCAATCTCTCCATTGACGTCAAGCTTCTCCCAAAATTCTGCAGTCTCAGGGGTAACTTCAACTTCCGGATCCTCCAGATCATTTACATACTCACAGTTGAGACCAGTGCGTTGTTCAAACTCATTCAGTGAAAACCTCCATGGGGTTACACTTATCAAACTCCATATCTCGTAATTCCTCTCGCAAAAAAGCTGAAAACCGAGTATATAATGAACCACCCTCGATGCCCAACCAAAATTCAGTTTGCAGAACTTTAGAAATACACCGAGCTTTGAATCCAAAAGCTCTTCCCATTCATCCTTTCTCAGTACTGCTTCCAAGGTAGGAAACAGCTTCGAGTCGTTGCTGTATTAGTGGGGCTCATCTCCCTTTGTGTATAATCTCTTTGAAAATTTAAAATTTTTCATCCTGCTTAACAAAGGACGAGATATATGGGCAAAAATTAGATAAGTCTGAGCAAAACCGAGCAAACTTGTTAAAAAATATGTCTGATACGAAGTCTACATAATAACCTGAAATCACTGAAATCCGGCAGAGACAATCAAGGCTCAGATCCTTAAAACCAAATCAGAAATATCAAAGATATCTAGTGACGGTGATGATATCTAGGGTAAAAATTTCTAAAAAAGGGCATGAAGAAAAATTACCCTCGAGTAACGATAGGAAGAAAATCACCGGAGATTCACGGCGAGAAGAAGATGCGGCAGCGACGGAGAAAAAAAAGTAGATCCAAAGATATAAAAGTATGAAGACAAAAGCAAGAGTAAGAAGGAGATGAGATTCACTTAAAAGTAAACCCTAAATAGAATATTTTAGATTAAAATATTCAAAACTCTAATATGATTCAATTTCCCCCGGTTTAATTTGAATTTCAGACTTCATTTTGTAGTCTATAAATGAAGTCTCCGAAAAAATCTTCTTAATCCTATACACTAAATAGAATATTTTAGATTAAAATATTCAAAACCACAATACGATTCAATTCCCACCGGTTTAAAATGAATTTCAAACTTCTTTTAGAAGTCTACAAACGAAAGTCTTCCAAATAAGTCTTCTTAATCCTAAACCCTTTATCGAATATTTTTATTAAAATATTCAAAACCGATGATTCAATTCCCATCGATTAAATTTGAATTTCTGACTTCTTTTGAAAGTTTACTAATGAAGTCTTCCAAAGAAATTTACAAATGAAGTCTTCCAAAGAAGTCTTCTTAACCCTAAACCCTAAATCGAATATTTTAGTTTAAAATTTATATGAAACTTTAATTTTGTTAGCATATTCACAATTTACATTTAAAATATCTAAATACAGAACCTATTAATCGATTTAATATAAATTTCAGACTTCGACAGAAGTCTGCGAAATAAGTCTGGGAAAGAAGTCTGGTAATGAAGTCTGACAACGAAGTCTATATTTTGCAGAATACAAAAAATATGATTTAGGAATACGGTACAAAACATTTACACAATCCAATAATCTAAGATCTACTCAAGCTAGCACAAAGGTACATGATCAAACCTACAAAGATTACAACAGGCACCATCACATTCCTCAGCTCGGGGCATCTGAAACGGTTCTTCTCCAGAATTAGCTCCTTTAGTTGAGCTATCTATGCCTCAATTCGATTATGTGCTTCCTGCCCATCATAATTTTCGAGGACACGCATACGGTCTCCTTGGTTGTCGAGGACACACATACGTCCTTCTTGATTGTCCAGGGCACATCGTAGCTCTTGAAATTCCTCCATCATAGCCTCATCCCACCACTTGACTAGATGGTGGGGACCATTCTATACAAGAACAACGGAAAACGTATATTTAGTTTTCGTATTCAAATAAAATCAAATAACAAAAAAAAAATCAAAACAGTCTATTTACCTTATAATTTTTGCATCCAAAGAACATTTTACCCGGATACTCGTCTGCACTATCCATTTGTTGCATCACCTAAAGAAAACCGCAGTAGCATCTGTTAGGAATTCCAAAATCTATAAATCTGTAGAATCACTTGAAGGTTGACTGTAGCTGAATCGCTCCATTCCTGTGTATAATTAAATAATAAATCATTACTACGAATATGGACATAGATATGCAACCATAAGAAAAGGAAAATGTGGAAACTCAGATCTGGATATTATAAATTTTGAGAAGATGAAGACAGAGAAAGAAAAGTAGATCTACAGACTGAAAAGTATGGGCACAAAAGCAAGAGGAAGACGAAGATGAGATTGACGGCGAGAGAGGAAGGAGACGAGATTCACGGCGAGAGAAGAGAGAGAGTACAGGGAGGCGCCGTTTCAGAGAGAGAGACCGATTTTATTTTTAACACAATTAGGTTAAACTCTCCTTATATATGAAGGTAAATTTTCCGGAATAGTTAAAAATTTCGGTTAAGTAGACTTGTTCTGAAGTCTATACATGAAGTCTACTCAAGAAGTCTCCATATCTGGTTCCTGCCCATCTTGTTAAAAAATTCGATTTTTCCGCTAGGTTTAATTTGATTTTCAGACTTCTTTCTGAAGTCTACAAACGAAGTCTTCCAATGAAGTCTCCTTAACCCTAAACCCTAAATCGAATGTTTTAGATTAAAATTTATATGATACATTAATTGTGTTAGCATATTCACAATTTAGAGTTAAAATAACAAAGATATGAACCCTAAATCATTAATCGAACCATAAACTATGATTCATATAGAATTTGACCAATTACCCTAACAATCACTCTCTTGTACCCTAAACATTAAACCTCAAACCCAAACCTTTTGAACCATATACTCATGAAACTTATAAATTGATTCATTTTCATGAAATTTTATTTTATATAGATGCCAATTGTCTACATTTTGTTTAAGTATATAACTTTTTTATCAACATATTTCTTAGAATATTTATAATTAAAATATAAGATTTAGTTATCTAGTAGACTTCTTTAGAAAACTTCATAGGGTTGTATTGGTTTCTAATCTAATTTGTCTTTGTTGATTTAAATTGATTCATTTGTATGAAATTTTATTTTTTATAGATGCAAAATGTATATGTTTTGTTTATGTATACAAACTTTTTATCAAATTATTTTTTGTAATTTTTATAATTAAAATTTAAGAAATAATTAAGAATTAGACTTCTTTAGTAGACTTTTGCGGGTTAAAACCGTCATTGTGCAGAACGTTTTTTGTTTGAACATAAGGGAGGGAGATGTAATTTCACTACCCCTATGAGTTACTTTTGCCAAACATGCAATAGGAGATTTACTTTTGCAAAAAAAACCCAACTTTTGAGTTATTTTCAGCAATTCTCCCTTTATGTATTGGTTGTTTAAAATCATATGTGAAAATCATTGTCATCAAATAGTTTCAATTTTTATATGTAATAGATATATTATGTTTTTTAAAAACAATAAACCTTTGTTATAACTTCTAACCAATAATGGTGATAAAATTATTTGATTATAATAAATAAAGTGTTTTCTAAACGTGTGTATATACATATTATACGTAAAATAATTTATTATTTTATTTATTATTAATTCTAGATTGTTTGTATATAGTTGAAATTGTTATTTTGAATTAACGAATTTTCCTAATTTAATATTAAGTTGATTTTTTTGTTATTAATAGAAACTTATACATATTATCTAATTTTTATTAATTAGTATAATGTTATAATTTGGAATTTTTTTCATGTTTATTTTGAATGGTATTATTGGTTGTTTTAAATTCTATGTAGATACCCTTAGAGGCAGCATCAACTTTATGTTTCTTAAAACAATATTGTTTTTACTATAGCTTATAATAAATAATGGTGATAAAATTATTACATTATAATAAACAAAGTTTGCTCTAAATGTGTGTGAACATACATATTATACGTACAAAAATATTTTATTATTTTATTAATTATAAAATTTAGATGATATTTATATAATTGAAACCATTATCTTTTGGGATGTTTGCAAAATTGACTCAAAATTTGAGGTCAATTGCAAATATAACCCACCAAATTCCCCATTTCAACATTAACCACTTTCTCTCCAAACCATCCTTCTCACTTTCAATTATTTACGAAATTGCCATTAATTCAAATTAATTTCTTTAATTTTCGGAAATCCAATTGACCAAATAATCCTCATCTTCCTCACTTATTCACGAAAATGCCATCATCATCAATTCACCCAACCACCATTTTCAACCAATTTGAAGCTTTAATTGCACCAAAAACCCATTTTTGAGCTTGGATAGCTCATTGTCTCTTGCCTTATGCTT
>JAHZTW010000004.1:11157295-11215567 GCA_020283515.1 Alliaria petiolata
CAAAACAAGTGTTACAAAACATCTAGTCTTATACTAACATCTTGGCGCCAAGGGAGTCAATTGAGGGGCTTTGTTCTTTTGTCATCTTCTCATGTAATCTTTCACCGGCCTAGACAAAAAAAAAATAGATTATACATAGTCACCATGTTAAATCTTAAAAACTGCAGAATCAATATGCAAAGACGGCAACTTTTTTAGTCTTTTTGATCACTTAAAAAAAACAAGTGTAAAGCTTATTTTGCACATGTACAAATCGAAATTATCAAGGAAGCATGATAAGCATGATAACAAAATCTAGTTTTAGCACCCAGAATGTTCGAGGTCTCCTTGAAATCAAAATCAGGGTTTTGCTTCTTGACTTCGTTCCAATTCTCCTTGCATCACAATATTCCCAAATCAATCACAAGATAAGCAGAGAAATATAACAAAATTAGACAATCTGTATCTAATTATTTTGCCACCAAATTAACAATCCAACATCTTAAACACAAGCATAGAGATCAAACAAATCATGATTCAAGTTGATCAAACAATCAAACTTAAAAGGAGAATACAGAGAAACGAATTATGGATCTACTTTGGTGCTAATCTAAAATCTGTGCCGAAACTACTATCAAGCAATATGTACGAAGCGAGTCATCCATCAACAAGCTATGTAATCACATATGATTAACTACAATTTTTGAACCATTCCAATATGTTCACAAAACCTAAACTGCTAAACACATGGAGAACCAAAAAAACTAGATCTAGAACAAAAAACATCTAAAACCATTCCAATATGTTCACAGAATCAGAGCCAGATCTCTATCATCTCTATCTCACCTCAATCTCGTCTTTGTTTTTGTGAGATTTGAGGATCAGACTGTGATTTATGCTCTTAATCTCATGATTTTGCCTATTTCTATTGAATCCTTTCTCTCATGTGCTAATCTTCTTCGTTTGTGATTTTTATGTTAGCAGGGACACATGTTCGAGCTCAAGTGGTGTAACAGCTAAAGAATGGAAAGAGAAAAGGAAGAGAGAGGAGGATTTACATGTTAGTAGCCTTCAAGTGCCTCGAAGGTGTGTGGTTTTTTATACATATCTCTTTTACTTCTCTTGAGTATCTTCATGAGTATTATTATAAAGTCTCTTTCACTTTTAATGATCTTCTCTTTTTTTTTTTACTACTCAGACCTCCTTGGACACCTAAAATGAATGTGGAAAAGCGTTGAAGCAGAAGAACGAGATCGTCGAGCCACAGTTGTCGCCGGTCTCAGCCAAGGGGAAAGAACCAAAGTCGTTCGAGAAAGATCTGTTGGAGATGCAGGCGATGCTGGAGAAGATGAAGATCGAGAAGGAGAAAACGGAGGATCTGCTGAAGGAGAAGGACGAGATCCTGAAAAAGAAGGAAGAGGAACTCGAGACGAGGGACGTTGAGCAGGAGAAGCTCAAGGCGGAGCTAAAAAAAACTGCAGAAGATGAAGGAATTCAAACCTAACATGGTACGGTTTCTAGTTATTCCCGATGATAACATAGAAGCTGCTAAGACAGTTTAAGGAGTTCATCTTCGCCTGTTTCCATGGTGACTGTCCGTCAATGGGACGAATAATAGGTGTTGTTAATGCTACATGAGCTCGTTCGGGGACTCGTATCTTCGTTCATAAAATTGGCGTAGGAACCTTCCTTCTGCGTGTTGTGAATCAAGGAACAAGAGAGTATCTTCTGAGCAGAAACGTGTGGAATATCGCAGGATTTCCCATGTTCGTTGCTCCTTGGTCTCCAGATTTCTCCTCTGATCAGCTTCCTCTATCGTTTGCCGTTGTGCCAGTGGAGTTTCGTAATGTTCTGTATTTGCTCTTCAATAAACAGAGTCTCAGTAGAATAGCAACTGCTGCTGGGAAACCCGTCTCACTAGCCCCGGAAACAGAGAGGAAAGAGAATTTTGAGGTGGAAAAAATCTATGTCCGTGTGGATCTGACGAAGACGCGTCCGACGAAGCTCGTCTCGGGTTTTACTAATGGAAGAGAGGTGGAAATAGATGTTGCCTACCCGTGGCTTCCACCAAAATGTGATCGGTGTGGGAAGTATGGTCACGATCATTTTTCTTGTGCTGTTGGGGTGGTGCAAGGGTCACAATTTCATGAGGTAAGGAAGCAGTTATTGTTATGATATGTAATTGCCTAATCCACATTGATCACTAACGCTCTGTTTATATGTACAGAGGAAGAGATTGTACAAGGAAATCTGAATATACGGGAGTAATGAGAGCATAATTTACAGGGAGAATTAATATTCTAATTATCTACTTTCTATATACTTACACACCCCCTCAAGATGGACGGCCATGAGAGAGTCCGATCTTGACACATAGAGTTTCAAAGCGTGGTCTCGGTAGGGGTTTTGTAAGTGCATCCGCAAGTTGATATGCTGTGTTAACATGAGAGACACGTAGCTGCCCACTTTGAATAAATTGTCTCACAAAATGATAGTCTAAAGCCACATGCTTCATTCTAGAGTGAAATACCGGATTTGCTGCCAAATATGTAGCTCCGATGTTGTCGCAGTAGATGATTGGTGTTGTTGTAGGTGTGACTCCAAGTTCAGATAGCAAAGAAGTGATCCAACAAACTTCCGATGTGGTTGCTGCTAGTGCTCGATACTCTGCCTCTGTTGAAGATCTTGCCACTGTCGCTTGTTTCTTGGAGGACCATGCGATTGGATGTGTGCCGAGGTAGACAATGTAAGCTCCGGTGGAAGTGAAGTCGTCCTTGTTGCCTGCCCAGTCCGCATCAGTGAAGGCATGGAGGGTTGGTGTATTGTCTGCAGGAAGAAAGATTCCATGTGTTAGTGTTCCAGCAAGGTAACGCAAGATTCTTTTTACCGCATTCCAATGATCCGAAGTGGGGCGATGCATGAATTGTGACAATTTGTTGACACTGAACGAGATGTCTGGTCGCGTGAGAGACAATTATTGTAAGCTGCCGACAATTGTTCTGTATTCGCCAGGATCATCCAAGGCTGTGCCCGAGAGAAGAGTAAGCGTTGAGTTCGGACACATCGGCGTGGAAACTGACTTGCAATCCTCCATCTTTGTTTTATGTAGCAAATCTGCAATATAACGATGTTGATTAAGGTGCATTCCATGCTTTGTACGTTGTACTTCAATACCAAGAAAGAAAGAGAGATAATCTAAATCTTTAAGAGAGAAACGAGTAGATAAGGATTCGATAAACTGATTTGTGTGAGAGGAGCTGTTGCCAGTGATGATTAGGTCATCTACGTATACGAGCATGTAGATGAGAACTTTGTTATTGTTGTAGACAAACAGGGAAGCATCTGCCATTGAATTTTTGAAGCCCGATTGTAGAAGGAATGTACGGAGCTCATTGTACCAAGCTCGAGGAGCTTGCTTGAGTCCATAGATGGCTTTCCGTAATCGACATACAGCATGTCGATTGTCTTTGTCGATGAATCCTGGTGGTTGAGTCATGTATACTGTATCTTCAAGTGTGCCTTGAAGAAAAGCATTGTTGACGTCAAGTTGCCGTATGTTCCAGTTTCGTGAAACCGAGATGCTGAGAACCGTGCATATCATTGCGGGCATAACGACTGGACTAAAGGTTTCATGATAGTCGATGCCCGGTCTTTGATTGAATCCTTTGGCTACGAGACGGGGTTTGTATCGAGCTATTGTACCGTCGGTATTTCGCTTGATCGTGAAGATCCACTTACACCCTACAACATTAGCAACATTAGAAACATTTTCTAAATCCCAAGTTCCGTGGCCTGTCTGAGCATTGTACTCTTCGCTCATTGCTTTGAGCCAGTGGGGGCTCTTGAGGGCTTGAGCAACCGTTGTGGGTATGGTTTCTGTGATGGGTGTAACCGTTGTCAAAAGGTTTAACTTTTGAACTTTCTTCTTTTCTCGTTGGCTTACTTTCCGGGGAGGTGGTGGTGGAGATGCTGCGTTGGGTGCATCTGCGATAGGGACTAATGGAGATGGCTGAGGTTCCGGGATAGGAGGATCCGAATTAGGCAAATCGGGTGGAGGTGAATTTGTGGGCTGTGTAGTGGCAGTGTCCGTGGAAGAGATAGGTTCAGTTTGGTCAGGTATGATTGCAGGTATATTTGGCGTTTGTGGATGGAGAGAAGGGATCACAGTGACAGTCGGATAGGTGGGAGGAGAAGGCTGAAGTAAATCATCTTTTTCTACCGTAGTAGTTGTTTGTGAAAATGGAAAAACCGATTCATGGAAAACAACATGTCTAGATGTGTAAATCTTTGAAGTGGTTTTGTCTAGACAAAAGTATGCGCTTTGTGTAATGGAATACCCAAGAAAAACACAAGGTGTTGATTTTTCATCTAACTTGTTAGATTTGTAAGGGCGTAACTGATAACTCCATATTTTATATCTTTTTAGCATGCATTTAGTTTAGGTTTTGCTCTCTTTTATGCATTTATTCATTAGTTTTTGTCCCATTTCCATTCATATTAGTTTTAGGATAGGCATTGCATATTTTGCATGTTTGGAGTACTTGGCAGGTACTTTTGGAGCCTGTGGAGGTTCTATGGAGTTTGGGAGAAGAACTAATGAGCAGCCAAGGCAAGAAGGAGCAAAAGAGAAGAATTCTACAGCCACCACGGTCAGCCACAACGACCTCATCCTGATATAAAGCAAGACGTTGCTTCAAGATCAATCAACTAAACCGAAATGGCAAGCCGTTGTGGAAAGATCAGCTCGGACGAAGGTCTTCTGGCTCGATTAAGCTTCTAATGTCTTCACACGATTTGTAGAGGATCGAGTTAGCTTTCGTCTGGTGGAAGTATCAAGTCATTACGATCGGCGGTTCATAAGTTACGGCGGAAACAGTGAGAATCGGTCTGGCCAGCTCGGCAAGCTAGTGTATAACGGGCAAGCATAACGACTTGTGCCCGATGAAGCTTATGCTGAGAAGATAAGAGCTTGAAGCCAATATCAGGGTGCCATATCGACATGAAGCCGTTGCAGCATAATTCCAAAAGAGCACAAGAGTCTAAAGAAGTTTGCTTTTAGCATTGGATCCCATTTTTGTGGATAAGGGTCACTAGGATTTTTGTGGCTCTCCTATAAATACTCTTAGCCTCTTATCACGAAATCCCTCTCTTCCCTCTCTTCCCTCTTTTCCTTTTAGACATTTTTAGTTTTTCTTTAGTTCTCTCTTTATTTTCAAGAAACTTTGTAAATACTTTTGATTTTAATTTAGTTTTTGCACTTCTCTTATTTATTTCTTCTTGTTCTTGCCTTCTAATATTGTTTAGCCACATATTCTTCATAGGATTTCGTGGTTATGCATTATTAGGGTTTAAGTTTATGCTTTTATTTTGTTCTTGAGTTCAAGAACTCTTCTTTTAGGTTTATGCTTAACCAAGACTTGTTCTTTAGCATTTCTTGGTAAAGCCTTTGCCTTTATTTTATCTCTTGTCTTAGATCTTCTCTCTAATCATGCTTAGCTTTTATTTCCTCATGGATCTAGAGGTTAAACACATGAAAAGGGACTAGATTTCGTGGTTATTAGGGTGTGAAAGATTCACGGTGATAGATCTTGATGCTTATGCATTTAATGATCTTAATCCTTTCTTGTTTATTGATCTCTATGCTTACTCTAGCTTGATCAACTAGTCTAAAGACTATAGGCGGCTTGAGATGAACATCACATGCTTGCTTAGCCAAACCCATAAACAAGAGATCCGCTCATCCTAGCCTAAGACATTAGATGCCTTGGGAGCGTTTCGGCTTTATAGGGTTGGGGACCCTTGCTTGCTATTCTCATGGATCACTACGCGACAGGGAGGTTAGGTTGTGAGATAGTAAAGTGACTTCTACCATGACAGTGGATTAGTCTTGATTAGAAACCTTATGCCTAAGGATTACCATCTAAGACACAAGGTCTAGATGTTATTATAAGCCATCATTGATCGCCCATGTGCATCAAACCTATCAAATATCTCATCCTAAGAACCACTTTTGTCATTAGTTTATTTTAAGTCCAAGCTTGTGTATAGTTTTTCCTTGTCTAGTTTTCTTCCTTTCTTAGTCTAAGTTTAGGTTGTTAGATTTTGATCTTATTTGCTCTCTCTTATTTTCTGTTGTCACTTAGGTTGTTAGCTTTAAAAACCCTTCTCTATTAGCTTAGCTTAGCAAAGTTCTCTATATCTCAAGTGTCATTAGCTTCCCAAGTGGATTGACACCTCAAATACTACAATGACATGTGTGTTGAAGATTGACCAGAAGCCCAAAAAAACCTTTTGCATCAGTAACCAAGGAAAACATAAGCAACCGAAGATCCGTAATTTTTGAAAATTTGGTGAATGACCATTTAAACGCTGAAAGGGACTTTGAAAATCAAGAACTGCTGTAGGCATTCTATTAATAAGATAGACAGCAGTCGCAAAAGTCAAATGTCCAATAGGACCGTGGCACAGAAGCATGTGAAAGAAGGGACAAGCCCGTTTCAACGATATCTCGGTGACGACGTTCGGCTATGCCGTTATGCTCTGGCGTATGCGGAGGACATGTCATATGAGATATACCATGAGTAGCAAGCAATTGGGTAAGACCAATATACTCACCCCCATTGTCGGTATATAGGGTTTTAAGCTTGGTTTGAAATCGATTTTCCACCAAAGCTTTAAAACGAACAAAGATCTCATGAACTTGCGATTTTTTCTTTAAAGGATACATCCATGTGTATCGAGTGAAATGGTCGACAAAAATTACGTAATACTTAAAACCGTCATTTGAAATTACAGGTGATGTCCACACATCGGAAAATACGACATCAAGCGGATGAAAAGATTGTAAAGTAGAAGTTTGAAAGGGCAACTTGTGAATTTTATTAATCAAACACGCATTGCAAGGCTGAATCATTAAAGCATTCGATGAAATCGGTAAATTAAACTTGGAAATAATTATTTGAAGAATTGAGATAGCTGGATGGCCCAAACGGGAATGCCAATCCGAAAGAGAAGTTTTAACCGCTGAAGCAAAGGCAAGGGATGGTGGTGTAACGGATGAGTGTTTCGGCCATTCATAGGTTCCGTCTTTAGGTTTGCCCTCCAGACGAAGAGCCCCCGTGGCCATATCTCGTACCTGAAAATACGTAGGAGTAAACGTGACAGCCACGCCATTAGTATTGCATAATTGAAAAACCGAGATTAAGTTTTTTCTAAGGACGGGACGCAGAGTACATTGTTAAGAAAGAATGGTTTTGTATATGATGGAAAAGATAATGAACTAGTGTGAGAGATTTGCAAACCAGATCCATCACCAAGCATGACATCATCACCACCACCATATGGATTGTGGAGAGACAAATTCGCTAGATCAGAAGTCATGTAGTGGGATGCGCCAGTGTCGACAAGCCATGTGGATGAGTCGGATAGTTGAGCAACGTTTGCCTGTGGCTGCCAAGGTTGTGGGGACGGTGTCCATGGCGGTTGGTTGCGCGCTTGAGGTGGTGGCTGGGAGGAACCACGAACCATACGGAACTCAGGGCAATACTTTGCACTATGTCCTTGAGTGCCGCATGCTTGGCAACGACCACGATAAGGTGTAGAAAACCGTGGCTGTCCCTGACTTTGGTTGTTGTAGCGAGGTTGATGAGCGTTGTTGTGTCGCCATTGTTGTTGTCTTGGTTTCGTGTCAGTAGCCTCTCATGCAGCTCTGTGTAGGAGATGGATGTTTCACGCCCATTAATGGCATCAATCTCTGGCTTGTAGTCCTTGCTTAATCCGGCTAAGATATGTTCTGTGAGATCCTCTGGATCCATAGCCTTGCCGACTAGCGCCAATTCATCGGCTTTAGATTTGATGAGAAGAAGGTATTCACTTATGGTTTTGGTGCCCTTGACACATGCCTTGATCTGAAGTTTGAGTTGGCGTACATGACCCCTTGTAGGATTGCCAAAAGTGCTTGCCAGGAGACGCCACACATCGCACGACGTTACGGCTGTCGATACGACGGATTGAACGGGCAATGAGATGGCGCCAATCAGAGAGCTATAGATAAGCCTATCTTGACGTCGCCATGGTGCGAACGCTGGATTTGGAGATGAGACTCCAGCAACAGTCACTGTGGCAGGAGGAGCATCAGAGATATCGTCGATGAACGGGTGGAGTTCATGGCCTTCGAGCAAAGCATAGACCTGCTTACTCCACATGAGATAATTGAGGTGAGTGAGTTTTGTCACACCACTCATATTGAACGAGAGGAGGGTACTTTGTGGATCGTTATTGTTGAATATTGATGTGCGTTCTGCTGTAGAATCAGACATCTTTTAAGAGGAGGGTGGGAGAAAATAGTGAATGAGTTTGCAGATTTTAGAGGTAAGAAGAAGAAGAGAATGAAGACAAAGAAGAAGAGAAGCGGCGGAGGAAAAAAAATAGGTTAGACCTATTCGTGCTCTGATACCATGTTATGATATGTAATTGCCTAATCCACATTGATCACTAACGCTCTGTTTATATGTACAGAGGAAGAGATTGTACAAGGAAATCCGAATATACGGGAGTAATGAGAGCATAATTTACAGGGAGAATTAATATTCTAATTATCTACTTTCTATATACTTACAGTTATCACGTTCGCCTAACAGAGCTCAAGAAGCTGGTGGTACTGGTGGTCCTCGAGATGGGCGGACGCATAAACGAAGGGCTCGGTCAAGAAAACCTAGATCCCGTTCTATATCCAGTAAGAGCAAAGTTGAAAACATTGAACCCGCAACTCCAGAAGCATTGGAAGGCCAGGAGACAGACACGGTGGTGGAGGCAGCTTCGCAAGAGGAGACTGTTAAGACATTGATAAGCGGTTTCTTGGTGAGACTTAACAATTACTCAAACCCACTCATGTCATTGTAGGTACTTGAGGATCAATCCATATGAATATAGTTAAGACACTAGGAATTCATACAACTTCTTAATCCAAGCTAGAAATAAAGGTTTGAAGTTTAACTAACAACCTAATTGATCAAACAACCAAATCAAGCTAATTTACTACTAATCAAGATTATCAAAAGACTAAAACGAATCCAAGGATGGGGTTAACAATCTAAGGTACTCCAAGAATCAATCTTTGATGTCAAACAATCACAATATAAGCTAATCCCTAGGCTTAGAACTCAATAGCTAGACTAATCCACTTTCATGGCACTAATCCCTTCATTAATCATCCTAATCAAAAACTAACTTTCATTAGTGAAAAGGAAGCTAACAAGCATTACAAAACAGTTCTAAATTACCAATAAACACCCTAGACAATCACTTCCATGAGCTAGGAATGTAAATCCCTTGTTTAGTTGGTTGGAGAATTTCATCAAACACCTTGTGGTTGTGAAATTCCCAAAGGCCTAGTTTTAGCATGATCAAGGCTAAGTTTGCATTTAGAACACTAAACAAGGAGGGAAATGGAAGAATCTAATCCTAGGCATCAAGATTTACCCTTAAAACACCCTAAATCTAACCCATCCTTAGATCCTAATGAAACTACTCACTAATCATGATTAATCCCTTAAATCCTATGGAAGAGATAGAGATAAACATGATTAGAGAGATAGAAGATGAAAGATTAAAGATATAAATACTAGATTTGCATAAATTTAAAGAAATGTCTTACAAAATCACTTAGAAAATCAAAAGGGAAAGTTTCCAAGCAAGAACAAGAGATTAAAAGATACTTAGGAAAAATAAGGTCTTTTCCTATTTATAGTGAACAGTGGACGACCCGGGTCAACCTGAAACAAACCGGGTTTTGACCCGGTTTAGGTCTGAAAATCGGGCAGCGTATCGAGCTTGCTAGGTCGATACGCAGCTCGATACGCTGCTAAAAGTTTCCTCAAGGAGTGTGTCGACCTTGGCATGTCGACACAGATGTCCGATACGCCAGTCTTCAACTTCGGATGAGATGTGTATCGACCTTAGCAGTCCAATACGAATGCCCAATACGTCGTCTTCAAAACTCCGGGTGGCCTCTGTATCGAGCTTAGCAGCTCGATACAATCGTCCGATACGCGCACTCCGTCTCTCCTGCTGGGCTGTATCGACCTTTGTAGGTTGAAACCAAGGTGGATACACTTATAAAATCTGTCTGCTTCACGTTTGGCTCCCTTCTCTTCTCCTCCTTGCCACCCAACTCTCCATAGAGGTCCTCCAAGCCTCCAAAGCACCTAATTAGGACTCAATATGCAACAACCTAAGCTAAAACTGGCTAAACTCTAATATGGATGCAATTTGAACTAAAAGTATCTAAATGAATGCATAAATGAATGAAAAGCTATCTAAAACGAGAGCTAAAACATGCTAATTTATGAGTATATCAACTCCCCCAAACTTGCCTTTTGCTTGCCCTCAAGCAAACAAACATGACAAATCCGAGAGAGAGGTTTGAAGGTGGGAGCTCATTATCCAAAAATGCCAACAAATACAATCAACTCAATGTCCAAGTTCTTAATTCTAAGGTGCATTTGAATTCACCTTACTCCAAAAGAGTTAGCCATGTCCATCTCAGCAATCAAATGCACTAAGATTTCGATCTAGATAAGCCTCCCTATCAAACCAACTCTTTTACATTCATTAAGTGCAAACCGTGGATCATGACAATGCAATGCAAGTGAATTCATTTAGCTAAGGGACTAGGTTTTGAGATGAAAGTGATCTCAATTCACGAGGCTTCAAATTCAGACAAGGGTTTCTCTCTAAAAGGATTAAACTTTATGCATAATGCTAAAGGTAAAATACAAGTGATGCATACAAGACTAGACTCTCATCTACCCATAATGCTATCAATGGTCCTATACCCCTCTCATTCACCTTCTTTAAAGCTCACTCAACTCTCTAAAGCTACCCCTTTCCCAAGGCCTTTTGTGCCTTGTTAAACCCATGGATCTCATTTACCACTTCTTCTTCTTATAGCCACACTAACTAATATGCTATTGTGATAATTGTTGATTATCATACTAACTAATATGACGCTCAATTGGCATATTGTACAAAATATCAAATTAATTCAGTTATCATATAGTAAGAAAAAGAAAATGTCATGTTAACTATGTTATCATATCATAAAATTATCGTGTTGATCTTGTTATTGTGATAACTATTGTGCTAACCTTGTTATCATTTCATGAAAATATGACAGCAAAAAATACTGCGTAATATTGTATAACAATTTTATTATCATCCTAGCCAATATGGTATCACAATAGATCGGAGACACTGCTCATCAACCGTACACAATAATGTTCAGTTGAGGTTAAACCATCCTCCAACAATGTTATCATGCAGTTAACGTGTTAACCAATTAGCATGTCATAGAAAATATCGTGTTAAGTATGTTATCATATCATAAAATTTTTGTGTTACTCATGTTACCGTGATAACCATCGTATAACCTTCTTATCATTTCATTAAAGTTATTGAATTATTGATTAACTAACTTTGTTAACTTTACAGGTTATGAAAACTTATTTCGATAACCACTTAACTAACCGTCATAATCATTATCGCTAACATTATTGTTACCGCTGTTAATCAATGTTCTCGTCGTTGCCGTCGCTATCATCACCGTCGTCGCTGCTATAAAATTATTTATTTTTTCTCTTTTTCTGTTTCATCGGAAGATTGGGAGAAAAAGAGAGGAAAGAGGAAAGAGGAGAGAGAGGAGAATTATATAATAGGGATATGGATATAACCGTCTTTTGTAATGAACAGTCAAATAAAAAAGAAAGAATTACTCAGATGTTATAGAAAAGTTGGAATATTACTAGCATATTATACATTTTCTAAAAGTTACTCATATATTTTGTGCCCTTGTGTAATTACAATTAACACCCTTGATTAATTTTCGGAATTTTTAATTAAAAAAATGATTAACGAAAAATTAGTTTAATCCACGTCATTAAGATAAAAAAAATAAATCCACGTCATTAACAACAGTTATGTCATTACGGAAAAAAACCTCTCTCTCTCTCTCTCGGCGATTCCGAAAAAAAATTCTCTCTCTCTCTCTCTCTCTCTCTCGGCGATTCCGAAGTCGAACCCTAATTCTGTCGTCGTATCGTCTCTTCCGGCCGCTTCTCTTATCTCCGTCGCATTTCGTCTCCTTTTTCACGAACTCGAGCGGGGACTCTTCGTTTTCCATTGCTAAAAATCTCTCCTATTTTCACGAACAAACTTGCTCCGGTAAGTTCAAACCTTTTTTTTATAGTTTAAACTGTTAATTGCAAGTGATTCCCGTGATTTAAACCGTTTTCTGAAAATATCGCGGTGATATTAAGGGTTTTTATTGATGCTTATTACGGCTGCTTTTCGCCGTCGTTGATTTACATATGGTGGCTGATTTGTTAGATCTATTCGATTTGGTGTCTGATTTATCAATGCATATATGGCTGAGTTTTGTTTTATGTTACGGCTGAGTGACTATTTACTTTACGGCTGATTTATGGTTTATCAATCTATATGTGGCTGAGTTTGTTTTATGTTGCGAGTGACTATTTACTTTACGACTGATTTATGGTTTATCAATGCATTACATATTAGTTTGTTTTACGTTGCGACTGAGTTACAGTTTGCTTTACGGCTGATTTACGGTTTATCAATGTATTTGTGGCTGAGTTTGTTTTATGGTGTGGCTAAGTTATGATTTATACTCTGGCTTATTTTAACTTTCTTATCAGATGGATTTAAATTCGGGCTCATCTAGTAACAGTAGGAGCAGAAATTTCGGCGGTCTTAAATTGTGTGATTGTCGATTGCCTGCAAAAATTTTCAAATCTTGGACAGATAAAAACCCGGGTCGAAGGTTCTTCGGCTGTGAATTGTACAAGGTATGAAGAAGAATGAGTGATTTTCTGGAGTATATTTGATTGTATAAAAATCTTATTTGTGTGTCATTAGGAGGGTGGGACAGTTCACTGCAAATACTTTAGGTGGTTTGATGAAGAAGAGGGGAAAAGATGGCAAAAAAAAGCATTGATTCAAGTTCGAGATGAAATATGGGAGAAGAAAAATGTGATCGATCAACTAAGTACAAAAATTGTGGAGCTTCGTAGAGAATTGGAGAAGCATGAGGTGGAGAAATGTGCAGGAGATGGTGATATACAACAACGATTTGAATTTGGATGGAAGCAAAGATCTTAAGGTTGTTCTGTATCGGCAATGCATAAGTAAATGTTATGTCGGTCCTTTGTGTTTGGTTTGTAAGGACATCCCTTATATGATTCATGACTATTTGTGTTTGATTAAGATGTTGTGGTGATTAGATCCAAAACAAAACAAAACTTAAATGCAACTTGCAATGTCATTGCAATCAAAGAGGCTGAAAATTTGACACATTATATAACTTGCAATCCATAATGTAAGTTTGTCTAGGAATGGAATCTAAGTATAACTTCACAATGTATGGATATAGGGTTTGAGATTTATCGTTTTGTTGGATAAGTTTTAAAAGGTACAAACATGAGGTAATTTCATGATCATTATTAGATAAATTGAATAAAAATGTTAATTACAACTTATTAAATTGGTTTAATTACATGAATGTATCAAATATTCACATCTGCCATATTCGTGGTTTGGCCGAGTTATGCCATATTCGTGATTTGGCCGAGTTATGTCATATTCGTTTTTAATTAAAAAAATGATTAACGAAAAATTAGTTTAATTCTTGTCATTAAGATAAAATAAAAAAATCCACATCATTAACAACAGTTATGTCATTAATGATCAAAAGCGAGGGAAACTGAATCGTTCTCTTTTGTTACGGAAAAAACCTCTCTCTCTCTCTTGGCGATTCCGAAAAAAACCTCTCTCTCTCTCGGCGATTCCGAAGTCGAACCCTAATTCCGCCGTCGTATCGTCTCTTCCGGCCGCTTCTTATCTCCGTCGCATTTCGTCTCCTTTTTCACGAACTCGAGCGGAGACTCTTCGTTTTCGATTGTGAACTCTTCGTTTTCCATTGCTAAAAATCTCTTCTTATTTACATTACGGCTGATTTATGGTTTATCAATGCATATGTGGCTGAGTTTGTTTTATGTTGCGGCTAAGTGACTATTTACTTTACGGCTGATTTATGGTTTATCAATGCATTACAGATGAGTTTGTTTTACGTTGCGACTGAGTTACGGTTTGCTTTACGGCTGATTTACGGTTGAGTTTGTTTTATGGTGTGGCTGAGTTATGATTTATGCTCTGGCTGATTTTAACTTTCTTATCATATGGCTAAGGTTATTTCTGAAGAACAAGCAGGGGATTACCCTCCAAGACTTTACGCAGAAGGGGAGTATAATCTGGAGAATAAATCCATTAACCACAATTTTAAGATGACAGATCTCCTTGGGATTATAGAATCAATAGGTCAAGATGTGTGGGATCAAATGAAGGAGTTACCTATTGGAATAGTTGCTAAGCTAGCTGACAGCCAATTCACGTGGTCTAGCAAGACTGTACACTATCTTCTATTGTAGACAGCTGAGAATACATAAGAAGGAGATTTGGTGTCTTGTCGGTGGTCAACCTATCAGGTTTGGCTTGAATGAATTTGGTCATATCACTGGTTTAAACACAGATCCAATGCCTACAGAGATGTTTGAACCTGAAGGTGACTACAGAACGTTCTTCAGAGAATTAAATGTGCCTGGTGGGGAAGGGCCAAAGTTAGATGAACTTATGGCAGGATTATCAGTGTGTCGGACATGGCCTCCTCAAAAGCGTAAATGGTTGGGGCTGTTGCTTCTTCAATGCATTGGTATTTATGGATTGCATCATAATTCTAGAATACCATTCGAAAGTGAAAAAGAGTTTTTGATGATGAAGCCATGAAGACTTATCCATGGGGTCGGTCAGCATTTGAAACTCTTGTTGATGGTATAAAGATGTTGAGTCTTATAGGAAAGTCGTACACCATTAGTGGTATGGTTTACGTGTTACATTCTTGGGCGTGTTATTCAGTCAAATGCTTTGGAGAGCGATATGGGAAGATAGTCAATGATGATGAGATACCGTTGTTTCGATGGGGTGGAAACCGTATACGTTCAATAATGGAATCAACCATTGTTGAAGATATCAGAACGTATAGTGAGGTAAGGTTTTGGCTGTGTTATGATAGTTAATGGCTGAGTTATGTTTTTAATAATGGCTGAGTTAGTTTTGTGATGGATGGGTTATACGGTTGCTGAGTTATACTTTTGTGATGGATAAGTTATATTTTTCTGATGGCTGAGTTATGATTTATTAGTGGATGATTTATGCTATAGTGATGGCTGAGTTATATTTTTGGATGGCTGAGTTATATTTTTAGTGATGGCTAGTGTATGGTTTAGTGATGGCTGAGTTATGGTTTATTAGTGGTTGAGTTATGCTATAGTGATGTATGAGTTATACCTATTGATGATTGAGTTAAAACTTACTAATGGGTTTCATAATCTTTTATGTTATAGGTGCGTGTGAGTAAAATTGTTATGAAGGATGATGTAAGAGAGCTATTTCATACGTGGTCAGATCAAGCAGAGGACCCAGCACTTGATCACTTGATACAAGACATACATGAGGATAAGTTTGTCAAAGGTTTTTGGGATGTGAAGAGGAATGAGAAGAAGAAAAACGTAAATGCTAAAGCAGCGGTTGAGTCTGAATCTCCCGCAAAGAAGCAGAAAGTCCAGAAGGTCTCGAAACTAAGGAAGTGATCAACAGTGAGGGTGGTGAATCTGGTGAAGGTGATGCACATAAGAAGAAGAAGAAGAAGAAAGAAGCAAAGGTAAGTGATATGGTATATAGTGAGTTTATATTTTATGTAACATTTGGTTAGCTTGTTTATGCGTTTTTGTGTATGTGTTGCAGGGTGTTAGTGAGGAGGACGATGTTGGGGAAGATGTGTCCGTTAGAACAGTCGTGAATATGGTGTCTAAATTAAACTCAAGGTTTGACACCGTTGATGGAACCATTAGAGAAATGTCTTCAAATCTGGAGAAGGTGTTTGGAGATAGACTAGAAGTGAGGATGAATGCAAGGTTTGTCCCAAGGATGACTGACGTTGAAATCAGGCTTGGATATATTGAGAATGAATTCAGACAGATGAAAGAGCACATGAATGCCATGGGGGTAGGGCAAGCTGGTCAACGTTGTAGATGGCGACTCAGATTTTAGAATTATGGATCTGGTCAAGAAGAAAAAGACACAACTACCGACACCTCAAGTTCCACGGAAACCGCCACAAAACTACTATGTTACTAGTCCTATGGTAAGCTAACAGTGGCATACATACGGCTGAAATATCAATACATTGCGACTGAATAATGAATACTTTACAACTGAGTTGTCATATAAGTTGCGGCTGAATTATGTTTAATTTATGTCTGAGTTGTCATATAAGTTGTGGCTGAGTTATCGTTATATTATTTTCTTCGCTATGTTATACAGGCAAAAAAGTATGTCGACGTAGAGAAGTACAGTGGTGTTGTTGGGGTCAATAAGAATCTGTATAAGGAATTTGTTAAGGCCAGTGATGGAAAAGATGATCCTATTTCATTGAGCAGTCTCCTGCTAATAGATTACGCCCCATAAATACAAAAAACCAAGTGTCCAAAGAAGCAGAGGTACAGATGTCGGCCGAAGATAATAAGCTAAAGAGAAGAGATAGAAAGCCTAAAATGGTGACCAAAGAAGCAGAGGTACAGAAGACAACAGTCGAAGATGAGAGCAAACAGATGTCGACCGAAGATAATAAGACAAAGAGAAGAGGTAGAAAGCCTTCATCGGTAACGAAGCTGAAAATAAAATTACATGCTCCGAACATTAAAGAGATGAAAGAAGCTGATGAAGTCCTGAAGAAAGCGGACAATAACGATCCGAAGGAAGGTGAAAGTGACATATGGGATGTCACAGACCAGTTTGTCGCTGATAACATGTGCATGTTGCCTGAGTCTGATGATGATGATGAGGAAAGATTAGGATGGATAGAATTAAAACTTTAAGGACGGAGAGTGTTATGCTGTCCCCGGATGGGAGTGCATTGAATCCACAACAAGATCGTCCAACAAGGTTGATCCGACCAAATTGCAGAAACTTAAGGATTACATAAAGCCATTCGAGTATGACCATTTAGACCTTGTGTATATTACAGCTTGTTAACACTATTTGTGTATATTAACTTGTGTTTTTCTGTTAGGAATATCCCATTGGGCAGGGTAACAGACAAAGTTGATTTCTATAGGGTTATCATCACCGAAAGATAGCATTGGCCAGATCGCGAATATGGATGGCTATTCGATGTTGTAAGTATTACTTTATGTCTGAGTTATTGTTGTTTACGGCTGAGTTATGATACAATATTATGTATGGGTTATTGTTGTGTTTTGTCTAAGTAATGCCACATCGCGGCTGAGTAATACTTTATCATGGCTCACTTATTACAGCATGTGTGTAGGTTCCTGAGAGTCCTCGGGAACAGGTTCAAGCGAGATCCCTGCCCATTCCACAACAAATGCATTGCGTTTATAGACACGTGGTTCGTCTCTCTTTGGGTTACAGAGTATGAACAGTTCAAGATAAAACTGAAGAGGTTTAAATTCAAAGACACCGTATGAGAAGGTAGTTAACGGTTCGCTTTCAGAGGATCAACCGACAAATATGAAGTGGATACAAGATGTGGATCACTTGTATATTGTTCCACAAACTGGAGGCAATCACTGGGTGGCGCTGCACGTGGACCTGCGTAAGGGGCATATTGATTGCTATGATAGCATTGTGGGACAAGTAACCCCAAAAAGTGAACAGAAAATACTGGAAAGTTTTAGGCCGTTTACGCGGATGATTCCAGCAATGATGAACGATCTAGTTCCTGCCACAATCCGTGAACCTAACTTCCAGCAGTTTACCTTCAGAAGGAGGAGTGTCTCCAGGGTCCCTCAAAACGTACAAGTTGGGGACTGTGGCGTGTACGCGTGTAAATTTTCCGAATGTCTAGCGCTTGGTCTCACTTTCGATGGCATCTGTGATCAAAATATCCAGGCTATACAGGTTAAGATGGCAGCAGATATCTACGATGAGGCACCTGATCTGCTTGCACAGTTTCAATGATATATCATGTTCTCCTTGATACCTATTATGATATTAAAATATTTGTATTTTGAACATAATCGTTTGTGGTTGATGTAAGGATTTTACAAACATACTTACTGGCTGGTTTAAAGTCAAGTTGCGGCTGGTTTGCTAATATTGATATGCTCAAATTAGCCCTGAGCTACTCTCTCAAATTAAGAGATCACTGTAGTACTTAGGGGTCGAATTCCACAGAGAATCGATGTAACTAGACAAATTCTAATTCAGATTTATGCTAAGAATAATGTAAGAAAGCAGTAAATAGCAAGAAAATAAACAAGGCAAGTCGAATTCTGGTTTTAAAATCAAGGAGACAAGGCGCTAGGCATTGAGGTATCTCATGAAGATTTAGGTTGAAAGGTTGATTACTATTTAGGATTAATTGTTCTAGAACTCGAAACACGAAAAGCAAACAAACCAGCTTTCGCTGCAGATGTTATCAATGTCTAAACCTAGAAAGCCAACTTTCGCTGCGATCTAAGACAAAGACATGCATTAATTTCAGGTTCGATATTGTTCACAAAGACCTAAACCAACTGTCGTTGCGAATAGATTCAATGCTCATCTAATGATTCAATCGCTAAGTTATTAACAACACTTTCGTATATGTTTAATTGCCTAGGGTTTCGAAATCTAGGTGATCAATCCTAAGTTTCGAAGTTAAAACAATCAAAGATGAAGAACAAGTGAATAACTCCAACAGAACATCAATTCTAACAACCTATCATCAATCCCTTGAATTCTTAGTTTAAAATAGCGTTAAGCGATCCAAGGCAATACGTAATGTGCTTTGCGCTATAGCGACGTAAAGCGATCGCTTTACGAATCCATAAAATAAAAATTATAACAATTATTCTTAGTATTATAATAAAATATCAAAGCAAACATAATGGTTCTTAGAATAAATAAAAAATAGTGCAAAGGGAAGCCTAATTGGTTCTCAAAGATTGCTAAATAGCCTAAAATATTAAAAATCTGTATAATCATGATCATCGTACTGGAAATCATTCTCATAACCCAAATCATCTCCTCCCAAATCCTCTTCTATCTCCTCATCAATATCATCATCAACCAAGGACATAAAGCTAGAAGATGGACCAGATGGTTTGTGACTACGAAAAGCTTGTGGAGTAGAACTAGTAGCAAGACCTTTTCCTTTGTCAATTCTAGTTGAATCTGAAACTCTTGTTGCTCTAGTAAAGTAGCTATGATCTTCAGCCACATTCCACGTGAAGTCATCATCTTCAAACCCAAGATCATTATTTTCATCATCAGAGGAGTTTCCATCCATTTTTCCAAGTAGCCACTCATTGCTATCATCAATCTCTTCCAAGAGAATAGGATCAGTAGTATCATTTCTCTTGTACCGACGTTGTAAAGCACGGTTATACTTCACAAAAACCATATCATTCAATCGACTTTGGGCCAATCGATTTCTTTTTTTGGTATGAAGCTGTTAAAAATAAAGATTATTAGTTATATAATATAGTAAAATTATTTATCACGTAAATGAAAGTAATGTAATAAGGTTACTTACAAGTTGAAAAACACCCCAATTTCTTTCACAACCGGTAGCACTACAAGTGAGACTAAGAACTTTAATTGCAAAGTTCTTGAGGTTTGGAGCTGAAGATCCATAACATGACCACCAATCCGCTATTAAAATGAAAACATTGTTAGTTTTCTTCTAATATTATTAAATGAAGCAGGAGAGACAATTAAAATTTTGTTACCTGGTGATTTAGTCTCTCTATGCCTAATTGCCATATTATTGCCAAAGATACCTGTAGCATTTTTAAATGCATCCAACTCCATCATTATTTTGTCTTGTGTATCACCATCCGGAGCCAACCTTTGAATGCAATTATACAAACCAGTCTCTACTTCCTCACAACGTACATCATCAGGTTGTGAATACTGGATCGCCGGATTTAGAAAATAACCAGCTGCATGCAAAGGTCGATGAAGCTGACAATCCCATCTCTTATCAATGATCTCAAAGACTTTCTGGTAGTTTTCTTCTCTCGAATTGAAACTCATCGAGATAGCCTCTTTAGCCCTATCCATGGCTGCATAAATATATCCCATAGCTGGTTTTCTTTCTCCATCAACCATCCTAAGTACTTTGACAAGCGGACCTGTCAACTTCAGAGCATAAAGAACATTCCTCCAAAAGCTATCTTGCATCAGAAATTGTTTCACTTTCTTTCCTCCAACTTCCTTTGGCCACTTAGAATTATTCCATTCTTCAGAACCAACCATCTTCTTTAAGTTCCTCTGCTGCTTGTGAAATTGTGAAAGAGTGATGAAAGATGTAGCAAATCTCGTCACAGCAGGCCTATGCAGATTTTTCTGCTCTGTGAACCTTCTCATCATGTTCACAAGGGAGACATGACTATAGATATAACCATTCATGTAAATGCACTTCTTCAAGGCATTTTTCACCTGCGGGATTTCTCCAATGTCTTCCAACATCAGATCAATACAATGTGCAGCACATGGAGTCCAATACAGATTTGGTCTTTTTGCCATTAATAGTTTCCCTGAAATTTATATTCAAGGAAACAAACATTAGATTCATTATATCTTAGAAACGTAAAAAAAAATGAAAGAGAATTATGTATCTTACGATAAGATTCTTACCAGCTTTTATATAGTTCGACGCATTGTCCGTTACCACTTGGACAACATTTTTCTCTCCAACTTCTTCAACCATATCATCAAGCAACTGAAATAACAAGTTTGCATCTTTCACCACTTTTGAAACATCTTTAGATTTTGTGAAAACAGAACCCTTCGGAGAGTTAACAAGGAAGTTAACAATATATTTCTTGGCAACCGAATCACGCCATCCATCAGACATAATTGAGTAACCTTTAGATTCCCACTCTTTTTTGTGCTCCCCCATTTGACTTACCGTATTTTTTACTTCTTTCTGAAGCAAAGGAACTCTTAACTCATACATACTAGGTGGCTTTAAACCCACCCCGTATTGTCCAATCAACTCAATCATCTCTCCAAAACTCTCATAGTTGACTGCGTTAAATGCAATACCAGCATCATAAAACCACCTAGCAATGCCTCCACAAACCTTGTCTCTTAATTCTTTATCACAAGCTCCAAAAATTCCGTTCCTATCCTTTCTTCCTTGCAAAATATCTGGAGGAGGAGAAGTGACAAACTTGTCCAATGGACCTTTGAATTTTCGCTTTTTATGTTGAACATAGTTGCTTGGTTCACATTCAACCTCTTCCTCACCATCGTAATCATCAACAGTAATTGGTGGCATCATTTGAGCAGACACTTTTGCATCCGCCTTTTTAACCATGAAATTGGTCAATTCCTCTCGCACATATTTCGGACAATGTCGGCATTTAGTCACATTTTTAAATCCTCCAACCAAGTGTTGTTTCAGACTAGATATTCCTCCCTTAGTCACTTTCAAACAATAAATACACTTCCAATAGTTACCGTTGGTAGTTTGCTGTGTTCCCTACTTTCTCCCGGGATCTGTATAGTTCGACCGAGACATGGTGCGTTGTGAATCTGTGTTCAGTGGAAAAATTAGTGACTGTGTAACTATTGCATAAATCAGAAACGTGAGTCATGACTATGTGAAAGTGAAACTCAGAAACTAGTAACGGCTATATCATAATAAATCAAAAACAAAACTATGTTAGAAAACTAGATATGTGACTATGGCATAAATTAAAAACTTAAGAGACAAGAAAAGAGGGGGAGAAGATGAAAGAGAACAAGATGAGAACTAAAACAGAGTAATAAGTAATAACTAACCTTGATACTTAATAGGATCTTAAGGATAGGATAGAAGTAGGAGACGGCAAAGGAGGCGACAAGGGAGAAGAACAAAGTATTAGACAATATTTACTGATTGTGATTACAGAACAAAGGCTTAGGGTTTCTTGTAGCTTTTTTTCCTTAATTATGTTTAAAAAAATGGTCCAATAATATCATAACACATGGACCAATTACATCAAAACTGATATTTGTGTTGAAAATCAACGAAGCGGTTGCCTCGATCGCTTTAAACGCCTTAACAATATTGAAGAAAGCGACAAAAGCGATCGCTCTATGGACATTGCCTCGCTTCCATCCATATATGCGACGAGGACATCGCATACGGTCGCCTTGCGCTATAGCGATAATAAGGCGCACTATTTTAAACTAAGCTTGAATTCCCACAACCTAACTATGAAACTACTCAGACATGGATGCAGCAAACATCATAGAATAAGTAATTTGCATAAAAAGAATAGAAGATATACAAGGGTTCCAAATCTCTCAAGAACAGAGTGCAGATTTATCTCCCTAAAGCTCTCAAAAACCTAAACTCTCTCTTTGTCTCTCTAAATTATAAAGTGTGTGCCTAAACAATGGCATAAAAGCTCTATATATAGGCTAAGACACGAATCCTCAATTCCCTGGAAGATTAGGAAAAGTCTTGGAGATTTCCTTTTTCTTCAAAATTCTGGAATATTCACATCTTCTGATCCGGAAAACTCGGTGTCGATCGACACCAGCTAGTGTCGATCGACACTCATCGTGCATCTTCAATCCAACTTCGTGACTTCATTCCATTATGCTCTAAAACGTATCCAAACCTCCAGTTCAGCTCCAAGTGTACCTGAACCTGCATAGACTCTAAATAGACTCAAAAATAATACTAAGACTCAATAAAAACACTTATATCATGGTCCAAATTGGGTAAAAACCATGATATATCAACTCCCCCAGACTTAGCCTTTGCTTGCCCTCAAGCAAAACAGAAACTAAGTATAGAGTCGAGGTTTGAAAACAGAAATATCCAGCTAACCTTTAGAACGCCACATTGAACCAACACTTCTTGAATCCACATACCATAGAGCCAACCTTAGGTAGTATTTCAGTGTACTTACCACAAACTTAGCAATCTCCCAGTTCGAATCCAGATCATTTCCTTGGTAATATTTTGAACTCTAACAGTGGTATTTCCACATAACTTTAGAGATTTTTTTCCCTTCCTTAGTGCCTGAGCAAGACATTCTCATGCAGCTCCCCTATTTTCTCTTCCCTTAGTCAACTTCTGCCCATTTTCAGGGTGTTCTAAGATCTTTTCATTGACTCTTCTTTTTCTTATGAAATGTCTGGAAATAGTGCTACTCTCTACTTGTGTTCCTTGTGAGGAGACGTGTTCAAGAGCATCACTAATATTTTTCCTTGTTAGGAGACAGGCTCATGACAAAGGCACTATTCCCAGACTTAAACTCTTTTTTCTTTCTTTTCTCAAGGGAAGATCAAGGAGAGACTGCAATTGACTATCTGTTCGGACTGAAAGGGGGAATCAAGTTCTGTGCATACCTAGTTCTTATAAGGGGATCTGAACTCGTCCTGTTAGACTGATTCCACTTGCAGCTTTCTACTTAGTAAAACCTGCAATCAACTGCTATGGTAATGGTCCTTCAAGTGTCAATCTTCTGTGGTTAGATCTTCTGAAAGCTAAAAATTTCACTGATTTTGACTCGATAAAACAAAGTTTTGACTGACTCTTAATAACCAAAATAAAGCAAAATATATCAGTATTTTCCTCCCCCAGACTTGAACAACATTGTCCCCAGTGTTATTAAGCCTGAAGTTGGAAAGAATAAATGAAAAGGAACCATGAAACGAGCAAGGAGAAAGCACTTACCTGTGTTCGCGGGGGGTGTCGATCGACACAGACTAGTGTCGATCGACACTGTGTCTGTAGTCAGATTCTGACTTCCCAAAATCGTAATTGGGGCCTATAAAAGTGCAAATCCGGATTCTCCAAAGCTTGCACTGTCAGAGTACTCACATAACACGATTAATAGCACCAATATATAGTCCAATCTCATAACTTAATCAAGGTTCCAAATCAAACTGAAAACTGACTCAAAAATAAAAGAAAAACTGACTCAAAAATAACTTACCAGTGGGTTGCCTCCCACTAAGCGCTTTTTTACAGTCATTAGCTCGACTTTGGAAGGTGATCAGGCGATGGGTGCATCAGCCAGAGGCACAGTTTGTGCTTCTGGGATTTCGGCTTGTGCCCAATAATGTTTCACCCTTTGTCCATTGACTGTAAACTCTTTGCTGTTTGGGTCGATTAGGACTATGGCTCCATATGGCTTGACAGCTTTGATTGTGAAAGGACCTGACCAACGAGAACGCAATTTACCAGGATATACCTGTAAACGAGAGTTATAAAGGAGTACCTGGTCATTTGGTTCGAATTGCTTGGATATGATCTTCCTGTCATGATAGGCCTTAGTTCTCTCTTTGTACAGCTTTGAATTCTCATAAGCTTGATGTCTGAGCTCATCCAATTCATTTAGCTGTATCAGGCACCTTTCTGCAGCAGACTTGATGTCGAAATTCAGCAATTTCACTGTCCATGCTGCCTTGTATTCGAGCTCCACTGGAAGATGACAAGCCTTCCCATAAAGCAGATGAAATGGTGTAGTACCAAGTGGCGTTTTGAAGGCTGTTCTGGAAGCCCAAAGCGCATCATCCAGTTTCACAGCCCAATCTTTCCTTGTGGCGCCAACTGTCTTCTCCAGAATCTCCTTAATCTGCCTGTTTGAAACTTCCACTTGCCCACTTGTCTGAAGATGGTAAGGAGTAGCCACTCTATGTTGAACACCATGTTTCTTCAGCAGCTTCTCAAAAACCTTGTTAATGAAATGCTTGCCACCATCACTTATAACGATATGAGGTACTCCAAATCTAGGGAAGATAATGGACTTAAACAGCTTAAGCACCACAGCAGAATCATTGGTTGGACTGGCAATTTCTTCAACCCATTTGGACACATAATCCACAGCAACCAAGATGTACTTATTCCCATAAGAAGAGGGAAAGGACCCATGAAATCAATGCCCCAGCAATCAAAGACTTCGATCTCAAGAATGAAGTTTTGTGGCATTTCAAGTCTCCTGCTGATCTTCCCTTTCCTTTGACAAGCATCACATCCAGAGATGAAAGCATGAGCATCTTTGAACATTGTTGGCCACCAGAATCCAGCTTGAAGAACTTTTGAAACTGTCTTGAATGTTGCAAAGTGACCTGCATAATTCGAACCATGGCAATGAAACAGCACGTCCTGCACCTCAGCTTCAGCAATACATCTTCTGTAGACTCCATCTGAGCAATGCTTGTACAGATAAGGCTCATCCCAATAATACCTCCTAAGTTCCCTGTAGAACTTCTTCTTCTCATAGCCCTTAAGGCCAGTTGGTTCATCTTCTGCAGCAAGGTAGTTGGCAATATCAGCATACCACGGTCTCTGACAAGTAGAGACAACCATCATTGGTTCACTAAACGCGTCACTCATGGCCTTCAAAATTCGTTCAGCCAACTGCACGTGGTGTCGATCGACACAAAGGGTCTTGCGTCGTGGTCGTCATCCTCGAACCGGAGTGTCGATCGATGCTCATGTGTGTCGATCGACACTCGTCCCGATTCTGCAGAAATTTGTAATTTTCCTGTACTTCTTCCTTTCAATCCAATCTCAATTGAATTGATAGTCTCCTCTGGTAAAAAATCATCAATTGGCACGTCATCTTTGACCTTGATTCTGGATAGATGATCAGCAACTCCATTTTCAACTACTTTCTTGTCCTTCACCTTAATATCAAACTCTTGAAGAAGCAGAATTCATCTTAGCAATCTGGGTTTTGCATCCTTCTTCTGCATCAAGTATTTGAGTGCAGAATGATCAGTATGAACCACTACTTTGGACCCAACAAGGTATGGCCAGAATTTCTCAAAAGCAAACACCACAGCTAATAATTCCTTCTCAGTTGTTGCATAATTTTGTTGTGCTTCATCAAGTGTTCTGCTTCCATAATAGATAGCATGAAGCTTCTTGTCCTTCTTCTGCCCAAGTACAGCGCCTACTGCGAAATCACTGGCATCACACATTACCTCAAAAGGTAAATCCCAATCTGGTGGCTATACAACTGGGGCACTCACCAAGGCCTTCTTAATCTGCTCAAAAGCTGAGTGACATTCTGCAGAAAACTCAAACTTCACATCCTTGCAAAACAAAGCAGTAAGAGGTCTTGCAATCTTGCTGAAGTCCTTGATGAATCTTCTGTAAAATCCGGCGTGGCCTAGAAAACTTCTCACTGCCTTTACTGAATTTGGCGCCTGCAGAGTCGTCATCACTTCGATCTTGGCGCGGTCTACCTCAATCCCAGCAGCTGAAACTCTATGTCCAAGTACAATGCTATCTTGAACCATGAAGTGACATTTCTCCCAATTTAGAACCAAGTGCTTCTCTTCACATCTAGCTAGCGCCCTGCAGAGATTGTCTAGACAGCCTTTGAAGGAAGACCCATAGACAGAGAAATCATCCATAAAGACTTCCATATAATCTTCAATCATGTCTGTGAAGATAGACATCATGCAGAGCTGGAATGTCGCATGAGCATTACAAAGTCCAAATGGCATTCTGCGGTATGCAAATGTACCATAAAGACATGTAAAAGTGGTCTTCTCTTGGTCATCTGGGTGAATGAGAATCTGAAAGAAACCAGAATACCCATCCAGGAAGCAGTAGTAAGGATGATTCGCCAGTCTTTCCAGCATTTGATCGATGAAAGGCAATGAAAAATGGTCCTTCCTTGTGGCTGCATTCAGCTTCCTGTAATCGATGCACATTCTGTGTCCAGTCACAATTCTTGTAGGAATCAGCTCCTCTTTCTCATTCTTCACCACTGTGACTCCTCCTTTCTTAGGAACCACGTGAACTGGGCTGATCCAGGTGTTGTCCGAGATAGGATAGATGATCCCTGCGGCCAAAAGCTTCAGAATCTTCTTCTTCACGACCTCCTTTAAGTTCATATTCAGCCTCCTCTGATGCTCTACTGATGTCTTGGTTTCATCCTCAAGATGAATGCGATGCATACATAAGTCTGGTGGTATACCTAAAATGTCATCAAGAGAATAGCCAAGAGCTTTGCGAAATTTGCGCAGCTTGCTTAGCAGTAACGTGAGCTTTGCATTGTTCAAAGTAGCATTGACAATAACAGGATAGGTGGAATTAGGACCAAGAAAAGCATACCTTAGCCCGGCAGGGAGCTGTTTAAGCTCAACTTTAGATGCCTTAATCTCACTCCATTCGCCAAGTGCAACATCCTTCGTGGGTTTCGCATGGTGTCGATCGACACAGACTGGTGTCGATCGACCCAGGTCCTCATGTGCGATTAGTTGCAGGACTTGCTTGCTTGTGTTTATCATCTTGTTGAACCCCTCAGTAACCTCGTCGAGATGTTGTGTCTCTGTTGTGGTGTTGGCCAGTATACTCTCCAAAGGATCCTCAGGACTCATCTCATGGAAAATCTCTTCAGCTAGATGGGTGAGTGAATCCACAAAGAAAGTCTGCCCATCTATTGTTGGCCTCTTCATTAGCTTGTCCATGTCTAATCTCATTACTAGATCGCTCACATTCTGTGCAATGCTGCCTCTCTTTACATTAATTATTGCTCCTGCTGTGTCTAGGAAAGGTCTACCCAAGATAAGAGGATCTTTGGGTTCTTCTCCATACTGCAGCACCACAAAATCAGTTGAAATCATGCAATCACCAACCTTGATTGGAACATCCTCCAAGACACCTTCTGGGATTCGAGTGGTCCTGTCGGCAAGGATTAGAGAGATCTTTGTGGGTTGAAAATCAGTCATCCCAAGACTTTTAGCAACTGAGAGTGGCATGAGGTTGACACTAGCTCCCAAATCGCAAAGAGATCTCTCAAATCTTTCTACAAAGATAGAACAATCCAACACAAAGCTCCCAGGATCCTTGAGCTTCTCTGGTAACTTGTTCTGAATTACTGCACTGACTTGCTCTGAAATTAGAGCAACTCCTTCTTCAAGCCCCAAGTTCTTAGTCACCATTCTCTTCACATATCTCCTAAGAACATGAGTAATCTTCAAAGTATCAATCAATGGAATCTCCAATATGAGTTTATCCACGATTGCCTTGCATCTGGCTTCATCTAACTCTTGTTTGGTCTTCTTTTGGGTTCTGGGATATGGGATTTTGGGTTTGTAAACTTGTTCCTCTGAAGTTTCTGCAGGTTTGGGTGCTTCTGCAGTCGTCAGGGTGTGGCGTCAATCGACACCCGCCTGGTGTCGATCGACACTCGGGTTTGTTGTCTCGACTACTTCGCGATTCTCATCTGGTGTCGATCGACACTCATCTATGTCGATCGACACTGGCTCCGCAGAGGTTTCATCAGCTTCTTCTTCAATTTCCTCCAACTCCACAATGTCTTCAGCACTTAGATCCTTTCTCTGCTCTGTTTCCAGCTTGCTTATGTTCCTTGTCGTGATGGCATTGACATGGTGTCTGGGATTTGTATCAGTTTTCCCAGGAAGAAATCCCTCTTGCCTTTTCACAGATTCTGCAGTTTGAGCCACTTGAGTATCCAATTTCTTGACATGGTTGTTCAGATATTCGAATTTCCCATTCAAGTCTTGGTACATGGCGTCCATCTTTCCATTAAATCTCATTGTCATCTTCTGTTGTCCTTCTAAAAGTTGTTCCATCATTGCTTTCATACCATTATCTTCAGAAGATTGAGCTGGTGGGTTTTGATAGGAGGAAGAACCATAGTTTCTGGTGTAGTTGGTGCTTTGATAAGGCTTCTGAAACTCGATCTTTTGAAACTGGGATCTTGGAGAATAACCACCTGAGTTCTGAATTCCAGAGAAAGAGACTCTCTGGTTGTTTCCATTGTAGAACCTGTTCCCCTATTGATTCCGAAACTTCTGCCCCTGAAAGCCACCTTCATTTATGAAATTGCAGTCTTCCATTTGAACCTCATAAGTTGGTTCGAAATGCTCCACTTCTGCAGCAAATTGCACTTGTTTTTTCCCCACTAGAAGGTTGTGCATAGACCCTAGCATGGCCTTCATCTCTGCGATTTGTCCTCCATCATTAGCGCCAGCTGATGCCTTCCTTTGAAGATCTGCATTTTTGGTACTATTGCTAGATACAAAGTTCTCAATCAGCTTTACTGCTTCTGGTGGGGATCTAGTGTTGAAGTTTCCATTGCCCGCAGCATCTAGAGCCATCTGGTACCTGCAGTCTATCCTTCTGAAGAAAATACCCAGCAGCTGAACATCAGTGAATCCATGATGGGGGCAATCTCTCTGGTATGCCTTGAATCTGATCCAAGAACCTTTGTATGCTTCACTAGGTCCTTGAGAAAAGGTAGAGATCTTCATTTGCAGCTCCTCGGACCTCGCATCATCAAAGAAGTTGTTGAGGAATGCGTTTTTGGTCTCCTCCCAAGTGGTCAAAGAATCAGGTTCCAACTGCTTCAGCCAGTACGCAGCATCTCCACCAAGAGAATATGGGGAGAGCTTGCAGTAGAGATAATCTTGAGTCACTCCATGTGCCTTAATACTCGACGCCATATCCTCAAACTTCTCCAGATGATCCATTAGATGCTCATGAGGAAGACCATGAAAAGGGTGATGAGCCACAAGAGTATAGTATGCGGGCTTCAGCTCAAAGTCATTCCTCTGAAAAGTGAGTAGGGGGATTGCAGCTCTATTGGCGTAGAACTGATCTGGCATGTTGTAGTCGCCAAGGGTGCGCTCATCCTCTGCGTCATTGACTCGTTCAGCGATCACAGCCCCATTGTCATCAAGACGCGCCCCTTCTTCATTGCGCCGGTTTCCTTCTCGGTCTCGTAGCAGACCTACGGCATCTTGCATCAAAACTATAGCGTTTGGCATCTTCGTCTGCGAAGGGTGTCGATCGATGCTGTTGGTGTCGATCGACGCTCTCGCAGATTTTCGGTATGTACGCTCTAGTTCCGCTAGTGCCTTTAGGTTAAGTAAAGTTAGCTCTGTTTCCTTGTTGCTTCTGGTGGAGCGTTTCTGCATACACGTGAAATAAAAGAAAGAAAATTAGTTAGTAAAATAGTTAGCTAAAACTTAGACAAAAATTCTAAACAAGAAATCTGTCTAGAAAACTATCAATTCCCCGGCAACGGCGCCAAAATTTGATATGCTCAAATTAGGCCTGAGCTACTCTCTCAAATTAAGAGATCAATGAAGTACTTAGGGGTCGAATTCCACAGAGAATCGATGTAACTAGAAAAATTCTAATTCAGATTTATGCTAAGAGTAATGTAAGAAAGCAGTAAATAGCAAGAAAATAAACAAGGCAAGTCGAATTCTGGTTTTAAAATCAAGGAGACAAGGCGCTAGGCAGTGAGGTATCTCAGGAAGATTTAGGTTGAAGGGTTGATTACTATTTAGGATTAATTGTTCTAGAACTCGAAACACGAAAAGCAAACAAACCAGCTTTCGCTGCAGATGTTATCGATGTCTAAACCTAGAAAGCCAACTTTCGCTGTTAGTTCTAAGACAAAGACATGCATTAATTTCAGGTTCGATATTATTCACAAAGACCTAAACCAACTGTCGTTGCGAATAGATTCAATGCTCATCTAATGATTCAATCGCTAAGTTATTAACAACACTTTCGTATCTGTTTAATTACCTAGGGTTTCGAAATCTAGGTGATCAATCCTAAGTTTCGAAGTTAAAACAATCAAAGATGAAGAACAAGTGAATAACCCCAACAGAAAATCAATTCTAACAACCTATCATCAATCCCTTGAATTCCCACAACCTAACTATGAAACTACTCAGACATAGATGCAGCAAATATCATAGAATAAGTAATTTGCATAAAAAGAATAAAAGAGATACAAGGGTTCCAAATCTCTCAAGAACAGAGTGCATATTTATCTCCCTAAAAGCTCTCAAAAACCTAAACTCTTTCTTTGTCTCTCTAAATTATAAAGTGTGTGCCTAAAAAATGGCATAAAAGCTCTATATATAGGCTAAGGCACGAATCCTCAATTCACTGGAAGATTAGAAAAAGTCTTGGAGATTTCCTTTTTCTTCAAAATTCTGGAATATTCACGTCTTCTGATCCGGAAAACTCGGTGTCGATCGACACAAGCTAGTGTCGATCGACACTCATCGTGCATCTTCAATCCAACTTCGTGACTTCATTCCATTATGCTCCAAAATGTATCCAAACCTCCAATCCAGCTCCAATTGTACCTGAACCTGCATAGACTCTAAATAGACTCGAAAATAATATTAAGACTCAATAAAAACACTTATATCAAGGTCCAAAAATGGGTAAAAACCATGATATATCAAATATCATCTGCGTTAAGTCAGCCATATCGTTAGAATAACGCAGCTAAACCACGAATGAATCTGCGTTAAGTCAGACATGTCGTTAGAATAACGCAGCCAAACCATGAACGAATCTGTGTTAAGTCAGCCATGTCGTTAGAATAACTCAGCCATGTCGTTAGAGTAACGCAGCCAAACCACGAATGAATCTGCGTTAAGTTAGCCATGTCGTTAGAATAACTCAGCCATGTCGTTAGAATAGCGTAGCCAAACCACGAATGAATCTGCGTTAAGTCAGCCATGTCGTTAAAATAACTCAGCCATGTCGTTAGATTAACGCAGTCAAATCACGAATGAATCTGCGTTAAGTCAGCCATGTCGTTAGAATAACTCAGCCATGTCGTTAGAATAACACAGCCAAACCACGAAAGAATATGCGTTAAGTCAGCCATGTCGTTGGAATAACTCAGCCATATCGTTAGAATAACGAAGCCAAACCACGAATGAATCTGCATTAAGTCAGCCATGTCGTTAGAATAACTCAGCCAAACCACGAATATGGCATAACTCGGCCAAAAAACGAATATGGCAGATGTGAATATTTGATACATTCATGTGAAGCTATACTTAGATTTCATTCCTAGACAAACTTACATTAAGGATTGCAAGTTATATACTCACTACAAGAATTGGTCAGCAAGCTGTACTTAAATTCCATTCTTAGACAAACTTACAATAAGGATGTCAATATTTTGTCTCTAAGTTGTGTCAAATAGCAACATAATATATGTATCAAAAATTACAAAAACTAATTTTGTGACAATTTTGTATCTAATTGCTTACAGATAACCACAAAATTTTTGTAGCAAATTACTCACAAAATGATCACAATAAATTTTGAATAAATATCAAATGATATAAAAAAATTACAACACATGTAACTAATTTTAAAATTTTCAAATATATTTATTTAGTGTAGACAACAAAGAACTTGCTTCTCATTAGTTAATTCTTATAAACAAGGATCATGCTTTATTTTATTATCAACCATTGATAAAACTAAATCTAACGCACAAGAATCTTGGATAGTAAGAAACACACTTCAGATATATCTTGTTTTTTTTTTCAGATTCGGTCACCACCAACACTTTGCCGTCAAAACTGCCGTCAAGATCTGATTTTTCCGAAGTAAGTGTGTTCTTGTAGTGACTGTGTCAGCCGTGCGTTATTCTAACGACATGGCTGAGTTTTAGTCAAGTTACGGCTGATTTATAGTCAAGTTTAACAATAGAATTCCCGGGTATGCTAAAATCAAGTGAAATCAAAAGGCAAAAGAAAAGATGATCATAGATAGATAAAACACCATTACATAGAAGTTCATAGAGAAGACGACAGTACAAAGAAGTTTGACAATGGAATTCACGTTCTGAAACCGACATCATATGGGCTCAAACATATCGACCAAATTATTCCACACTATCCTATTAATCCACTCGAGCTTATCGCCACCACGCGCCCATATCCCCTTCAACGCACGCATCTGGTCTCGGAATAAGGTTCTAGCACACAAATTAAACTGCGTCGAAACCGTTGAAGTATGTTTTGGATCCCACGTGTATTTACGCTACAAATAAAGAAAAGAAAATAAGTTATAAGAGTATAGAACCATATTAGGGTTTTTGTTTTAGTGCTTACCACGAGGAGAAAAAACCATCGTGTCTTATACTGGACGGGAATCAAGAGGTACGTCGGCCACTCATGGTGCCAGTTCTGTTGAAGGATCTCTTCGATCGCGACATAGAGAAAGTGATTGAACTTGAACCATGTAACAGTGGTTTTGTCAATCCAGAAACCTGCAACAGGGTATAGAACGGGAAAATTTTCCCGATCAGCAACGTTAAGGATCGCTTCAACATCTCTGAGAAACTGTTCTGTGATGGGAGGAACAACTTCCATGTTGAAAGGTTGTAACGGAGAGAATGAGGTGGAATATAAGATTTAGGAGAATCTGATATAAAGAGAAAAAAGAGATAGGAAGACGAAAGGTTACCTAGGTTAACTTATGGTTTCGCGGCAAATTTACATTTCTTGACTGAGTTATAATACTTCACGGAATACGAAAGGTTGCGTAGGTTAACTTATGGTTTCCCAGCAAATTTACATTTCGCGACTGAGTTATAATGCTTCACGGCTGAGTTATAATCCTTCACGGCTGAGTTATTATACTTGACGGCTGAGTTATAATACTTCATGGAAGACGAAAGGTTGCGTATGTTAACTTATGGTTTCGCGGCTGAGTTATAATGCTTCACGGCTGAGTTATAATGCTTCACGGCTGAGTTATAATACTTCACGGCTGAGTTATAATACTTCACGACTGAGTTATTATACTTGACGGCTGAGTTATGATACTTAATGGAAGACGAAAGGTTGCGTAGGTTTACTTATGGTTTCGCGGCAAATTTACATTTCACGACTGAGTTATAATAATTCACGGAAGATGAAAGGTTGCGTAGATTAACAAATTAGAGTTTCGCAGCTGAGTTATAATGCTTCACTTAAACATAAAACACATAAGCCAACAGTCATGTTCGCCATTGCCAAATAGGGAAACAAATACATGCCAACAATACTACGTCGGACAAGTTTTCGCATTATGCCCAACTTGTTTACATCGAGAACATGCGTGTTGCTTCCTAGGGCATTTATTTCCAAGGGCAACTTCCAAAGATGATTTAATCCTGATTTTCTTGGACCTTCCTGGCTGGTTTACAACAATCGGAGGCAAGCACAGTTAGATAGTTACAATTTCAGGAACAGGTAGTGATGTATCTGAAGGCATGATTGAATCAGCGTATGCGTTAACCAAATAACCGCTCTTATAGTAAGGACTGCACAAGGATATACGAGACACACCCTTATGCTCTGCATCTGCAATTGCATGGACGCATGGTATTTTTTCGTGGTTGAAACAACGGCATGTGAATCTTTTTGCATCCACATTTACAACATGCAAATATGTTCCATATGTTACTTGTACATGTAAACCATCAATCGTTTGTACATTCATAAGTCTTGCTACGGTGACACGGGCCTATTTGAGAGAAGAAACAAAAAAAAAGGTTAAGGCTGATTTATCAAAATAATGTCTGGTTTATGAGCATTTGACGACTGACTTATGTAAATGATTACAACTGAGTTACCTATAACAGTTTTTCAACACCTCGTGAGAGCGTTGTTAGCTGCGATTTCGCATCCTCTCTCCGTTCAGCAAACCATCTGGTCATCATAGTCCGTATCGATTCTAACAGTCGAACTATGGGAAGACTTCTAGCATTTGACAGTGTTTTGTTCATTGATTCCGCAATATTTGTAGTCAGTAAATTGTACCTTTCACCCGGGAAATGAACACTCACCCACATTCGGACACCAGCTTTTTGGAGGTATCCATGTAGCTCAGGATGAAGCGCTTCAATCTCATTGAACGCCTCAGTAAAATCAGCCAGCTTAAAATACCTTGCCGCTTTTTTCACCAGAGGGAACAAATGTTTTCCTTTAAATTTTTTAAATTTCACCAAAATGTTCTTATACAAATGGTAAGTGCAAATTCCACGAGAAGCCAACAGATACACATCACCAATGTCTTTCCCTATTGACTTATGTATGCCAGAGATTATCGCAAGATCCTTATCGTCAGGAATAATAACTTTGAGTTGCGTAAAAAACCAACGCCAAGAATCATCATTTTTAGTGTCAACAACACCGAAAGCTATTGGGAAAATCTGAAAATTACCATCCTGGGCTAGGGCTGTTAGAAACGTCCCTTTGTAACTACCATGGAGAAACGTATCGTCGACAACAACAACTTTGCGCATTAAAGGAAACCCAACAACACTCGCACCAAAAGCAATGAACACATATTTGAATCTTCCACACTCATCAATTTGAAGACGCGTGACTATACCTAGATTTGCCCGTCTTATCATGTATAGGTAAGAAAGGTAATTCTTTAAAACTACTCTCAGGAGTCCCCAGATCGATCTGCCTTGCAAACCTTAGCGTCCTATGTGACTTCCAATAATCCATCTGTTGACACAAACATAGTAATAAATCAGCCGAAATGAGAATAACCCAGCCGTATCGTAATTATAAATCTGCCATAATATATCTATAACTAAGCCGTAAACAACCTATAAGTCAGCCGTAAACAATCCATAAGTCAGCTAGAATGTATTAATAAATCAGCCGAAATGAGAATAACCCAGCCATAACGTAATGATAAGTCAGCCGTCAACAATCTATGACTCAGCCAGAGTGTATTAATAAATCAGCCGAAATGAAAATAACCCAGCCGTAACGTAATGACATTTAACCTATAATATATCAATAAGTCAGCCATAAAACAATCTATAAGTCAGCCGCAAAAAATCTATTACCTTTATACTAAAATGCTTATTGATAATTATTCTGACACTGCGAGGTTTAACGGACGGACCAACGTCACCAAGAAAGTCCCTGTAAATAGCTCCCAAAATATCAGGTGTTGCTTGTCGGGATCGATTAGAGCATACCGTCACAGAACATGTGTGTTCCGAATCGTATATACGAACATAAAAATGCGGCTCATTCCCTTGTTTAGATGCACGAACTCTCCAACGACATCCATCCACCCAGCACTTAATAATCATTGTACTCGGATTTGATATTGGTACATCAAAATCAAATCCATCCCTTACCGAAAGAAGTTTCAGTCGTTTCTCCAACTTTTCTTTGCTCCTGTATTGTTGTCCTTCATCAAGGTTTAGCGAAGATATCTCCAACCTTAAAGCCTCCGAGTTCCCAATCGATCCGGTCATTTAAATGTTCCGAGGTCTCTTCTTAGGAGGCAGAGTCGGTGAATCTTCGTCTTTATTCTGAGGCTCGCCGTATACAGTAAAGTTGTCATCATCAGATGACGCACCATCGGAGTCGTCGAAAACATCAAATCGGCTTGAAAATTCATCAGCTTCTTCTTCGTCATCTACTTCTTCGACATCTTCATCGTCTTCTTCGTCTTGGTTTTTACTATAATCATAACAGAAACCATCAAATCCCCCCACCGTAATCTTCGTATCTAGATTCTGCTTTTGAGTCAGAACTGATTGGCCGTTTCATCCTTCGTCTCAATCCATCCTTCCGACTAATTTCGCTAGACTCTTTCTCCGTAAACTCCACACTGAGACGTAGCTGATCGATTTTCCATAGGCTTAGAAAACATTGCAATCGTCGATCATTGGAGACATAAACTGGTGGAGTATCATGCGACATGTTTTTCAAAGCCTTGTTCGAGAAAATGTAGCTCAGCTTTACCCGATGGCTCAACTCCTTCAATCTGTAGTCATCGAGAACCAACTTGACAAGCTTGTCATGCGTTGTTTCCGCATCTATCTGCACAACTCTACACCCTCTATGGTCGGTGTTAAATACATATTTGTGTTTCTTTACCCAATTACCAGAAACTACAATTACTGAAACCGGATTCATCATATATAGGAGAAGGATGAACGAAAATGAAGAAAAACGAGGAAGACGATGACGAATTGGATGTTCAAAATTTAAGTTATGGATATCTCTGTTGATGTGAAGAACAAGGTGAAGAACAACGATGACGACAACAAGGAAGACGAAGACGACGTTTCATATTTCTCTGTTGATGATGACATAGAAATATGCATCCGACGTCATTTTTTAATTGATAAAGTGGCAAGTAAGCCACCAAACGAACACGTAAATCAACTGTTTTAAACCAGCCATCAAACAAAACTTTAAGTCAGTCGTAACATGAATACTCTTACAGTAATAAAAAATGAAAAAACGGCTGCCAAATTAAGCAGTATCGCTTAATAAGTTAGCCGTCAAAGCATGCTATTGTGTTAATTAATATTTCGCTACTAAATCAGCCGTAATTAGGCCGAGTTTTTCGTTAAGCCAACTCATTACTGATGATTTATGACACTTACACGAAAATTAGCCGTAACGAAGCAATAACTCAACCAGCCGGAGAAAGTTAATTTAGCCGTGTCGAAACAATAACTCAACCAAATTTTGACAAATCAACCATAGGGCTATAACTTAGCCGTAACTTATGGTAGGGTTATGCTCGTAAGTCAGCCGTTTTCTCATAACTCAGACATATTTCATTAAGTCAGCCGAAACACCAGGCTGGATTAACACGTAAGTCAGCTGTTAACTCATAACTCAGCCATTTTCCTTAAATCAGCAGCAACATACCGTAACTCAGCCGTCACTGCCGCTGTAGTCCTTTACGGCTGAGTTCATTAATACACGTCAGCGATTTCTGACGTGGTGGTGCATTTTTCTGATGTGGAATTAAAAAATAATGGCATTCCTTGTAATTACGTTTTTTCCTATAACCTGTAACAAGGGCACGCTGGGTATGAAAAATATAGGCGAAATATGATAGTAATAAAAAAACGTTTTGTATGTAGCTGGTCATATCACCTAATTTGTATTTTTTTTTTTTGATGAATGGGACGGGAGACAAAGTCTCCCTGTTTTATTCAAGAAATAAAAAACCAATTACACACACACTTGTCTCGAATACGCAGATCCGGATATATAATCCCTCAAAATCGAGTCCAGACTCGAAGGTATCGAAACCAGAGCGTGAAAGCCCAGAGGGAAAGAAAAAGCGTGATTGGCTGAACTATCCGCAAGCCGATTTGCTTCCCTAAACACATGTGAAAAACGGACCGTCCAGTTCTTTAAAGTAAAGCTGTGGCACAAGCGTACCAGGAACGACAAGGGATGCGAGTTACTAATCCCTTTCGTGAGAAAATCTACCACCATCTCCGAATCCACTTCAACCTCTAGTCTCGTAGGCCTCTTCTCCTAGGCTATGTATAGACCATAATACACTCCCCATAATTCTGCCACAGGAGCCGAACACCTTCCTATATTCAAAGCGAAGCTTCCACACTGATATAAGATTGGAATTCACCAAACTTATTTTCTTAAGATTATCAACAGTTGACAAGCTTTTTTGATCGATGGAATCAAATAGTTGGCTGTGCAACTCTCTCTATTTTATCGGTTGATGAAGTCGAAGTGGATGAGTGTGGGATCCCATCTGCTGGCTGTGCAACTCTCTCAGAAAGGATCAATGGATGAATGGATGGAGGTGGATCGAAGAACGCCACTCAAGAGTGTGAAAGCTCTTGTGATGAGTTCACAAACCTAGTCTCAAGGAATCGCACACAAGAGACATAGATTCAAACATTTACTAAGTGCAGAAATCCATCTAACTTAGATAAACAAAACAAAGCCTAAGCTTTAGAGAAAAACTCTCTTTTCTATTTTCAAAAATTTCAATGTATTTTTACAATGAGAACAATTGAGCTTTTATAGCTCTTACAAGGGATCTTTACAATAAATTACATTTAAAGGAAATTATACACATTTAAAAGAAATTATACACATTTAATAAAAAGAGCAAAATAAGCTAAAAATCTTCTTGCCATCAATTTTGCCTTGAACTTGAATGAGGATCTTTGACTTGGTGAAGTTATGAGCATGATATTTTGATAATAAATCCACATATTGAAGACCTTTGATTTTATGATTTGGATATTGTATCATTCTCTCCCTCTTCAAATGGTTTTGTCCTCAAAACCGTTTGCCTTGAGATTTTTTTTTTTTTTTTAAAAAAAAAATATAAATATCCAAAAACAAAACTCCAAAACAAATGGAAACAATTTTTTTTTAATTTTTTTTAACAGAAAAATCGAAATACTCCAAAACAAATGGAAACAATTTTTTTTTTTAAATAAAAATATCCAAAACAAAAATCCAAAACTAATGGAAACAATTTTTTTTTAATTTTTGTTTTATAACAGAAAAATCGAAATACTCTAAAAAAATCGAAACAATATTTTTTTTTTTTTTAATTTAAGATCAAAACAGAAAACTTTTTTTTTCAAATAATTATGGAAATAAATTTCGAAAATATTAAAGAAAAGAGACAAAACTTTTTTTTGTTTTTTTTAATAAATGAAATGAAAAAAACAAAAAAAAACAAGGTATAGGAGCTTTTAGCTCTGATACCAAATGATGTAAGATTGGAATCACACCAAACTTATGTTCACGAGATGATCAAGAGTTGACAAGCTTTTTGGATAGATGGAATCAAATAGCTGGCTGTGCAACTCTCTCTATTTGATCGGTTGATGAAGTCGAAGTGGATGAGTGTGGGATCCCATCTGCTGGCTGTGCAACTCTCTCAGAAAGGATCAATGGATGAATGGATGGGGGTGGATCGAAGAACGCCACTCAAGGGTGTGAAAGCCCCTGTGATGAGTTCACAAACCTAGTCTCAAGGAATCACACACAAGAGACATAGATTCAAACGTTTACTAAGTGTAGAAATCCATCTAACTTAGATAAACAAAACAAAGCCTAAGCTTTAGAGAAAACTCTCTTTTATATTTCCAAAAATTTCAATGTATTTTTACAATGAGAACAATTGAGCTTTTATAGCTCTTACAAGGGATCTTTACAATAAATTACATTTAAAGGAAATTATACACATTTAAAAGAAATTATACACATTTAATAAAAAGAGCAAAATAAGCTAAAAATCTTCTTGCCATCAATTTTGCCTTGAACTTGAATGAGGATCTTTGACTTGGTGAAGTTATGAGCATGATATTTTGATAATAAATCCACATATTGAAGACCTTTGATTTTATGATTTTGGATATTGTATCATTCTCTCCCTCTTCAAATGGTTTTGTCCTCAAAACCGTTTAGCCTTGAGATTTTTTTTTTTTTTAAAAAAAATAGAAATATCCAAAAACAAAACTCCAAAACAAATGGAAACAATTTTTTTTTTTAATTTTTTTTAACAGAAAAATCGAAATACTCCAAAACAAATGGAAATAATTTTTTTTTTAAAAAAAAATATCCAAAACAAAAATCCAAAACAAATGGAAACAATTTTTTTTTAATTTTTGTTTTATAACAGAAAAATCGAAATACTCTAAAAAAATCGAAACAATATTTTTTTTAAAAAAAATTTCGATAAAGGATGAAACAAAAACAAAACAGAAATAAAAAGATAGAGGGTGGGAGCTTTTAGCTCTGATACCAAATGATGTAATATTGGAATCACACCAAACTTATGTTCACGAGATGATCAAGAGTTGACAAGCTTTTTGGATAGATGGAATCAAATAGCTGGCTGTGCAACTCTCTCTATTTGATCGGTTGATGAAGTCGAAGTGGATGAGTGTGGGATCCCATCTGCTGGCTGTGCAACTCTCTCAGAAAGGATCAATGGATGAATGGATGGGGGTGGATCGAAGAACGCCACTCAAGGGTGTGAAAGCCCCTGTGATGAGTTCACAAACCTAGTCTCAAGGAATCACACACAAGAGACATAGATTCAAACGTTTACTAAGTGTAGAAATCCATCTAACTTAGATAAACAAAACAAAGCCTAAGCTTTAGAGAAAACTCTCTTTTATATTTCCAAAAATTTCAATGTATTTTTACAATGAGAACAATTGAGCTTTTATAGCTCTTACAAGGGATCTTTACAATAAATTACATTTAAAGGAAATTATACACATTTAAAAGAAATTATACACATTTAATAAAAAGAGCAAAATAAGCTAAAAATCTTCTTGCCATCAATTTTGCCTTGAACTTGAATGAGGATCTTTGACTTGGTGAAGTTATGAGCATGATATTTTGATAATAAATCCACATATTGAAGACCTTTGATTTTATGATTTGGATATTGTATCACACACCATCTCCCACTACTATCCCGTAAAACTCCCCCTGCTGTAGCCAAGCCCGGATTGCCATGAGAGGCTCCATCAGTGTTCAGTTTTAGCCAATCCCCAACCGGAGCCACCCAGATTATTAGTCTCTCCACTCGAGTCCTTGCACCCGACTTCTCACGGTTTGCTACTCTTGCCGCTACCACTTCGCGAGCTAAGTCTTTTATGAACACTACTCTATCCCTGCACTTTTTATTCTCCCCAAAGACATTCCCACACCTCCATTTCCACCCCCACCATACAGCCATAGCAAACATTGTGGACCACAGTGACCCGTCAACTACGCCTCCCTCCCCCAAATTCTCATACATCCATTCCATAATAGACTTACAAAAAAACTCACTTCGCTTTCTCTGTGAAACAATGCGCATCCATGTGCCTGCCATGGCTGGACAGTCTCGAAGAATATGAATGATAGTTTCTACTCCCCCTTTGCAGACTTGACAGATATCTGAAGCATTGAGATGTTTCCTCTGCCTCTCGGCATCCGTCATAATCGCTTGATTTCCAATTAACCAGGGGAACACCCTTATTCTTTCTGGGACCTCCACCTTCCAGATACCGCGATAGAAAGCCTCCATATTCGGTCTTGGTGCTTCCTCGCGTGTTAACATGGCATAAGCGGATTTAACCGTAAATTCACCATCTTGCGTCTCTCCCCAAGACAAACGGTCTCTCGCGCCAGTGACGTTATCAAGTACGACTGCCAAAAGCTCCAGTCTTGTTTCCTCTATTACTTATGGAGCAATTTTCTCCATCATCCATCCTGACCCATCCCTCCATAGGTCTCGAAAAGATAGTGAAGCGTACTCTGCCGGTATCCCTCCTTTAACTCGCTCCTTCACTGGCTGACGTGACAGCCATTTATCAATCCAGAACCTTGCACTATGCCCATTCGCCATAACCCAGCTCTGTCCCCGGAAAACCACATCACTCAAGCCAATCATCACACTCCTCCAAGTCGATGACCAGTTGTTCTTCGAAACAGTCCAAGTATGATCCTGCGTATTATCCACTTTGTACTTGCTTCTCACCACCTTTGCCCATAGAGCATTATGTTCATTTACAAGTCGCCAACCCACTTTAGACATCAAAGCTATATTCATAGCTTTCGCCTGCCGAATCCCGAGACCACCTTCCCCCTTCGGTCTACATACACGGTTCCATGCAATCAAGTGTTGCTTCTTTTTCTCCGTTGTACTTCCCCATAAAAAAGATCTTGACACTTTATCTAAGCTCTCAAGTGTAGACCCCGGCATCATAACATAACTCATGGAGTGTACTGGGATAGATGATAAGACTGCCTTCGTCATAGTTAAACGCCCTGCAAAACTCAGGACACTTCCTTTCCAACCCGCTAGGCGTGACGAAACTCTCTCTAGTGCCTCCCCAAAAGTCTCCTTGTTCATACGTTTCTACAGAATATGCATCCCTAGATACTTCCCCAGATCTCTAATAGATTTGATCCCGCTTTCATCACTTATCATCTTCCCCATCTCACGAGAAACATTGCTGGAGAAAAAGATTTTAGATTTCTCAAGACTGACTTTCTGTCCCGAAGCTATATAGAACTTCTCTAATACACTTCGAATCACGCGAATTTGACTCACTGATGTGACGCAAACAAGATCAGATCGTCCGCAAACAAGATCAGATCGTCCGCAAAACAAATGTGAAACAACTTTGGTCCTCCTCTCGAGAGACAAATCGGCTTCCATCTCTTATCTGCGATCGATCTTTCTATTAGATGACATAACCTCTCTATGCACATGAGAAACAGGTACGGGGAAAGAGGATCCCCTTGACGAAGTCCTCTTAGTGGTTTGAACGACTCTGTTCTTTCCCCATTCCATAAAACATTCATCGAAGAACCTAAGACACATTGTAATATCCATTTTTTCCATGCCTCTGGCAGACCTGCAGCCACCAGCGTATCCTCTAAGAAATCCCATCTAATCCTGTCATAAGCTTTCTCCAAATCCAGCTTCAACAGCATCCACCCTTTTCAACCTTTCTTACGCTTCATAGAATGCACTGCCTCCTGCACCACCACAATATTATCTATACTCAAACGTCCCGGTATAAAGCTAGCTTGGGCTGGTCCTATGAGCTTAGATATCACTTGCTTTAAGCGGTTTACCATAATCTTAGTAATGGTCTTGAATAAGACATTACACAAGCTTATGGGCCTGAATTGAGTAATCCTCTCCGGCTTAGGTACCTTAGCTATGAGAACTAGTAGCACATCATTTACGTCCTGTGGGAGGTTCCTTGTTTCAAAGAAATCCAACACGAACCGGGTCACTGACTCACCAACAACCTTCCAACTATTTTGATAAAACACCGGCTGAAAAGCATCCGGTCCGGGTGCTTTAAACTTCCCCATCCCCATGATAGCTTGTTCCACCTCATATACTACAAAGGGTTTTTTTAACTCTGATACCTCCTCGCCTGTGAGTCTTGCAAAACCCTCTCGTGGTAGCTTATCCACCTCTACATCCACATCATCCATAGAGTACAACCTCTTGTATTATGCAATCGCAAGCTTCTCCAATTCCTGTGTATCTGTTACCCATACTCCTGCGTCATCCTTTAACATCTCTATGCGATTTCTCCTTCTACAGATTACCGTTGAGGTATGAAATAATTTTGTATTCCTATCTCCCAGCGCAATATACTCCTCCCTGGACTTCTGAAACCATATTAATTCCTCCTGTTCCAGTACATCCTCAAACTCTTTTAGTAAAACCCCTTCTCTTTCCAGTAACTCATATGTCTGGGTCTGATCCAAGGCTTCATGTACTTCCTTTATCTTGCTCACCAACCCCTCCTTCCTTCTCTGAACATCTCCAAATACTTCCAGGTTCCACTTTTTCAGCTTCTCTCTCAAACCCTCTAATGCTTCTGGTGTACTTATCTCTCCGTTCTAGGATGCCTCTAGCAGCTCCTTAAAACCCATATGCTTTAACCATGCCGCTTCAAATCTAAAAGGATGTCGTCTCGGGTCTCCGGCTAACCTGGGCGAAAGCTGCACATATAACGGGGCATGGTCTGAAGCCAAGAAGGGTAGATGGGAAACCCTTGCCTCCTGCCATTGCAATCTCGTGTGCGCACACCAGAGAACCCGATCCAATCGTTTCGCTACGGCAGTACTCGCCTCCCGCCCTCTTCTCCAAGTAAACTTGTTACCAAAAAAGTCCATGTCGATCGAGGACAGATCATTAATCCATTCCCCACACACTATTGAGTCCGACGATAATCTCTCGTTACCACCTGACCTCTCGTCAAGTCGAACAATGGTATTGAAATCCCCTCCGATAATAATCGGGCCATTAATGGGAATCAACCCCATTAATGAAATCTCTAAGTTGGCCCCATAAACCGCTACGTCGGCTAATCGATGGAGCTGCATAAACCACAATCAGATTTAGTCTCTCAGTTCCATTCACTACTATCGCATGAATGAATTGGTCTGATGCTTTCACGACCTCCACCTCTCATATCCCTGTTCGCCATAGTAACCGCAGACCCCCTCTTTGTCCAACCGCATCAACTCTATACGAGTTCTCAAATCCTAACCCTCGGCATATTCTGCTTGCCCTATCACCTTCCGCATGCATTTCAAAAAGCGCCAGTATATCCGTATTGAACTTCTTCAGCATATATCGAATCGACCTTCTAAAGTTGGTTTATTCCCCCCCCCCCCCCCCGACAATTCCACAAGAGACAATTCATAAGGAAAACTTGATTTAGAACTAGAAAAGCTGGGGAGAACCATCATTGGGTCTCATCCCCCAAATGCAGGGGTCGCCATCTCTCCCTCGGGTAGATCCATTCGATCTGCCATCTCCTTCTCCCCCCCCCCCTGGATCATCTGAGCTTCTCCGATCTCCCTCCGTCTCCTTAATCGTTTGTTGTAACGATCCCCTCGCGACTGTGGAGACCGTATCATCTCTAACAATTGATCTTCCTACCTTCCCCTGGTGGTTCGATTCTACTCGCATCCTTTTCCCACTCGAGGATAGCTTCAGCTCACCATGAATTGGCCCAAAGACTAGACCTCTTGTGGGCCTATTTTCTTTCATTTGTTTGGACCTAGGTCCACATCACCTAAATTGTATGATATCTGAGTAACTTTCTCATAAAAAATGACAATTTTTGTTGGCTTAATTATCAAGTTTTCTCAGGTAATATATTGCATTTTCCCTTTTATATAGTTTTGCAAGACAAGAGGTTTAATTTTAAAGTTAGATTATAATTTAAATGTTGGAACCCAATTTTTTTTAGTTATTAATAAAAAAGTGATGGGAAAACTTTGAAGTGTAAGCGAGTCAATTTTGCGGTTGGATCAAATAAGCTATGTAAACGGATTTAAGTGAACGGCTTAGAATTGATTTAATTAAGGGAAGTAGTCATCTCTTATTTGAGATGAGTTTAAATAAGCTGAGAAAACGGATGTAAACGAACGGCTTAGAAACTATTGATATAACTAGATTTTACATGTTTTATAGTTTTTATTGTTATAATCAAGTGTTTTACTAAAGTCAAGCAAAACAAGGGCATCAGAGATTATACTCCGAATGGGAGCATTGGTGTTGCGTCATACTTATCGACGGAGATTATACTCCGAATGGGAGCATTGGTGTTGGATGAGGTGACCGGGGCGAGAGATAGACTATCCTGGGGGGAGCATCAAGATGGCGTATTCACAGTCAAATCTGCCTATGCCTCGCTTACCAAAGATCTGACACCTAGGCCGAGCATGAATCACATGTTTGATCGGGTTTGGAAAGTTATAGCTCCGGAAAGAGTGCGAATGTTTTTATGGCTAACTGTTCACCAGGTATTAATGACGGATATGGAAAGGTGGAGAAGACACTTAAGTAACACAAGCATATGTCAAGTATGCAAAGGTGGGGAGGAAACAATTTTACATATACTCCGAGATTGTCCGGCGATGGAGGGAATTTGGAGGCGTATTGTACCAACGGGTAAGCATCGTTCTTTCTTTAAATGTCTCTGCTCGAATGGGTATATAGTAATCTAGGGGACACGAGTGTTGTGGGGAGTAGTCCGTGGTCCACTATGTTCGCAATGGCAGTATGGTGGGGGTGGAAATGGAGGTGTGGAAACATATTTGACACAGCCATGAAATGCAGAGATCGAACGAGGTTTATAAAGGATTTATCGAGCGAGGTTGTCATGGCGCATCAGTTAATCCGGGGGAATGCAGACACAAGCGTAAGTGAGGAACGGTTAATATCGTGGACTTCCCCGAGTGTAGGCTGGATCAAGCTAAACACGGACAGAGCATCACACGGCAACCCGGGGTCAGCTACGGCTGGGGGTGTACTACGAGATAGTAGCGGAGATTGGTGTGGTGGATTCGCGCTAAATATTAGAATTTGCTCAGCCCCACTAGCAGAACTGTGGGGTGTGTATTATGGTCTCTATATAGCTTGGGAACGAAGAGCGACGCATGTGGTCTTAGAGATCGATTCGCAGTTAGTAGTGGGGTTTCTTACAAAGGGGATCAGTGCTTGTCACCCCCTTTCTTTCCTAGTACGCTTGTGCTATGGCTTGTTATCGAAGGACTGGACAGTCCGTGTGACTCACGTGTATAGGGAGGCTAACCGCCTAGCGGATGGGTTAGCGAACTACGCGTTTCTTTTACCTTTAGGCTTTCATTCTTTGGATGTTGTTCCGGATAGCGTGACTTCGATCTTGGCAGAGGACCTTAATGGATCTTCATGGCCTCGTACTATTCGTTTGTAAGGTGTTGGTGTTTTCTTAATAAATTGGGGGATTATTTGATCCCTTGTCTTCTACCAAAAAAAAAACAAGGGCATCAGATAAATTAATATGGCTGAAGACAACCTCGAAAATCTATTCTACAAAAACCCCAATACTATGCAGCTCTAGAAGACAAAACATCAAACGAAGCAAGACATACTGGTGGATTAAGGTGGATACCTGATATATAGGCATTGCCAACAGCCCTAAACTTCAACTCTTCATTTGGAAAGCAGCAAAAGGAGCCCTTCCGGTTGGCGAGAGGCTAGCTTCTAGACAAATCCTTTTAAATCCGAATTGCATCATGTGTGGAGAGCTGGAAACGACCCCTCATGTGCTTTTCCACTGCCATTTCGCCAAACAAGTGTGAGAATCAGCACCTTTCCGAGACTTATTCTCACCAACTCTGGAGTGGGATTTTTCCTCAGGATGGACAATCATGTGAAAGCTCATTTGCCTCCCTCCAACATGCATAATCTCTGCAGCCCTAGCTCCATGGATCCTTTGGAACATATAGACAGCAAGGAACAACATGGTCTTTAGTGACAAAAGCTACACAGTAGAAGAAGCCCTAATCAAGTCAATCTCAAGTGCAAAAGAATGGATCGAAGTTCAACCATCAAAAAGCATAAATCAGATCCCTAGATCAGGAATTCTGAGAGTCAAAGATGATACTGTGTTTACATGCATAACTGATTCAGCCTGGAGGGGGGACCGCAGGGTCGTCGGCTTGGGGTTGGTGTTTTCTTCTGAACTGGATCATGTGATCTCCCTTCATTCCCATGTTGCGACTTATGTGAGATTGCCTTTGATGGCTGAAAGCTTGGCAATTCGAGCGACCCATGAGGAAGCTCTGAAGCACGGCTACACAAGACTAAGGCTGCAATCAGATTCAAGACAAGTTATTCAATCGTTGACGACAGAAGCATGATTCTTGGAGCTCCATGGCGTCGTTTCGGAAATTTTGGCGTTTACCGATATCTTTGAGTTTATCGCTTCCAATTTCATCCATCGTGATGCTAATGTTGTAGTTGATGGGCTGGCTAAACAAGCCTTATGTTTGTATGAACCATACCCAATTTAAGTTTTAATGAAAATGCCATTTAGATTTAAAAAAAAAAAAATCCAAGTGTTTTACACAGTTTTGTGCTCTTTAGATGTAGATTTCTTGTATTTTTTATTTTTAGGTTCTTAACAGGTTATATCATCAAAAATATGTAAAAAAATGAGTAAATCATCCTCATGACATGTTTATAAGTCAGGAGCATCAACCAAGTTCTCAAAATCCCAAAACATGGGATCTCATGAGACATCATAGAAAACGTGCTCTCATGAGATCTGGATGAAGCCATAAGACTGGTTATCGTCAGTGTTTATGGTGGTTTACGAGGTCTCTGGGAGCCTCTTTGGTCGTCTCCCGGGGCGATCTTATTTTGATGTTCTTCACCTCCGATCCTCTCATTTATGGATCATGGGATTGATCTCCCTCTTCTTGAGTCCTCCTCCTTTTATTTATACTCGTGCAGACTTTTCTTCTATTGGTTCCGCGAGCCCTGTCGACTAGGCCTGCCACCTAGGGAGTTGGTGAAGAACTCCCCCCGCCAAGCCCCTGACGCGTTCAAGAGTGTCCGCCACGCCTCTTCTGCAGTCTACCGGGAGGGCAGGTGGATAGGCGCACTGTTGGACGTGTCCCTTGCTGATGTGTTGCTTCCGGATTGGCTTCGGTAATATCGGTCTCAACAATATAAATAGATAAACATAAATTGGAAGAAAAAGTGGAGAATCTAGTATACGTACCTACAAGTTTTGGAAAAGATGTTGAATTACAAAGTCTAAATGTTGAGACAATTTATAAAATATGAGAAATAAACAGAAAAAGTGGTGGATAATAACAAACACAACAAACAAATATTATGCAATACTTGAAAATAAACTCTATAAAAATTTATAATTATCTTCTAGTTAAAAAATCTATAATAATCTACAAAACTCTTTACGAATTCTAAAGTCATTCTTAAATTCTAAAGTCAATCTGATTTTTTTTTTAAATTAAGTAAACACTTTAATTTTTAAAGTATTCAAAACTATTTTCAAATTCACAAACCAATAGCACCTTCTAAAACATTTTTAATATTTACAAATTTTGAAAGATATATTTTTTGTCAAATCATTAAGTTGCTATTTTGAATAACTTTTGGGTCAGCCCACGAATCGACTTGAATCTCACAATATTGGCAAAATCATCCAAATAATATAGGCGTTATCATATCAAAATTTTTCTTTATCTATTAGATCTATGGTTTATTTCCACTAGTTTCCTAAATTATGTTTCAAAAATAGAAGTAGGATATAAACTCTTCCATTTAGAGTTTACTAAAATATGATCAAGATAGCATTCCACAACTTCTTTCCTGCATTTTCCGATCCAACTAAAAGCTTGATTGATTATTCCGTTGACACCCACAAATACAACTTTTTGCGGGTGATAATGGTTATTAGCGTTTGACAATAATCACCGCAAACACTTTTAACCGCTTTAAACTGCTTTAGATCCCTCAAAATCAAAAACTCCATTTCACGAGCGTTTACAGTTGCGGGCGGTTGCGGTTGCGGGTGGACAATTAAATAAATAAAAATTAAAAAACACAAAATTTATTTAAAATTTGGATATATATAATAATAATTTTTTAATATTAAGACTTTGATATTATAATCACAAAACATATAAACAAATATGTTAATTTTTAGTTAATATTCATTAATGACCTATCATAATTTTATGTTTATAAGATCTTTAAACCAAAATTCTCTTGATAAATGTTCTCTCCATCATTAATACTTAAATATCTAACAACTAAAATTCTCTGAATGTAATCTTCATATCCACAAGAAAACTAATTTCTTAATGAAAATCATAACTTTCATCCAAACTAAAAATTAAGAAATAAACGTAAGTATTATACACATATTATATTTATGTTTTTTTGTTGTTAATTGTGTTAAACTACAAAAATTATATTTTCTCGTAATAATATGGTTTTGATATTTTTTATAATTATATAATGTGTTTATATTATTAATTTATTGTTTAACCGCAAATAAACCAATCAAAAGTATCTCGAAAATGCATATGTATTTAACCGCTATGCCAGTCGTACAAACCGCTTAGAAATTTTTTTAACCGCAATCTTTCGATTTCGTAAACTCCCGCACCCGCAACCGTAACTCCAGCATTTAAACTAGTAAGACTCTTTTTTTTTGTGATTTAAACTAGTAAGACTCTAAATTTTTTTTTTGTGATTTAAGTATACTTTTTTCTTGGAACTATTTTGTATTGAAAGCAATGGATCGGTTACAGTATGGGGAAGTAAAGAAGAACAACAATAATTCCCTATATATTAATTGAGAAACATTCTCACAAACTCTTTTATTTACAATGGTGCCATTTTGTTGATGTGTCACCAACACATTCATTCTGACATATCATTTAATAAAATTAAATAATAATAATAATAATAATCAAAAAAATACTAATTTCGTTTTTGGAGAATCAAACTTAAGACATCGAAGACAACATAATAAGCACACAACCACTTTCACTAAGAAATTTCATAAGTTTTCTAGTCAGTTTCTTTTAGATATTAAAATTATAAACTATTTACATTATATGCCATTATCCACCTTCTGTTTTTTGATATAACTACAAATATATATAAGAATTATTATTCATCATTAGTAATAAAAAATCGAATAAATTTAAGCATTAAATCTTTTTTGATATAACCAGAAAATTTATAGAAAAATATTATGCATCATTAGTAATAAAAAATAGAATAATATAAACCTACTATTTATTCCAAAAATATGGAATAATGGCCAACAAAATTATTATTATTATTATAAGTGACTTAATTAAGAACAATTTCATTAAGTCGCAAAATAAGTTTAGGGAAACAAATGGACAAAAATTTATTCTTTGGCTGCCACTTTCATTAAGTCCCAAAATAAGTCTGATTCAATTAATTCTATTAAGTACGAATTCATAGACTATAATAACACTTACTAAAATAGTCGATCTATAATTTTTATTTATTGTGTTTTCATTATGTAAGGAAAGTTATTAGTTGGTATAATGTAAATACCACAATATAGTAAGATAATAATATATTTCAAGTTTAATTAATAAATTTTTTTTGGACATAACATTAAATACGAGCCATGAAGTTTTAGGTTATTTTAAAAATTATATTTAAAAATAAATGTCTCTAAAGACATATGGTATTGCTTTTATTTTTCAAATCATAGTATTATTTATTTCAGATATTGTTTTCATAATTTATTTATGATATCTCTTCATTTATCTTTCTAATTATTTTAATATTATACAAATTTTAAAATATTTCCTACTATATATTCAACATAACAATTTATTATATAAAAAACTGGATTAAAATATTTTACTATAGTTTAATTTTTTCAATTATAAAAAACTAAATATTAAACTAAAAATCTATCTATAAATATATAAAAAATCCTTCATAACTTAAAAATAATAACGGAGAAAGAAGAAAAAGACCAAAAAATAAAATATAATCACATACATGTCATGTGAAAAAATAATGAAACAAAAAATACAAAAATTTTAAATTATAAAAAAAAACAGAATCATATTTTTTTGTAACATCTAATTTTATTTATATAAAATATCCAAGATTACATATAAATTGCAAAAATAATAAACTAGAAGATTGTGAAAAGGGAAACTATAATAAATGACAATAAAAAATTAAAATTAACAAAATAACCATATTGCCGCCATGGCTAGAGTATAGGGTAAATAATATGTAACTAGGTGATAACCTACGTCATGCGCAAGATGAAACTTTATAAATAATTTTATTAAAAATGTTTTGAAATTGTTTAAAGTGAAAATAATTTAATCAGTTATATATATATATATATATATGTGAATAATATAATTTAATATTTCAACTTTTTGACATAATATTTTTAACTTGTTTTCAATTTTAAATATTTATATTATTTGGTTAATTGATATGGTTCTATTAACAAATCATATAAACAAAAAAATATTTATAAATATGGATATCTATTAAAATCACACATATCGAAGTATTTTTTACTGTAACTTAAATTATAGATTTAATTTGTTATAATTTTTTTTATTATTAAAATCACACATATCGATGTATTTTTTATTGTAAATATATTTTCTGCATAATAAAAAAAGTATTGTGAATATCATTAATTGTGTATAAATTATATTTAATTAAATAATATTTTTTAAAACTATTTGTTATTCATTTTTTAGAAATGTATTGTGTAATATGATGTATATCATTAATCATTACATAACTTAAAATTCGATTTTAAATAATCCAAAAGTTAAAACATAATTTTCTGGTTATTTTAAAAGTAATAAATGGATAAAAGCATATAATGTAATTAATATAATAAAAAAAGGAAATTTGTATTAAAATAATGGGAGAATAAGTGTGGTGGTGACACATCAGCAAAATGACACCACTGTAAATATTTTAAAAAATAAGTCTACTCTCTAAAATTATTTCTCAGTTAATACATTGGGGATATTACCAAATTATCCTTATAGATGATAGAAAAATCGCCGTACTATATAAACATACATAAACTATAATGTCATCATGTACTATTCTATTTACTATGTCATACTATTCTATTTACTAGAAAAAATACAAACTTATTTTTTTATATCTCCTTCTCCCCCCTCCCTCTTCCTTCCTCCACGCTTGCTCCCTCCCTCCGTCCATGTCTCCCTCCCTCCATCCCTCCCTCTAGAAATACGAAGAGAGGTTTGGAAAAGAAACCTATTAGTTTGTACTATACTATTTTGCTATTGTGTAATTATTGTTTTAGACTTTAAAGTGTGTACTATATGCACATTTATTAAATTATATTATTTCAAAAAATAGAACAGTACACACGAGGGTAAGATAGACAAATTCTAGGGTTTTTGGTTAGTGTCTTTATTACTAACTTCATATGGCTATATTTTTAATTTTTATGCTCAATATGGTTTTTTTTTCTAAAGTCTTTTTTTTTTTTTTAATTTTTTTTTTTTTTTTTTTTTTTTATTTGTCTTTTGTAATATTTACCATATTGAGCATAAAAATTAAAAATATAGCCATATGAAGTTAGTAATAAAGACACTAACCAAAAACCCTAGAATTTGTCTATCTTACCCTCGTGTGTACTGTTCTATTTTTTGAAATAATATAATTTGGAAAGAACCTAGCGACACTTTTTCTCAGAAAAGATTTACTCGCTTTTATATTAGAATTTTGATTGATGCGATCTTCAACTTCGGTTATGCACATAACCATTGTAAACACCTTTTTGTTGTATAACATTGGCCAATTCCCAACTTAGATCTATAGATGTTCTTCGGTTAAGAATCCAATATATTGATTCTTCCGATAGAAATAAAAATTGGGACTGCTAACCTTCAACGATTGTACGAATATCGCCATACAAAAAACATGATGCATCTTCGATATCGATCCAACGTCTCTTTTCTGATGACTTCCATGGTGGTTCTTTCCAAAGCAAGGTGGTTGAAAGTTGAACCCATACACAGTTAGATGTTGTGTATGACAGAGAGGGATTACAAAAAAACTCCAGACACTCGACCTGACTCCAGTTTCTGGGTTGATTCGCAACAATGGGGCCAAGTTTTTTTGTTTTCTGGAAATCACCGGTCTTCCGACGAAGATGAATTTATTCTCCGTTACAGACTGGTTGACCACATCTGGAGGCAACAAAATTGGAGGATCTGAACAAAGTGAAAAAACTTTCGATTGTGACTTGAGTTTGAAAGGAACGAAAACCCCTTTTTATATAAGCCTCCATCCTTATAAAATCAAAAACCATGACCATCACAGTAGATCGTGAAAGCAACTGTGGAAATAGACGTCAGAAGATGAGATCGTGGAGGAGAAATCCACTCCTCGTCTCCGATGAAAATATAGAACGGCGCCAAAAGTAACAGGAACCGTCGCAATAACTGTTTAAAAATCACAAATAGAACTGCCATATTCAAATCAATACGTAAACTCTCGCTTGTTATCGAGAAGAATTTTGTATGGCTTTTACGATCTCCTTACTATCGCGTCACGATCGTACTAGGGAAGTCGCCAAAAAAAATAACTATTTTCCACATAATCATATATATATGAAAACAAAATCAAAACCGCGACAAACAACACAAAAATGAAATATTATTAAAATATATGGAAGTTATAAGACAAGATGAGATCAGCTACTAAGTTCTTAAATTTAAAATCGGATTAGTATTATGTCGGAGAAGAAAACTATGGTCGTTCGTATGAGGAAAAAAAAAGTAAATTACAATACAGTTGGTACAATCAATGAACTAATAGCGGGTTTGACCGGGTTTATAACTAGCGAATTTAAGTATTGAACGCGAATCGGATTGATAACTGGATCGCGGTTAACCGGGTGATCAGATATCGAGTAGTTCAAATATTAAATATTTTATCCAAAATTAACCCAAATTTTTGTGTTTTTGGTTCAAATTGTTGTGAATCGAATGAATTCTGTGTATTATTATGAGGACCAAAGGTCTCTTTATAAAGTGATTACATAAAAGGATAGAAGAGGAAATAGTCATTTTACTACTTCTACAAAGAAAAGGAAAACATCTACTAATCCTATTGGACTTAGAAGTTCTGGCCGCCTATGGTCTAATGGGCTGGGCCGGTTATGGAGATCCAACCTCAATGGATTATAACACTCCCCCTTGATTGACATAACCGGTTGTGATGATGGGATCATTGTAATACGCTTGGGGATGCTGCCTCATTAAAACCTTTCTAAGGAAAACCCAGTGGGACAAAACCTTAGCGAGGAAAAAGAGTACATCACGCATTACTCCCCCTGAAATGATCATCACTCTAAGTCCCTTAATCGGCGCATGCCGATCTGATGCATTAGCTTCTTCAATGTGGAGGTTGGAAGCGACTTAGTGAATAGGTCGGTTGAGTTGTTGCTAGAACGGACTTGGAGCACTCTGAGTTCACCGGCCTTCTGTAGGTCGTGAGTGAAAAAGAACTTTGGTAAGATGTGCTTCGTCCGATCTCCTTTGATGTATCCATCCTTCAACTGAGCTATGCATGCGGCATTGTCCTCGTACATGCTGGTCGGTTCTTCTTTCCTTTATGTCATCCCACAATCTCGTCTAATGTGTTGAGTCATTGACCTCAACCAAACACATTCTCGGCTGGCCTCATGGATCGCCAATATTTCCGCCTGATTGGACGATGTAGCTGTGAGTGTCTGCTTCATGGACCTCCATGAAATGGCTGTTCCATTGTGAGTGAAGACATATCCCGTCTGGGATCGACCGTTGTGCGGATCCGAAAGGTAACCTGCATAAGCAAAACCAACTAAACCTTCTGATACAAGAGTTTTTACTCTTGCAAGCAATTCCTCAATTGCTCATATCATTGCAATATATTGAGGTATCAATCCATCTTGGGAGATGATGCAATAAGAATACAAAGTTGAGTTTAAGCTAAGCTAAATAGATAAAAGCAAGTCACAAACAAGTAATAAAAGCAAGCTACAACTTAAAGAGATACTACTAAAGCAATAACTATGAAATTAAGCTTTAATTGAAACTAATCAAGATACTAAGCAAGAATTACTACTAAGCAAGATTAACAAAATACTAAAACGAAACCTAGGGATGGAATCATTGATTTGGGCATCTAAATGACCAATCTTGCAATCAATTAAGCAACTAAACAAGCTAACTCTATGCCTAGAACACTAATAAAGACTAATCCATGGTGTGTGGCACTAATCCCTTTACTAATCACCTTAATGAACTAATGATGTGTTAGCATTAAAATGATGAGCAAGCATTAATTATAAGTCTAAATGTCATGATAAACACCCTAGGCAACTAATATCTTAGGCTAGGAATGTAAATCTCTTATTAAGTTGGTTCAAGCATTTCATCAAACACTTGGTGGGTGTATGAAATGCCTATGATCCAAAAATAGCAAAGATTAGCTATTTGGCATTAAGAACTACTTAATAAGAAGAGAAATGGAAGAATCTATCCTAGATTGCAAGATTGAATCATTAGAAAACCCTAAATCTAACACATCCCTAAGTTTTTAGAGAAACTACTCACTAATCATGTTTAAGCCCATCAAATCAAAGATTAGAAAAAGGTTAAACATAATTAGAGAAAGATAAACAAGTAATCTAAGAAAAATATTGCATTAAACTCAAATCCAAAGCATAAACAAAGTATTTGCCCAAAATGGCTAAAAGTTTAGGCTAAGAACAAGAGAAATCCAAGTTGACATAAAAATTAGGTCTAAAGAGTATTTATAGGGGGACCCATGAGAATGAAGAAAAAGAATTCGTCTGGGGTCGGATCGACGTGTTCATCGATCNAGTTTGTCTGCTTCATCTTTGGCTCACTTTTTTTCTTCCTCCTTGTCACCCAACTCTCCAAAAAGCTCCTCCAAGCCTCCATAGTACCTACTTAAGACTCAATTATGAACAATATGCAACATCCTAAGCTAAAACTTGCTAAACTCTAATATGGATGCAATTTGGACTAAAAGTATCTAAATGAATGCATAAATGAATACAAAGCTATTTAAAATGGGTGCTAAAACATGCTAATTTATGAGTATATCAGCTCCCTTGGCATGAACGAGAAGGAGTGCCTCTCCTGGAGCGTTTGGATGTCTGCTTCTTCAGATCCTTCTTCTTCTTCTCGTCTTCTGGCTCCTCGGTGACATATCGGCTTCAAGCCGTGGCGACGACATCGATCCCTTCAGCTTGGACGTGAGAGACTTGATTTGGCACTTCAGACCTCTCACGTGTCCCATAATTCCCTTCACCGTGGAGACGAGCTTCCGGATTGACCGATCTTGCCACTTGCAGTAGCGCTGGAGCATATTGATGCGGTCATGGACCGTCTTGAGGGTTCGGTGCGCACCACACATGATTAGGTCGAAGTGGTAACGCTCTGCTCCATAGAGTGGGAAGCCGTAATCGTCTGTAGGCTCTTCATAGCCTTTCTCCGTCTCTTCTTCATAAGCAGCACCGATATCGGCTTCCTCCCGATATTCCTCCTCAAAATCCCCATGGAATTGGATCCATATGGGAACAGGTGCTCGTCTTGAGGCTCGAAGTCCAGGTGCAGAGGCTCTCCGATCGTCGTAAGGTATGGGTTGGGCAGGAATAGGACAGCTGCAGGGTTAGACGGGAGAGTGAACTGATATCGGTGTCCATGCTAATGGGGTCTAAATAGTCTTCCGAGATTGGAGGATTTCTTTGGGACTCGTCGAGCTTTGAATTTGTAGGACCCTAAGCTGCAAGTGCACAACGTGCGTTGTAGTACTTAGGGTAGCGAACCACAGGGAGGAGGTCAACTGCAAAACAGAAAAACAGGGCAACCAAAGACGCAAAAGGTTGGGGGTTTGTAGGATTGAGTCACGATTTTTGCAGGAAAGAAAGAAAGCAGATTCACGTCTTATATAGAAGAGGTTGTCAATCAATTCTATAACCAACGGGAAAAGAAAAATTAACTTAAAGGCTTGTAAAACGAAAATCAGGTAAGCAGTGCAGAAAAAATAAATATTGAAGTGCGTAAATCTCGATTTAAAAGCAGATGGGGGAAACACGTTGGGGATCTTCTCGGGAAATCTTTGGGGTTCTAACTAGAAATCAAACTCAAAAAAGTTAAGCAAACGAGACTAGGCGATTTTCCCTAAACTGGTTTTAACGACCTTGTGAACATCTATTTCGCAGGTATACTGACGTATCCTGCGTCCTAGACGAATACGCGATAAGATCATGACAATAAACATTCAGACATCTTTTAAAGAATGCCCTCTACCCTACTATGGTCTGGATCTGAGATTCAGGACGTTCGTCGCTCTCAGGACCCTGCGATCAGACTTCTAGTTCATGACGCTAGATTCATGCAATAAGAACAAGTATGGTGAGAAAGAAAACCCTAATCTTCGGCCTAAACAATCGGTTTAAAAACAGTTAATGAAATTCCCTATAGATCCCCTTAAAGAACACCCAACGAAAGTAAACTACTCAGACATGAAAGAAGAAGTAGAAAACGTGGTTGATGAATGCATAACTTGTATAAATCGATAAGAAACAAAGAGGGTTCAAGAAGAAATCAATCTCCCTCGAAGAACAAAGTGAAAACCACGAATCAGAGATTCGCGGCCACCAAAAGAATTCTGTAACTTAGAGTATTTCGTGATGC
>JAHZTW010000004.1:11221202-11248944 GCA_020283515.1 Alliaria petiolata
TTCAACCCACTTTGACACATAATCAACAGCCACTAGGATGTATTGGTTACCAAAAGAAGAAGGAAAAGGTCCCATGAAGTCTATTCCCCAAACATCAAATAATTCTACTTCCAAGATAGGGTTTTGGGGCATCTCATCTCTTTTGCTAATGTTTCCCTTCCTTTGACAAGGCTCACATCTCTTGATATACTCATGAGTGTCCTTGAACAATGTAGGCCACCAAAATCCACTTTGAAGCATCTTTGTAGCTGTTTTGAAAGTTGCAAAATGCCCTCCATATTTAGACCCATGACAATGGAAGATCACACTCTCAACTTCTTCTTGTGCCAAGCATCTTCTATATATCCCATCAGCACATCTCTTATAGAGGTAGGGCTCATCCCAATAGAAGTGTGACACATATCTCAAGAACTTCTTTTGTGATAGGTGTTGAGATGAGTGGGTTCCTCATTGCATACCAAGTAGTTAACAAAATCAACGTACCAAGGCTCACTCCTTGCTTACATGCCTTGAATCTCTTCAAGCTTTCTTCCAATTCCATGCACACTAGCAATGCTCTTGATCATCATAATTTGTTCCTCCGGTAAAGAATCATTGATTGGCAAAGCATCTTCAATCCTCATCCTTGACAAATTATCAGCCACACCATTTTCTACACCCTTCTTGTCCACTATTTCCATGTCAAACTCTTGTAGAAGCAGAATCCATCTAAGGAGCCTTGGCTTGGTCTCCTTCTTGGCATAAATATGGCGCAATGCAGCATGATCGGTATACACTATGACCTTTGATCCCACCAAGTAAGATCTAAACTTCTCAAAAGCAAATACAACTGCCAAGAGTTCCTTTTCTGTTGTAGCATACTTGGTTTGAGCATCATCAAGTGTTCTACTAGCATAGTAAATCACATGAAGCTTCTTGTCTTTCCTTTGCCCAAGCACAGCTCCAACGGCATAGTCACTAGCATCAGCCATGATCTCAAAAGGTAGACTCCAATCCGGTGCTTGCACAATGGGGGCACTCACAAGTGCCTTCTTGATGGTCTCAAAAGCTTGCAAGCACTCTCCATCAAACTGAAAATCCACCTCCTTGCAAAGGAGTCTTGTCAAAGGCCTAGCAATCTTTGAGAAGTCCTTGATGAACCTCCTATAAAACCCAGCATGCCCAAGTAAACTCCTTATTCCTTTCACATTTTTTGGTGGTGCCATTTTGATCATGACATCTATCTTTGCTTTTTCCACTTCTATACCATCTTCAGATATCTTATGACCCAACACAATGCTTTGGTTGACCATGAAGTGACACTTTTCCCAATTTAGCTCCAAGTGAGACTCTTCACATCTTTGTAGAACCCTGCAAAGATTAGAAAGACAAGCAGAAAAAAGGCACCATACACAGAAAAGTCATCCATAAACACCTCTACCATTTCCTTAATAAGATCGGAGAAGATACTTATCATGCACCTTTGAAAGGTGGTTGGAGCATTACATAACCCAAATGGCATCCTTCGATATGCAAAGTTACCATAAGGGCATGTGAAAGTAGTCTTCTCTTGATCATTAGGATGAATGGGTATTTGGAAGAACCCACTATATCCATCAAGGAAACAATAGAAGGGATGGTTAGCCAATATCTCAAGCATTTGATCAATAAAAGGAAGAGAGAAATGATCTTTCCTAGTAGAAGCATTGAGTTTTCGATAATCAATACACATCCTATGGCCGGTGATGGTTCTAGTTGGTATTAATTCATCCTTATCATTCTTAATCACAGTGATTCCACCCTTCTTAGGGACAACATGCACGGGAGACACCCAAGTGCTATCACTAATAGGGTAAATCACATTAGCTTCCAAAAGTTTTAAAATTTCCTTCTTCACCACCTCCTTAAGGTTTGGGTTTAATCTTCTTTGGTGTTCAATTGATTATTTTTTTTCATTTTCAAGGTGAATCCTATGAGTACAAAGCATAGGAGATATGCCTTTGATATCACTCAGAGAGTAACCAATAGCTCTCCTATACTTTCTCATCTCATTAAGGAGAGAGTTGAGCTCATCATCACTCAAGCAATCATTCACAATTACGGGGTAAGTTGATTTTGGGCCTAAGAAAGCATACCTTAGTCCAATGGGAAGTGGTTTGAGGTCCACCTTTGGGGCCTTAAGTTCGCTCCAATCCTCATCAAGGTCCTTAGCTCATTCGCTATCCTCAAGCTCCTCTAGCTTTTCCTCTTGCCCTTGACTTGAAACCTCAACTTCCATGAACCTCTTGTCTTGGTCACATTCCACTTCACCCTCATATGAAGCTACCAATCGTGTAAAAACTTCCTCCCCATCTAGAGCCTTGCGCGAATCAAGCATTTGCATGTATGCTTGTGTTTCTTCATCCAAGTACCCATTCTCTCCATGTGGTTTGGTGAGAGCAACACCAAGATGGTCCTCTTGAGCTAGTTCCTCTAGCAACTCATCGGCTAGCTCATCCATAGTCTCAATGTAGAATACTTGACCATCAATGGTGGGCTTCCTCAAAGTCTTCTTTATGTCAAACTTCAACTCAATCCCTTTTCCAAGATGTAAGCCAATCTTTCCATGCTTAACATCTATAATAGCACCAGCTGTAGCTAGGAAGGGTCTTCCCAAAATCAAAGGATCCTTTGGCTCTTCATCCATCTTGAGCACCATGAAATCCGTGGGGATGATGAAGTTACTAACCTTGATAGGCAAATCTTCAAGAACTCCAATAGGTAACCTCACACTTCTATCCGCAAGTATCAAGGAGATTCCACACTCTTTGTACTTGGTGAAACCAAGCTTCTTTGCAATTGAATAGGGCATAAGGTTGATGCTAGCTCCAAGATCACACAAGCAATTTTCAAAACTAAGAGGACCTAGGGCGCATGGTATTGTGAAAGATCCGGGGTCTCCTAGCTTCTTTGGTATCACATTGCTTTGGATTATGGCACTACACTCTTGAGAAACTAGCATAACTCCTTGGATATCCCTTGCTCTTTGTGCCACGGTATCCTTCAAGAACTTAGCATATTGTGAAATCATCATAAAGGCATCCACCAAAGGCATCTTGAGCTCAATGTCTTTGATTTGCTTGTCAAACATAGCCTTGTACTTCTCCACCAATTGTTTCTTAAACCTCCCGGGAACATATTAAAGGGTGAATTAGCCACATGACAAAAAAAAACATATTAAATTAGGAAAATGAGAAAGTTATTTTTTGGTAAAGAGGGGTAATTTCTGTTTAACCTTTTGATCTGGAGACCTTATAAAATCAAGAGATTTTACATAATGTAGTAACGAATTATAACATGTTAACAAGTATTGTACCGAATATAACATATAAATTTACATCTAACATTTTAATCTATATATTATAGTAACTAGTTTCGTAAAAAAATTATATGTATATATGGTTCACTAAAATTATATTTGTTGTACCAAATAACATTAATTAACGTACGGCAAGGTGATGGCCACAGATCCGGTCCTGAGCTCAAGCGGGATAAGTCCATGCTAGCGACCTTATTTTATATATATAAAATATCGGTCCTTATTTGATAAAATATGTCTATAGCCTAGTGGTAAATGATTTCCTTTTCTTCTTCCAGCTCACGAGTTTGTATCTCAGTTATGTCAAAACTTTTTTTTAATAAACCTAATCAGCCTTTTTTTCAATTTGGGCTTGTAGCCTTCAAAATGTCAGGGCCGGGTCTGATGGCCACTGTAGTCGCTGATTTCATAACATGCGTTAGAAAAACGGAGAAGGAAGCCAAATTATCTAGATCAAAGTTCTTATGGCATTGTGATCTTGTTAAGTTATTTCATTTTATTATAATTATGACAAAACAATATTTTGGTCATTTGTGGGTTTGTAACATTAGTGTAAGAATGGGTTTGTAACCTGTATTTCTCTGTTACAGTCTAAGAATATATGGTATGTGATTCTAATTTATTAAGCTGTCGAATCTTTGGAAATCCAACATTGATGTATAAAACAGTGTCAAGTTCCAAATCAGAAGAATTTTTTTTTCTGTTCTATATGATTTTTTTTTTTGGATGCAAAATATTTTTGAAGTATCAGTCAAGTATTTCTCGGCCTTGGGTTCCCTCGGAAACTACACTTATTCAATGTTCATATACACAGAGTCCTTATCATATATGTAGCTCATAGCAGAGTTTGAGGCTGCCACACTATGTTAACACATCAATTGCATCATGCCAAAGCAATGTACAATAGACAAAACATAGGACGCAAAAATCCAGATTGAAAAATGACGAATCAAAACGATTGAAATCAATATATATAAACGATTGTAAAAACATTTAAGGAAATAGACGAATACGCAGAGACGAGATTTGATCTCTTTCCTTAATTTTTTAAATTTCCCGCAATGTGGCGATTTGTTCTTCAAATCTACCGCAATTTGGCGATTTGTTCTTCAAATCTACCGCAATTTGGCGATTTGAAGAGATTTAGAATCTCATGATACAACCGCGTTGAGACTATGATCGCATTATCCGATTAAATCCTGATAAACAGAAGATGTCCAGTTTGATCATGGATATGCCTCGTAAATGGAAAATTTATTATATAGTCAGAGGTATTGCTTTATTTAATGATCGCTTTCAATTCATCTTCAAGTACGAGCATGATATGTTGGTGATCCTTAAAAAACCTGTCTACACTTATAGTGACTAGTTGATTGCCTTTGAAAAATGGGTAGAAAATCCTCCGCCGGATTATCTACAATTTTTTACTGTTTGGGTTCAAATGAAGAACTTTCCAGTCAACCACTACACGGTGGAATCGATAACTGCACTTGGAGAATTTGATGGACAGGTTGTTGAAGTTCCCTTTGATCATGAGAAAGCTCAGAGCCAGTCGTTAGTCAGAGTTAAAGTGAGGATCGATATTTTCAAGCCGCTTCGAAGATTCAAAGTTGTCAATTAACCAAGAGGAGGAACCACTACAATCAGTTATTTCTATGACAGGATTCAAAAAAGATGCTTCACATGTCAAAAACTTACTCATGAGCAATAACAATGTCCTTATTATGTCAAGAAATCTCGTTTGGCAGTGGACAAAAGCAAGTTCAAAGGGTTACTGTATATTCCTGCTCAAGACAAGGACCTTCTTGAATCAGATCCTATGTTTGGTGTTTTGAATGAAAATCAAGTTTGACTCAATCCTGAGACAGGTCGACCCAAAATTGACAAGGAAGTTCTTGATGAAATGAGACTCTATCTTCTTGCTGAGAATGGGAGTGATCGTGCAGTTAAAGTAGCAAGGATTAAGAAATCTATTGCTGATCTTGAAAATGATCCTCTAGGTTAGAAATCCATGTTGAGGCTTGAACCCTTCCTTGAAATCTCCTCCAATGTAGATAAATGCAAGGGACTGGTTTTCAATTATGATAAGAAGATGGAAATTGAAAGAGCAACATCAAGATTTAATAATCCTCAGAAACTTACGGCATCTGCAATTAAGGTTGGTACTGCAATGCCTTGTTTCCCTATTCCTGAAGAGGTTCAATTGGAAGGTGTCACTGCAAATTTTATCCTATCTGGTGTTCCTACGAATGAATCCTCTTTTGGATTATTCCCTTCTGTTTCAGAAGCTGGTATTTCATAACCCAAAAGGAAAATTGGCAATCTGAGGAAGAGAACCTATCGGCCAAGAATTAAAAAGGATGTTTCTGCTTCTTCTCATGATCCAACATCCTTGGATATTGTATCTGAAAAAGTGACGGGAAAGAGGAACTCTACAACTAAGGAATCATTTGCTAAACGTGCCAAACAGACGATGGTCCCAAAAAAGGGACCGTCAAATGCTTAATGAGCCTTATGAGCTGAATTGTCAAGGTCTGGGCCTGGTTCAGGACTTGACAATTCGTCTTATGGAAATGCTTAAAGAACATTTTCCCTGAGATGCTCTTTTTGATGGAGACTATGCATAAGAGAGATGTACTAGTAGATATTCAAGAATGGGCCGGGTATGAGCATGTGTATACTGTTACTCCTAAAGGTAAAAGTGGAGGCTTGGCTGTTTTTTGGAAGAAGTCTCTGGCTGTTGATATTAAGTTCGCAGATAAATATATTATAGATCTTCAAATCCAGTATGGAGATTCGGTTTTCTTTGTTTCATATATATATATATATATATCGAGACTCGATTATGAAGAATCGACAAAGAATTTGGGAGCGTGTGTCAAGAATTGGTATTCACTGTAAAGAATGTTGGTGCATGCTAGGAGATTTTAATGACATATGTCATAATGGATAGAAGATAGGGGTCCTCACAGAGGAAAAATTACTTTTCCTTCTTTTAATGACATATGTCAACGTTGGTGTTTCACATCTATTTTAGAACGTATAAAGCGGTGTCACAAAGCTTTTAGTTCATGGAAAAGAGCTAATAATACAAAAGTCAGAGATCGTATTCAACAAATTCAGATTGAATTGGAAGCTGAACAATCATTAAGGTTTCCTCATCATAAACGTGTTTTGTCTCTGAATAAGGAGTTGGTTCAAGCGTATCATGATGAAGAAACCTTCTGGAGTCAAAAATGTGGAGATGATTGGTTATTACTAGGTGACAAAAATACCAAGTTTTATCATGCTTCAGTATGTGTTTATAAAGGAAAAAAGGGGCTAGAAGTTCTTATAAATGGGAATGGTCAATCTCACAGAGCAGATGCTTCCAAAGGTGATGTAGCAGCTGCTTATTTTCAAGATCTATTCACTTCTACAAACTCTTCCTCTTTTCATGATTTGTTTCTTGGGTTTACACCCATAATCACTTAAGAAATGAATATGAGTTTAATAAGTTAAGTCTCTAATCAGGAAATTAAAGATGCTGTCTTCGCAATTAAACCTTTAAGTGCCACATGCTGACTGAATGACGGAGTTTTTCGTTCAAAAGTTTTGGGGAACAATAGGAGAGCATGTTTCAGAGGAGGTCCAAAATTTCTTCAATTCTGGTTCATTCCATGTGCACTGGAACTATAAATAATTATGTCTCAGTCCAAAAATTCCCAATCTTCAAAGATGTCAGATCTAAGACCAATCAATCTCTGTTCTGTATTTTACAAGATTACATCAAAGATAATTGTCAAGAGACTTCAACCTTTACTGCCTTTGATTGTGTCTCCAACTCAGTCTGCATTTGTTTCAGAGAGACTTATCTCTGATAATATTATCATTGCTCATGAATTGATTCATGGTTTTCGTACACATCCTCATATATCAAAGGAGTTTATGGTAATTAAATCTTATCTCTCTAAGGCTTTTGACAGAGTTGAATGGAATTATCTGCGTGCGCTTTTTCAAGCTATGGGTTTTAATCAGAGATGGGTTGATCAGGTGATGTTATTTTTCACTACTGTAACCTATTCTGTTCTTATCAATGATCAGCCTCATGGGATGATATCTCTAGAAAAAGATTGAGACAAGGAGATCCTCTTTCTCCTTTTCTCTTTGTCCTATGTACAAAAGGTCTCACTCATCTATTTAACAAAGCTGAAGAGGTCGGAATAATCAATGGCATCCAGTTTTCTCCTTCAGGCCCAGCTATTCATCATTTACTCTTCCCTGATGATAGCCTCTTTCTATGCAAAGCTGATTCTAAGCAGTCTGAAGCTCTGAAATACACCCTGGAAGTTTATGGTGAAGCAACGGGTCAAGTGATTAATGTAAATAAATCATCAATAACTTTCAGTTCAAAGGTAGCAGAAGGGATTCGGAGTTCAATTCAAGAGCGGTTTGGTATTTTCAATAGAGGAGGTGCAAGAACTTATTTGGGACATCTAGAATGTTTTAGTGGTTCAAAAGTGGAGCTTCTCTCATATATTCAAAAAAGAATGAAGTCTAGACTTTCAGGTTGGTATGTCGAACTCTATCATTGGGAGGAAAATAGGTTTTGTTAAAGTCAGTGGTTTTGGCAATGCCTGTTTTCGCGATGTCTTGTTTTAAATTGTCCAAAAACAATGATCATTTGCAATCGTACGTTGCAAGAGGGCATCCAAAGTGGCTTCATGAAGTCTTTGTTAATGAGAAGCTTTCCTCTTCTTGATTTTCAATCCTTCCATTCTTAATATTTTTTTGCAGCTTGAATTGTAAATAGTCTCATGTCAAAATAATATGTCTTTTTTTCCTCTCTTTGTATGTATTTGAATGTGATCTCTGTATTTTCTTATGAATCTAATATATCCATCAGATGAAAAAAAATAAAAAAATTCAATGCTAAGAATGAATATGGAGTTCACATATCATCAATCCCGCTATTAAGCTTGAGTTGATGTTGTTTTTGTAGTTAGACAAATATTTGTCTCGCTTAATATTTTGTATAAAGTTCTCGCGAGATGTGAAAAATCTTTAACAAGTTTGTTAGATTTTTTTTCAAAAACATCCCAACATTTATCTTATTACTAACTTTGAAACATCAAGTTATATAATAAGATATTTTTTTTTAATTATGTTCATAAATAAGATATAGTTTCCTAATATTTTTTATATATATTTTTATCATACATATTATATCATTGAAATCTATATTATTATTTGCACAGTGATTTGAGCTCTCCTTCAAAATTGAAACTGAATTACAAAAACTAGGATATTTAATTTTATAATTTAGCTAATCTATATAATCATGACGTGTTTAATTATTACTTTTCTTTATTCATTAATGTGATATTTGCTAATGCGATATATCGTGTATTTAATTAATTTGAAAAATGTATTATTTTCTATTGCTTGATTTAACTGAAAAAGATAATTACTATTTCTAAAAAGGACAATTACTATTTTTTATGTCATTGTTAATTAATTTTCCTGTGATTATCAGTATATATATTGTAAAGAGAAAATTTGAAGCCCTAGAATTCGTTTGGTATAAATACTTTGCACACACTCTCATATTATTAGCTTTGTAGGTTTTTTAGTCATGGGTTTAGGGTTTCGTCTATATAATTTTGAATATTGATCGTCGTGGTTGTGTTATTGTTTTAGTGTTAATTGGAAGCTTCAATATGTTTGAACGGTTATATACGCATCTAACTACTTGCTCTTCTTAATATAGTTTTGTGATTCCGTCTGGAGCTGCGGTGGTCTGCGAGTTGGTTGATATGTCGTTGTGTAAGCTCAGTGTTAGTTGTTTATTTTGTTCGTTTACTCTTATATATAACGATCGTGATGATTTTTTAGCAATCGTTCTAATTTTGTATGTTCTCATTTGTTTAGGTTTCACTCAGGAGAATTTAACGATATGTTTGAACGGTGTATCAGATCTTAAATCTAATCTCTTCGAAGCTATGGCTTACCGTAGTCTTCGAATGGATGGATGTTACAATATCCCTTACCTTTTCGTGGATTTGAAAAAAACAAAGAGGTTTATTTTTACTTTCTTATTTTAGCGATTTTGATGCGTTAATACGGTTTCCGGTTGATGTTTTGGCAATACTCTCAGGTTTACGATTTTTGTTGTCGGGCGAAGGGAATTTAAACGTTGGAGGTACCCATTATTTATTTGTTGTGGATTCTTTTTAGCGGTTCTGATTTTAGTTTCTAAAGTATACGAGTATAGAGTTTTTAGTTAATTTAAAATTTGTTTTTACTGCTTTAATTTGAAATTTATTTGTGTTTTTATGTTCTAATCATTTTTAAAAATTGTGAAAATTTATAAGTGGGAGGTTACGAGTGCGTCATTGTTTTGACTGGGACGATTGCACTTCTGAATGGTTGTTACGTGCGCATGTCCTAGAATTTGATGGTTAGTGTATATTATTGGTTACTTGTGTTATATTTTTTAAATAGGTGAGAATATTTTATTTTGTGTTGGTAAGGTTTGGGATGCTGATAGATATGGATTTTCTTGATGCGATTCATAAATCTGATCGTTGTTTGAATTCACATCGTATAGGGTGCCGAACGGATGGTGTTGGTGTCTATGGCCTTACTGACATCCATTGTGGTGAGACGTCTAACGATATGGATAATATTGATAGTGTCTCTGGTGGAAGTTTCGAAGATGGATCCGATGATGATTCGTTTTTGTCTAGGTCATCCCTTTCTGATGAGTCTAATTGTTGTGGTGGTAGCGGTGCATATAGTGATGGTTCGTCGGACGCTTCGCTTGGTGATGATGGTGTTGATGATGATGATGATGATGATGATGATGATGAGTGTGAGGATGATGATGATGATGAGTGCGATGATGATTTTGATTTAGTAGATAATGTTGTTGCCGAGGCATCGATTTTGCTTCCCCATCACTAGTCTACCGTAGACATTCATTTGTTAAGTCTTGGTCCTACAAATTTCAGTGGTAGTGCTTACATGAAGGTTCTTCGAATCTATGCTCACGCTTCTGCGAGCGGTTTGAGAAGGTTAGGTCTGATCTTTGTCGATAAACATGTAAGTTTCTCATCAGTTTCTGTTTTATTTTGATTTTTTTTGTGCTTGTGGTATGGAAAAAAGAAGACCGTGATAAAAACTATATTTATATGTCTAGGTTATGAAGGTCGAGGCGACTATCGGTCATGATTTGTATGATAAGTCTGTGTCTATAGTTACACATGATGTGTGGGTGACTATACATGACTTTGTATGGCCAACTTCTCATGGTTTGAATTCATAGTCTCTTTGTCTTCCAATTTATAGTCTCTCCGGCCACCTTTGACGTTTGTCTGTGACTCCGTGAGAGCATTTTTAGATGTCTGCGAAGTTTGTTTACTTTGTTCCTTTTCAACGGATACTAAACCATGTTCATGAAAAATATTATTTAGATGGTATTAATTTATGTTTTAGTTCTTGGATATTATATTATGTTATATAGTTTTATATTTAAAGCGTTTCTATATAATATATCATATACTTTGATTTCTGTTTTGTTCTTCTTGCCAATTTAGTTGGTGAAGTTGTTCTCGTTGGAGAATTTGATCCATTGAGTGGCGTTTCGGGTGGCAAAGAACTATTCGCTATGTGTGATGATCCTGCATGGAACATCACGTTTGATATTTGTGATAAGAGGTATCTCGATGTTTTGGTTTGAATATTTTATTCTATGCTTTGTACGTTTTATATTTTTTATATATTAATTATTTTGTATTAACCATGTCACTCTTCAATGTTCGCTATCTGGACTTGTGCCTTCACGTTTTTTCAATGTCCGGAATGCTTCATGTGGTGACATCATTGTGTTTGAGATAAGATGGGGTCTTATGAATTCTTTTAAATGTATTTTGATATGGTCTGTTTTTTATTGAGTTTTACGGTTGCTATCTATTCACGGGTCGGTCCTGGGTCTCTCCGGGTCAGATGCTTGCTATTATCCGCTGAACTATTTGGCGGACTATACTAGGGAGTGGTTGCGAGTTAGGCTCGCCTTCCCTATGCACGCCACCGATAGTGGGCGTCGCTCATCATTGCGGCCGTGCGTGGTAGCTGGCACGCATTTAATGCTCCTTGGTTTCCGTGGCGATCATATCTCACGCACCTGACACGTGGACTTTTCTTGGGTCTTTGGCCAATTCTCGGCTCAACGCAATCATTTTTTTTTTGTTATATTGAGACTATGACTATTATGTAAAGGGAAACTATGATGCAATTGACATGGATCATGGATGTACCACTATTGCATTAAAGCCAAAGTAGCCTACTTCTTGCCGTGACAGTGTCGTTCTAGCCTTCTAGGCAATGTCTCGCAGTTCGTTTTTATATTTTTGAGTAATATTAGTTTCTTGTCTTTTTCACTTTTACCCTTTTAGGCTTACTTCTCTTTATAGAAGCTCACTTTTTATGCATTATACCTCCATGTCATGTTGGTTCGGCGACATAAAACATCTTTTTACTTCTTTTTCTTTTTCTTTTCTCGCATTTACGTTACTGCAAAAGTTAGATATGCTTCTAATAATTTAAATGCTAATGTTTACATGTAATTTATAATTGATGAAAACTTATGATTTAATTAATGGTTTATAAAAAAATGTCACAACTTGTGTAGCACATCAATATTCAATCTTGATTGGATAGAGTATTGAGTCACCTTGCATTTTTATTATCGATAGCATTGCCGATGGATTTTTGTTGTTTCGACGATTCTCTTCACCATGGAAGAGAAAAAAGCAACATGATTCAAAATTAGGAAAGCATCTTTTCATAAAGGTTTTTTGATTCATAGTTTATTCTATGTTAAGGTTTAGAGTTTCATACAAAAGGTGTAAGATTTAGGATCTAGATTTTATGGTTTAGCGAATATATTTTAGTTTAAAAAAAATTAATTTAGGCTAATTGTGGGGTTTGAATCATAGAACTATCCAAAAAATAAATTATAATTAAAAAAATATAGTCTATGTAACAGTCTTCAAAACATACTGACCAATAGAGCGTTCGTCCATGGTTCATTGATGATGCAATGATCATAATGCAATCAAGATGTGGTTTAAAATGTATACAATAACTAGTAATTTAAATTAGCATTTGAAGCATGCAAGACCTAACAAGAAAATTTTTACTATCCATATAGACATATATAGATGAACTCTTAATTGAGAATAAATTAGGATAAAATACAAAAATAATATAATCTCAAGAAAATTCAAATAATTTACTAACTATTTCAAGAATTGTGATACAAATAAAACAATATGGTTTTATCCCTGACCGTACTAAGGAAAGGATCACAATCAGTCTTAACAAAGAATGACCAATATAAATGATCAAACTAGAGTCGTGCCAATTTTAACATTGCAGAAGCCAAAAACAAAAAATGCTCTCATTCAAAAAAAAAAAAATGTTTTATAATATTTAATGATATAACAAAATAATTAAAATAAACAGAAAAGTAATTTTACCTTAAGTGTAATTAATTGTTGGAGAAACATTGAAAAGGTACTAAGGAACTCTCAATTAAATCAGTGGTGTAAGTGGAAGGGAAGAAAGAAAGTTACGTAACCTTATTCTCATATCCTAATTCTTTAATAGTAACAATTGTTTATTTTTTTATATTTAATTACTTAAAGGTTAGAGACTTATTGCAAACTTCTAAACGCATATATTATTCTCTCTTTTTTTTGACATCAAAGACACCATATATTAAAATCTCATGTTCCGAAGATATTTGGCTCGAGAGCCATCCATCTTGGAACCTGAAAGTCTACATGGGAGAATACATCGCCTCGCAGCCGAGCTCCTTTAGCAAGGTAGTCAGCGCGGACACCAGCCGCGATGTTTTTAGAGACCATACTTTACTCTTAATGGAAGTAGTACTTGGTTCTGACATCAGCTGGGGACCTTTTGCATCCCTAAGATTATTGGCTAATTCATATCTCGATTTGACCGTATACGCTCCAGATTTCGTATATGCCCAAAGGAACCCATCCGCTTTGAACCCTCGACTGGGTTTCAGACTTTTTATCCGCGGAATCTCTTCCGAAGCAAACAGCAACTGAAGTCTATCAAGAATCCATTCCTTAGTGTTTATGTCAATTAGGTGACTAACAAAAAGGTGTGGATCTCGAGCTCCCCCATTATCAAAGCTGGTCTTGTAGGGGTCACTGGAATCCAAGCATCACTCCACACTCTCGTGTTAAAACCCGATCCAATATTTTTCCGGAGACCCGTTTTCAACAAATCTCTGGCTGCCATTATGCTTTTCCACCCGTAAGACGGGGAGTTTACCTTGACCACCTCCATTGGGGTTGAATATCGAAAATACCTTCCTCTCAAAATTTTTGCCGACAGAGATGTCGGGTTTTGGATGATTTTCCACAGTTGTTTTGCTAGGAGGGCCAGGTTGAAGTTTTTGAGATCCCGGAATCCCAAGCGTCCCTTATCTTATCCCAGGCTATCCAGTGTAGACCTTTCTTATTGTGTTTGGAACTCCACCAGAATCTGGCTATCGCGCTCTGCAGTTTCTCGATAATCTCTTGAGGAAGGAGAAAGCATGACATAACGTATGTGGGCAGTGCTTAGGCCACATATTTAATGAGAAACTCCTTTCCTCCTTTTGAAAGCAATTTTGATGACCATGAATTAATCCGGCTATTCAGTCGTTCTTGGATGAACGCGAATGCCTGTTTCTTCGACCCACATATCTTTTCCGGTAAGCCCAAATACATACCCATTCCTCCCTCTTTCGAGATACCCAAAGCTCTTTTAATCTCTCCCCTTTGGGCCAGTGGGACTTTATTGCCAAAGAATATAGATGATTTCGACTTATTCAATTGCTGGCCCGACACTCGTCCATAACAATTGATTATCTTCACCAGCTCTGCACATTGCAGGATATCCGCTTTACAGAAGAACAAGCTGTCATCAGCAAAGAGAAGATGAGAAATCGTTGGGCTCGCATGCGCAATCTTTAACCCTATGATACGTCCTTCTGCTTCTACTCCCTTAATCTGAGCAATCAACGCCTCCGTTATGATGATAAATAAAAACAGGGAGAGAGGATCGCCTTGTCTTAGCCCTCGGGATAGTTTGATATGTCCTCTAGGTTCTCTATTTATCAATACTTGATAAGAGACCGAAGAAATACACCATCTAATCCAAGCGATCCATTTTGAATCAAAACCCAACTTAAGCATCAGAGCTTCTAAGAAGCCCCATTCCACTCGGTCATATGCTTTACTCATGTCCGTCTTTATGGCCACAAAATTTTCTTTACATGTTGGATTTATTCTCAATGCATGGAAGGCCTCCTGCGCAATTAATATGTTGTCTGTGATAAGGCGTCGAGGCACAAAGGCTGATTGGGTCTCCGAAATGAGTTTCGGGAGATACTTTCTAAGCCTTTTGCTTAAAATCTTAGAGATGATTTTATAGCAGACGTTGCAAAGGCTTAGGGGTCGGAATTCTGCCATTTCCGATGGGCGCTCTATCTTAGGGATAAGACAAATATTCGTTTGGTTGAGTCGAGGATCAAAACTTCCGGTTTCAAAAAATTCATTAACTGATTTGATGATATCTTTTGAGACAACCGACCAGAATTTTTGATAGAAATGACTCGTTGTCCCATCCGGTCCTGGAGCTTTCTCCGGATTTATATCAAAAAGGGCTTTCCGGATTTCTTCTTCCATCGGCAATCTTGTCAAAAAGGAATTTATCTTAGAGGAAACCTTCGCGGTAACATACCGGAGTGATTCATCATAATCATTTGGCTGTGTCAATGTGAATAGGTTCTGGAAATATCCCGATGCCACCGCAGCTATACTTTATTCGGTCTCTATTCAAGCTCCCGTTGGGCCTTTTAGCTTTGTAATTCTGTTTCTAGCTCTTCGTTGCTTTGTAGTAGCATGGAAAAAATTTGTATTCCTATCACCCTCTTTTGGCCAGGTCACCCTACTCTTCTGCTTCCAATATAGTTCTTCCTTTCTAAAGGCAGAGCAAAGATCCCACTTAAGGGCAAGGATATCATTACTGGACGTATGGTCATCCGCTTGCGCTATCTCTAACTGGGCTTTTATGGCTTCAATTTTCTTTGAAGCATTTGAGGGATTTAATCGTTTCCAACTTGAGATAGACTTTTGGCAATTGCCTATCTTAACAAAGAGATCTTCTCCCTCTGCAATCTGTGATATCCCCCATCCTTCTTCTATCGCTTCCCGCAATCCATTGTTACCCAACCATCTCTTATCAAAACGAAAACACCTCTGGATTCGTCGATCATGAGAGCCTATCCTGGCAAGTACCGGTCTATGGTCTGAACCCCACATTTTTAAATACTCCACATTCGTGTGGGAAAACAGATGATGCCACTCCTCATTGCCTATCGCTCTATCCAGTCTACACCGAACCTCTCCGTTGCTTCTAAAGCCTAACCAGGAGAGAGCATTTCCTTTAAATGGGAATTCGATCATTCCACAATTCGCCAGCATTGCGTTAAAGGGAATAAAGGACGTAAGAGCTCGTTTCCTTCCCCCCCTTTTTCATGTTTACCACTAATTTCATTGAAGTCTCCAATCTGAAACCAAGCCCCTACTCGAGAAAGGCTGGTATGTGTAAGGCAATCTCATACTACATTGCGGTATTCAGCAACCGGATCACCATAGACAAACGTCATAAAAACCTCCTGCCCCTCTATGCTTGCTTCAATGTCGACCAGCCTCTCATTTGAGAACAAAATATTAACATCAAAAGAATCTCTATAAAACAAAGCAAGTCCCCCACTTCTCCCTTCGGGTCCCACGGTGAACAATTTATTATAATCAAAAGCAACTTGAAAGTCTTGCATAAAAGAAAAAGAGTTTTTTTGTTTCTGAAAAGAAAAGAAGCAAAAAACAGCGATGCATCTCTCGTAAGTGATGTTTAGTCAACTCTGCTCCTGCACCTTGACAATTCCATAAAATTGTATTCATATCTTCTTACTGGATGGTTTCGGGACCCCACCGAACCTGAAACAGCAGAAGACTTCTTGCTTAGAGCAGAAGGAAACACCTCATTGCGAGGTATCTTAGAGTTACGAGAGGAAGCAGTATTTTTACCCGGTCCCTGTCTTTCTTTGGTGGAGCCCCTCCTCTAAGTCGATTTAGAAGTTTAGCTGCACCTCCACCAATAGGTTTTGGGCTTTTCTGGTTACGTTTTTTGGCCCCCAAGAAGACAGCATGATTCTTACCCCGAGTTCTCTTTGTCATATCTTGCATCCGAGTAGGAGACTCAGCAATTTTATCGTCGCTTTCTCCTTTCCTAGCTTTAACCGGCGACGGGGTTAACTGAGAGATAGCATCGATCTTCTCTCCCTCCATGTCTGAATCTTTTCCCAACAGATCATCATTATCCAACTCATCCTCATTCATTAAGGCAATTTCTTTTTCATACTCTTCGAGTTCTTTATCTGTCAAGAGTGGAGTCAAATCTTCTCCTCCTACATCCGATTCAAGCCCCCCATCTTCCTCAAGCTGATCATTATCGACCTGCATTTTTGAAAGTCCCCCGGAGTGCCGGACAGAAGTCGGAGTGTCATTCAACAACGGTTCTCTAATAACCAAGGTCCCCGGCTTCTTCAGGTATCCAAACTGCACAATCTCTTTTGGTTTAACAGTCTCTGGCACATGAGCTTTTCCTTTAAGCCTCCTCTTTTTTTCCTCCTCAGTTTCACCTTGATGTAGAGACATTCTTCCCGCTTTGTGGGTACCATGCAGATTCAGCTCTGAAATTTGTTCAGAAATTGTTCTCTGAGAGTCTGAGATCGCTTTAGACGCTTCAGTCCCATTAGCAGCTTCACTCTCCAACATTTTTGGATATCCCGGACGAGCCGTGGCTACAAAATCATTTTCTTTTGTCCGAAGTCTCCACATAGCGTGGGAATGTGCAAAATCATGTCTCCGGTAGTTCTTTTCGTACCCACCCTTATTATAGGGATGGTATCGATCTCGATCTCTCGACACAGTCTCTGTGTTATTCGGCTTTAACCGGCTCCAAATCTCTCATTTTCCGACGTTCTTCTTCTCACTAAGCTCAAGACGTAAGTCTCCTTCTCGCTGGGATTTGTGAAAATCAGAGACGTTACCTCTGTTTCCGTTTGTGACTGCTGAAGTTTTCTGAAATTTACTCGGATACGCTTCATTTGAATATGACCCCCTGTTTCCCCGCCTTGCTTCTCTGTATCGAGGAACTATTTCACTATTCCCTCTTTCCAGAGTCGGAGGGGAACGCCCTCTTTTTAACTTCTCTACTCTTTCTGATGATACTGGTACTGCTCCTTCAATGGAAAAGAGATCCTTATTTTCCTTCTCCAACCATGGCTTACGTTTCAAAGATCTCTGTTCCTCAGTAAGGTCGGGACAGGAGCTTTCTTCGTGTGAGACTCTCGTACAGGTGAAGCATACACGATGTAATCCATCATACTCAAATTGAATTTTTCCGGTATTCCCATTTGAGAAACCGATTCGTCTTTCGAATTGCAGAGGCTCATCAGCGTTGATGGAAATTTGGATCCTAGCAGCATTAGCATCAATTTTCATGATCTGCCCGAGAGCTTTGCCAATTTCCGTGAAAGTACTATCATTCCAAAGCTGAACTGGAACACCTGTCACTTTAATTCAAAAGGGTAAAGTATTAGGGAAATCTTCTCGGGTTGATGGTTCCCATCGTTCAAGCGCAAAGCTCCACCTATTGAAGTGACACGGTCGTTTCTGCAGGACCTTCTCCAGATCTTCTTCCTTGTCGAAGTCAAATTGGAACCTTCCGTTCCCCAAGTTTCTTCCCCAGACACGACCTTCCACATCCCAAATCCTTGCTTTTGGTAACTGAGCAATAAGAGCTTCAGTGCTCCTTCCTTCTTTACAGAACATGCGTCCAATCAGCGACAACCTAAATCGTTCCGAGACCTCAGACAAATCACCTTCTGGGATCCTAATGATATCGTCCTCCAATTCCAAACGTCTTCTGGTCTGCGAAGAAGTGCCTCCTCTCAGATTTGACTTTGTTAGATGACTCATTCTCGAAATTTCAGAATTCTCAAACACCACCGCTGAAACCTCAACACCTCAAATCCACTAAACCCGAGCGAAACGTAGCAACAGCTAGAACTCGGGTGACACTTAGATCCGTAGCAGAAAGCTAGAAAGCCAACGAAAGCAGAGGCCTTTTAACGAAAGCAGAGACAAAACCAAACAAATCCAGAGTCTACCACACACCGCCTAGCGAAATATCGGAACGTTCCACCTAGATCCGTAGCTAGCGAGAGGAAAGACAGAACCCTTACTCTTTTTCACTAGCTGCCGAGGTGATCCGCCGTTGAGTGCAAAGGAAGTCTATGGGGGTGAGGTTCGCCCTTTTTGTCGCCAAAACCTTAAGACGGCTCTCATCTTTTTGTTTGAATACTCTAACTCCTATGATTAGAAAAAACGCATATATTACTTACCTATAGTATAAAATATATAAGTACATATAATATAAAAACATATCTATTGGTTTTAAGAAAAACATATTTATTGGTTTTAAGAAAAACATATTTATTCTTTAAAAAAAAACAACAAAAAACATATTTATTTATATTATACATACTTCAAATTTTATTGATTCTCTCCACTGGAGAGTCAAAAACTTCCAACCCTAATGACTATTTATAGCAAACAGAATATTGGCCCTTAAGAGCAGAGAAGATTTAAGCATGTATTCCAAATGCTTTGGAATTCAAATATTTGCTATCAATCATATAAAAATCCATTGCATATTCTAAATAAATACACTAATAATTTAATAGATTTCCAAGCTCAATCAACTCTGTTAAGACCAAGTGACAAACACTAGTACCATAACAGATAGATGTTTTCAATTATTGTATTAAACCACTCAATCAACGAGTATAATTTCTAAAAACTAACACAATACAAACATCAAAACAGATACATTCAAGATTCAAAATTTTTTTTTTATCATAATCTCAAAATTTTTTTTTTATCATAATCTGCATGCAAGAGACTCTAAGATAATATCAATTTAATAAAATGAGTACAAACATCAAAACAAAAATAATAAGTATTTTCTGTTTGACTACTGCCACAATATGCAAAAGTCTCTCTTACATTCAAAATAAATATCTACATAGAATCTAAGATATATCCATTTGATAAAATGAAAACAAACATCAAAACATAGAATTTTCTGGTAAAAGAAAGATAAATATATACATTTTAGATTCAAAGAAGCTACTACCATAGTATGCAAGAGTCTCTCTTACATTCAAAATAAATATTTACAAAGACTCCAAGACATTACATAAAATTATTACAAACATTAAAACATAAATAATAAATATTTTCTAGTCAAAGAGAAATAAATATATACATTCAAAATTTAAAGAAACCACTAATAGTAAGAATATTTTTCTCTTACATTCAAAATAAGTATCTACAGAGACTAAAAAAAAATCCATTTCACGGAATGAGAAATCTTGTGATGCCATACAAGCACCATAGAAAATAAGTATTTTCTAATCAAAAGAAATATTGTTGACACTGTAAACATAAAATATAATGTACCAATTCCAAATGCAAAATCTATATTTTATCAATGGATATTAGCAATGAGTTTCTACTAGATCAAGGCTAGATAATCATATTGTCAAGACAACTATTTAATAAATATGTTTTCTAATTATAAATCGCACTAAGAACTGCCTTTTTTTTAGTTTCTTCACATTATGAATGAGTATATCTCATTTAATTTAGTTTTTTTAAATATTCATATCTACTAATGTCTTTAAACAAAAGGCTAGTATAGCATATACCTGATCACAAAATTTTGCTACACTTCCAATTCCTCTTGTTGTCCATGACAAAAACACATACCTGAAAAATTAAACATTAGTCTTTATACTTGAAGCTCTTACAGAAATAAGCTAAACACTTATGGGTCTCCTAAGATTTTGGATGCCTATTAAAGCACCTGTCCTGTGGAAATCTTCACATATATTTCTTAAACTTGTAAAATTTTCGAACTAATTATAATCAAGTTTTGAAAAGCACATATATACCTGACACTGAAGTCTGTAATACTTGAAATCTGCTCAGAGTCTATAACAATTTGAACACCTTCTGAAACACAAACCTGAAAAAAAGTCAGAAATAAATTAGTTAGTCTTCACTTCACGTAGATGTTGTCTTAAGACTTTTCAGCCATTGGTGACTTTTTTCAGCATTGGTCGTTTTATCCATCCAACTCATAGTCTTTGGTTACATTTAAGCCTCGTGGTTATCAGTTTATAGTCTTTGTCTTCAGACTTTCTTTAAACCATTGGTTGGTTCATCCAACAAGTCTTTTTAAGCCATTAGTCGTTTGTGAAGAATTTTTAACATTATGAATTATGTAAGCCGTTGGTATTTTTTCCATACAGCAAGTTGTTAGTCGTTTTTACCATCTAACAAGTCTAAAATGATCCAAAGTCTTTGTCTATAGACTTCTAACCCGTGTGGTTAAGTAGGATTCTCTTTTCGATTCATAATCTTTGTCAAGAGTCTTTTCTTATGAATTCTTTAAGCCGTGTGGTATTTTTCCAATGCAACAAGTCAGAAACAACCCCAAAGTATTTGTCTAATTACTTAAGCCGTGAATGGTGAAATAAAGAATCTGACCTTTTGTTTCAGTCTCTCTGTTTAAGTTGTTGGACTTTTCTAAGCCGTTGGTTGTTTTTCTGTCAAGCAAGTCAAATACCGGACCATTGTCTTTGTCTATAGACGTTTCTAAGTCGTGAACATGTTTTTTTTGCTTCGGTCTCTGTCTTAAGACTGATGATTTGGTCTAACTCATAGTCTTTGTGTTAAGACTTTTTTCAGTCGTTAGTGGCTTTTTTCAGCAATTGGTTTGGTCGTTCGATCCATCCAACAAATTGAAAGCCAACCCATACTCTTTGTCTACTTTTAAGCTTTGTGGTTATCACAAAGACATAGTTCTCGGTTCAGTGTTCGTCTTAAGACTTCTCTAATCAGTTGGTCGTTTTTTTCCATCCAGCAAGTTTTTTGTTGTTGCAGTCTCTGCTTAAGACTGATTTTGTCACTCATAGTCTTTGTCATAAGACTTTTCAGCGCCATTTGTGACTTCTTTTTTTTCAGCCATTGGTCGTTCTATCCATCCAACTTATACAATTTGTCTACTTTCAAGTTGTGGTTATTCCAGAGACATAGTTCTCACTTCTCAGTTCAGTCTTTGTCTTAAGACTTCTTTAAGCCGCTGGTTGTTTTTTCATAGTTTTTGTCTAAGAATTTTTTCTAAGCAGCTGGTCATTTTTTCCACCCAGCATGTCTTAAATTGACCCATTGTCTTTATCAAAACCGACCTATTGTCTTTGCCTTTAGAGTTTTTGTAAGCCGTTGGTAGTGGTATTAAGGAATCTGGTTTCAATTTTTAGTCTTTGCCTGAAGAATTTCTTTATCCCTCGTTATCTTTCAATTCATAGTGTCTTTGCATGAGTCTTTGTCTAGAGACTTTAAAGCCTTGTGTAGTAAAGTGAGGCATCTGTTTTCAATTCATAGTATTTGCCTTAAGACTTTTAAGCCATTAGTCGTTTAATTTTCTTTGTTGTAGTCTCTCCTTAAGACTGATTTCAGAAGCCATGTTGGTTAAGTAGGATTCTGTTTTTGATCCATAATCTTTGTCAAGAGTCTTTGCCTTATGAATTCTTTAAGTCGTAGGTATGTTTTCTATACAACAAATCGTTGGTTGTTTTTTTTATAGTCCAGCAAGTCAAAAGGAAAATCAAGGAACAAAGGAAATTGGACAAAAAGGAAATCATGAAGAAAAGGCAAACAAGGAGAAAGGAAATTGTAACCATAGGAATTAGCAATTTACTATTCTTGTTTAGAATCCTAACTCTATAAATAGAGTCCTAGGCTTAAGGTTTATTGTATCCAAAACATCACAAATCACAGAGATTACAAAGATCAAAGTAGAGAGAATTAATAAAATAAAGGTTTAAGAGAGAAATAAAGGTGTTTCATCAAAATCCCAACATGGTATCAGAGCCAAGGTCGTGAGTGTTCTATTTTCAGAGAGAGAGGAAAAAAAAAAAAGTTCCGTGCAAAGTTCGGGTTGAAACTAATTCCGCTGCAGAATCCGGATCTGTGAAAATCAAGTTCGTGCAAAATCCGGGTTCGTGAAAAAAAATCAAGTCCGTGAAGAATCAGGCTCGTGCAAAATCCGTGTTCCGTGCAAAGTCTGAGCCAAATCTGAAAGATGACCAAACGCATTCAAACATTATCTGTTCCAGTGTTTGATGGACAAAATTATGAGCTTTGGGCTGCAAGGATAAAAACAACATTGAGAATTGAAGAACTCTGGGAAGTTGTGGAGAAAGGACTTCCACCAGAACCAAAACCAAAATCAGATTTACAAGAAGAATGAAAAGAATAGAAGATGCAAGATATGAGAGCTCTACAATTGTTACAGATGGCTGTGACAGATTTGGTTCTCAAGAAGGTAGTTTCTGCTACAACATCTAAGGAATTCTTCGAAAGACTACAAGAAAATTATCAAGGCAACTATCAAGCAAAACGTGTGAGGCAAGATGGTTTGAACAAAGAGTTTGAAGAACTGAAGATGAAACGAGGAGAAAAGATTCAAGAATATACTGATAAAATTCAAGAGATTGTGAACCAGATGAGTTTACTTGGAGAACAGAAGACAAATCATCAAGTTATCAGGAAGATACTGAACACAATGCCAAAGAGTAAAACGAATCTAGAGAGAGTGTTGGAATAGATCCATTTTCTGTAAAAGGAAAAGGATACCAAGTAAAAAAGAAAATCAAGAACATGGAAAAGAAGCAAAAGGGAAAAGCAAGCAAAAGGAAAATCAAGGAACAAAGAAAATTGGACAAAAAGGAAATCATGAAGAAAAGGCAAACAAAGAGAAATGAAATTGTAACCATAGGAATAAGCAATTTACTATTCTTGTTTAGAATCCTAACTCTATAAATAGAGTCCTAGGCTTAAGGTTTATTGTATCCAAAACATCACAAATCACAGAGATCACAAAGATCAAAGTGAAAAAGAGAATTAATAAAATAAAGGTTTAAGAGAGAAATAAAGGTGTTTCATCAAAATCCCAACAAAAAGGAATCCTAACCAGATCGCTGCAAAAATTAAACTATGAATGATTAGAAAAACTGAAAACGCTAAAACAAAATCGCAATTGGTAGAAAATAAGAACGATTAAACAAAGTCTAGAAACCCTAACATTTATAGAGACATACCTCAACGAGAAACCCAACCAATCGGGTCGGTTTCAGGCGGAATCAAGCTTGTAAAAACTGTAATCAAGATCGCTACAAAAAAAAAGAAGTAAAAATTGAACGATTATAAAACTCTGAAGCAAAGTACGCTAATCAAAGATTACACGATACTCAGAGATCGTTAAACTGATGAGGACATCGCCCCCAACATAACAGGAGCCGAACAAGAAGCTGCTGTGCCGGTCATGAGACAAGCCCCACAGACTAGATCAGGAACAAAGAGCTTAAGAGAGGAGTTCAACAAGGCTGTGAAAAGCTTAATCACTCTCATCGAACATGAAGCCCTCAAGGAAGATCTTCTCCAGAAAGAGATAAGCCAAGAAACACTTACTGGACCAGAAGAGGAGATAAGCGTAATAGAAGCTCAAGACTCGGAAAACGCTCAAGAAAACAGCCCCATCAAGACTACACCAGCTAGCGTGCAAGCACAAGTCAAGAATCAAGCTGCTTGTTTCTTGCCAGTATTACAAGGGGATAAAGAGACGAGTATCTTCACCATCTCCAAGCAAAAACTAGGTGCAACCTTACACCAAGGTAAGTGTTTACATCCAGATTATTTCTCATGAGTTTATTGTTTGTTTTGCAGGGATTTTCTTTTGTAATCTTTGAACAATTTCATAAGTAGTTTCCCTTTGGTTTTTATTCTATCTTTTAGTCTTTGTAATAGGCGTTTTATTACTTTCCTTTTTTGGCCTAGAAGCCGCAGCTGCTGAACCATTTATAAGGTTCCTTTCAGCTTGTATTTTTGGTTACACTTTCATTATNTTTATTCTATCTTTTAGTCTTTGTAATAGGCGTTTTATTACTTTCCTTTTTTGGCCTAGAAGCCGCAGCTGCTGAACCATTTATAAGGTTCCTTTCAGCTTGTATTTTTGGTTACACTTTCATTATCAATAAAGAACCCTATTTTCTTAAGCAAAGAAAACCCCAGCCGCCCCCTTTCTTCGTTGTGTGCGAATCCTTAGAAGTTTGAGTGCAAAACCTTTCTGTTTCTTGTGTGAGATTCACTAGAAGATGAGAGGAGACTTATCACAGAGTTTCCCATCCTCTGTGTAGCGTCTCTCGATCCACAATTACTGATCTAATACCATTCATCCATTGGAATCCTCAAAGAGTGTCCGTACGGCCAGTTGGAGATTCACCACCCATCTATCATTGTAAGAACAAGCCCTCTTGGTCCTACATCATCTGGTATCAGAGCTTAGGGCTCAAGGCATCAGGTGGATCTATTCCTTTCTTAGTTTTTTCGTTTTATTGTTTTTCATAAACTCAGAAAACTCAAAAAAATAGCTGTTGTTTCTGTTTGCTTAGATCTGCGTTTTGTTGTGTTTTGTTTCCAAAAAAATCAAAAGAAAAAAAAACTCTTTTAGATCCGTTTCTTTTGCATCTGTTTCTGCTTGTCATTCATTCATCATTCCATATAGTTTCTGTTTGAGTTGTCTTGCATCATAATCAAAAAAAAAAACATTGTTTCTGATTTTGTGTTCTTGCTTCTGCGTTTTGCTTGTTTCATAGTTCTGTATCCCCTTTGTCACTTGAGTCCATTTTCTCATTCCATTTCAAGCAAAACCGTGTTTTCCCTAGCATTGAATCCCTATTCAATTCACTTGCTGGCCAAAGACGTGTTTGTACTGTTTAGGAAAGTCTATTTTGGTTTCTTCCATATCTGTTTCCATATTCATTGCTTAGTTGACCCTTCTTTAGTCCATAAAAACGACCACATTCATTTGCATTCCTTTGTTTCGCTCGTGGTATCCATACTTTGCACCATTTGATATCTTTTCTAGTCTTGCATACCACTTAAAAACCGAAAAGTCCAAAAGAATTTTACTCAAGTCATTTGTTTTAGCGTTTCATTTAAATCATTGCATACTTAGTTTTTATTTTTTTTCGGTCCATCCTTGCATCATTTTCACACTTGCATTAACAATTTGTTATATCATCCATTGTTGCAGCTTGATTATATTGTTTTAGTACTTGGTATTGCATTGGTTTAAACTCTTTTCATACCACACTAGTACACTTGATCTAGTTGTTGTTTTTGTTGGATACAGGAATCATCATGGGAGAAGCTGCTGAGCAAGCTGACTTCACTCGCATCCTTGCTGGGATTCAGGCTAGCCTCACTCAACTAACCAATGCTCAAGCTACGCTCGGAGAGCGTATAACTCGTATTGAGCAGCTACCAGCACCACAAGCTCCTGCCCCACGCAGAGACTTGTCCGCAATGTTCAGAGGCAGAGGGACTATCCAGAAGAAGAAGAGGATGATGACATGCCCGACTTTGAGGATGATCCTCCTCATCATCAGAGACAACAAGTACCTCCAGATCCTGCTGGATACTACAATCAAAGAGGGCAATACCCCAGAGACAGAAACAGAGGAGATGACTATGAAAGATATGGATGCAAAGATCTTAAGCTCATTGCTCCTACTTTTGCTGGAAAGATCAATCCAGATGCTTACTTGGATTGGGAGAGGAGAATGGAGTACATTTTCGAATACTACAAGTATTCTGATGGAAGGAAAGTGTCCCTTGCTGCTGCCCAGCTCACTGAGAATGCATTAGCTTGGTGGGATAGAGATGTGTCAGAAAGGAGAAGGCATAGACATGATTAAGTGTGCACTTGGAGAGATATGAGGTTCAATCTGAGGAAGAGATATGTACCTGCACACTACCACATAGACTTGCAAAGGAGATTTAGAAAGCTTTCTCAGGGAAACAAATCAGTGGAGGAGTACTTTGAAGAGTTTGAAACTCTTAAAAACAGATTGGAGGTTGAGGATACAGCAGAGACTTTGATGGCACAGTTTCTGGATGGCTTACAAGATAGAGTTGCTAGAAAGGTGGAGCGCCAAGGGTATCATGATCTAGAAGAGCTTCTGCATCTAGCTATACAAGCCGAGCAACATATAAAGAGGAAGACTGCTTCTACAAACAGGAGCAAGACAGTCTGGAATCCACAGCCTCATCGTAATATAGACAAGGGAAAGTCTATTGAAGTGGAATCAAGATTCAAGAAGCCCACTCCTGAGACTTATAAGGGTAATAAACCTTAAGCTAGCAAGCTTCCAGTTCAGAGATCCAGAGATATTACCTGTTTTAAGTGTCAAGGGAAAGGACATTATGCAAGAGAATGTCCAAACCTGAGGGTAATGATCATCAAGGCAGATGGCGAGTATGAATCACAAGATGAAGCAGAGGCCGATGCCATTGAATCTGAGGAAGACATCATTGAGTACCCTGACCGTGGAGATCCTCTAGTCGTGAGAAGAGCCATCAGCGTTCTCTTTGAGCCAGAAACCATTCAGAGAGAAAACATTTTCCATTCACGCTGTGATATGTCTATAATTTGCATCATATTTACCTCCATTTAGTGTAAGTTTCTTATCATTTAGGAACCTAATTAAGCATCATTGTATTGCATTTTGATCATTTAGAGTTCTAGGGTGTATTTGCATAGTTTTTGCATATTTTGGTGCATTTGGAGTCTTGATCAGGTGATTTGTATGCTATGGAAGCATGAATGGAGTTGGAGAAGGATGGCATAGCAAAGGAAGGGTAAGAAATCATCAAGAGGAAGAAGAGAAGCAGCTAAATGAGAAGCAAAAGTCTTGTAGAAGCATATCAAGCATTTGGAGGCGCAAAATGTATGTGTCTGGAAGAATGCCTTGAACTTATAATCTGACTCTGAAGCCTTCTTAAGAGTTGTAGAGGATCCATTGTGCTTTCTAGTGCAATTGGAATCAAGTCATTCGGACCCCTGGTTAGAAAGTTACATCGATTTTAAAACGGTTCGACGAGGCGGTTCGACGAGGCTGGCCGAAACTTCTCTCCAGGACGATGTTTCGACCAGAAGTTTCGACGAAGCCTCACCGAAACTTTCCTCCAGGGTGAAGTTTCGACGAGTATTTTCGACGAACCTCGTCGAAATTTTCCCAGACGATTTCTTTTTGGCTACAAATCGGATCAAACGAAGACTTTCCGTTTCGATTCAGCCTTCGAG
>JAHZTW010000004.1:11252421-11353575 GCA_020283515.1 Alliaria petiolata
ATGAATTGTTAGGTCGAATTAAATTGTTAGGATAAAATCATTAGAGTTCTTCATCTGGATTTGTGTTTAATGCTTATTCTAGATTCGCGACCTAGAATCTGATCTTAGGTTAATTAATAGATGCAAGAGTATTATTGATTGCCTGAACTAATGTTGGATGAGCTAAATACCTATTCACAAAGAGATTTGGTTTAGGATTTTGTGAACAATCGAACCTGAACTTTAATGCTTGTTTGAATTGTTAGAATTTGCAAAGAGATTTGGAATTCTAGGGTTTAGACATAGATAATCTTCGCAGCGAGAGTTGGTTGATTTTATTGTTGTGTTTCGAGTTCTAGAATAGATCTTCATAATTCCTAACATTCTGTCTAGACCTACAATTTAGATCACTTGAGAATTTTCATGAACCTAGCGTTTCGTCTCCTGAACTTACATCGTTTTTAGTTATTCGCTATCTTTTACTTTTAATTATCTATTCGACCTAGCATAATTTGAATTTAGAAACCTTAGTGTAGCATCTACTTCCCTTGGGATTTCGATACCCCTTATACTACGATTGCATTTGATGTGCACTTGCAGTAGTTTTATTAATGTAAAACCTGAGCCCTATCAAGTTTTTGGCGCCGGGGAAGTAATAGCTGCCTACGGAATCTAGTACTAGGATTTTGACTAGGTTTTCTTTTTATTTTTTGTTACTAATTTAGTTTCTTATCTTTGGTTTCTGGTGCATGCCCAGTACCAGAAGCAACAAGGAAGAGGAACTAATTGCACTGAACCAGGAACTAGGCCGTCTCGAACGTACAAACCGCAAATCTGCCCGAGCGTCGATCGACACCACTAGCATCGATCGACACCCTGCGCAGACTGAGATGGCAGAACCTGTGATCATGATACGCAACGAGGCAGGCGACTTTGTTGACCTACAAGGCAATAGAAGGAACTCCCAAGGCCAGAGACTCGATGAGGCTGGCGCCGTCATCATAGAACCAGCGATGCAAATCGCCCCTGCAGAATCTGGACGTGGAAGAACGTTAGCCGAGTACAACCGCCCAGACCAGTTCTATTGCTAATAGAGCTGCGATCCGTCCTCCTGCATTCCAGAGGAATGACTTCGAGCTGAAGCCTGCTTACTACACTCTTGTGGCTTAGCATCCTTTTCATGGTCTCCCTAATGAGCACCCTATGGACCATATTGAGAGATTCGAAGATTTAGCTTCAAGCATCAAGGCCAATGGAGTGACCTACGACTATCTCTTCTGCAAGCTTTTTCCTTACTCGCTTGCTGGAGATGCATCATACTGGCTGAAGCAGTTTGATCCAGGATCCTTGACTACTTGGGATGAAACAAAGAATGCATTCTTATGCAACTTCTTTGATGACGCGAGATCAGAAGAGCTGAGGACAAAGATCACCACATTCTCCCAAGGACCCACTGAAGCATTCAAGGCTTCTTGGGTGAGATTCAAAGCGTACCAGAGGGACTGCCCACACCACGGTTTCAGCGAACCGCAGCTCCTTGGTATCTTCTACCGCGGGATTGATTGGAGGTACCAGATGGCTCTAGACGCTGCGAGCAATGGCAACTTCAACACCAGATACCCTGCAGACGCGATGGTGCTTATAGAGAATTTGGCCTCTTGTAACAGCACAAAGAACGCAGACTTTGAGAGAAGACAAAACGCTGGAGTAACTGGAGGAAACCAAATAGCTGAAGTCAATAGGAAGCTAGATCTCTTGGTGGGGAAGAAGCAAGTCCAGTTTGCTGCAGAAGTGGAGACCTTTGAGCCAGAGCAAGAAGAAGTCAATTACATCAATGGAATTGGTTTTCAAGGACAAATATTTGGCAATCAGCAAGGATTTGGTTCCTCCTACCAGAAGCCTTTTCAGAGCAAAAACTTCCAGAGAACTGATGGTTCTTCTTCTTACCAGAAGCCTCCTGCACAATACACTGAGGTGGAGTCTATGTTGGAGCAAATCTTGGAAGGACATCAGAAGTTGACAGTGGACTTCAATGGCAAGATTGATTCACTATATCAAGATCTGAATGGAAAGATTGAGAGCATAAATTCTCACATGAAGAAGTTGGACGTTCAAGTTGCTCAAACTGCATAAGCTGTTCATAGGCAAGAAGGTTTCCTTCCAGGGAAAACTGATACCAATCCCAGACGCCATGTGAATGCCATCACGATTCAGAATGAAAGAAGCCTTCAACCAGTGCTGAAAAAGGGCCTGAATGCTGAAGAAATCGTGGAGTTTCATGCTGATGATGAAGATGTTAAAGTTGCAGAGCAGGTGTCGATCGACACCACTGAGTGTCGATCGACACCAGTAGAGTAACTCAGGGAATCTGGCTCGATCGAAAAAGCATCCTCGACACAAGAAGCCAGTGTCGATCGACACCTCTATAGTGTCGATCGACACCCTACCATGACCTCGCTGGATCAACCTGAACCTTCCAAACTTGAAGAGGAAAAAGTGTATAAACCTAAAATACCCTATCCCCTGCCTCCCAGAAGATCTAAACAGGAGAGAGATGAAGCTAGATGCAAGGAGATGATGAGTAAGCTGATGGTTGAGCTACCCTTAGTTGATGCAGTCCAACTTTCACCTGCATTAAGAAGGTATGTCAAGAGACTGGTTGTCAATGGTATAAGCCTTGAGGAAGGAGCATTTCTTACCAGAGACATGAATGCAATTCTCTTGAACATAGTTCCAAGGAAGAAGAAGAAGGTGTGGGTTTCTGAACAAGTCAGCGCTGTGATTCAGGGAAGGATTCCAGAAAAGTTACCTGATCCAGGAAACTTTGTGCTAGATTGCTCAATCGCAACAGGAAGATTTCCTCATTCCCTCTGTGATCTAGGCTCAAGTATCAACTTGATACCATACTATGTTGCTGTTAGACTTGGAATGACTGATTTCAAGCCAAGCAGAATCTCTCTTATCCTAGCTGATCGATCAAAGAGAATCCCAGAAGGTGTTCTTGAAGATGTTCCTTTGAAGATTGAAAGCTGCATGATTGCCACAAACTTTGTGGTTTTGAAGTATGATGAAGAACCTGCAGACCCTCTTATTTTGGGAAGATCATTCTTGGCTTCAGCTGGTGCCATCATTGATGTGAGGAAAGGGAAAATGGAGCTTGATTTGGGTGATGTTGTCATGACATTTGACAAGGACAAGTTAAGGGGACCTTCCACCATCAATGGTCAATCTTTTTCAGTAGAGATTTCCATGGATCAAGACCCAAACAAGGAGCATTCAGACGACATTACTGCTGGGTATCAAAAGGAGATGGATTCTAAAGAGCAAATGAAAACACTGGCTGTTCAAGAGGCATTGGCTGAGAATTCTGAGAAAGATGTGGAGATTGAAGACTGGGGTGGAAATGATCATCTCTTCAAGACTATGAGCAGAGAAGATGTTCTAATCAATGCTAAATTGATGAAGGACGACGTTTTTGTCATGGGAGCAAGGATTGCAGAGCTGAATTGGAGAAAAAGTGCAGAGATGCGAGCTGCAGGATTGGTGTCGATCGACACCACTAGTGTCGATCGACACACTTCATGGATCACACCAGAAGTCGCTGCCAATGCTGCAAGTCCATCATCTTTGGTTAAACAAACGACTCCACATCCTTCAGCTCAGAAATCTCGAAGGAAGCAAAAGTATGCATTTCCTGGAATCAATTCTAAACTCCCTGATCTTGTAAATAAGAACTTCAAAGGTTCAAAAGCTGCTTCACACTTATGCAAGTCACGAGATTCTCGTAGAAGGCTTGGTGTTTTTTTTGATGATTCTGCAGGAAAACGAAGTGTCCCACCCGAAGTCAAGTCCCACCCTGCTGCTGTTCCTCAAATCCTTGGGCGGTCTCATTCAGTTACTGCTTATACACCACCATGGATGAGAAGACATTCGTCTGGGAAGCATTCGATGCCACCCTCTGATCCACCAGACGTCTGATCCCCGACACAGTCAAACTAATGACTGAAAACGAGCGCTGAGTGGGAGGCAACCCACTGTTAGGTACGTTTTTCTTTTATTTTGTTTTGGTTTTACTAAGTCCTATTTCAGTCAGTTGAAAAAAAGGTGATATTGGACTCAACAAATACCAGTGTCGATCGACACCACGTGCAGACGAAGGTAAGTCTTCTAATTGGTCTTTTAAGTCGTTTCTAATCCTTCTTTTAGCCAACTTCGGGCTTGATAACACTGGGGACATTGTTGTTTAAGTCTGGGGGAGGTGATTACTGACTTTGTGTTTTATTTTGAGAAGTCATTTGAGTCAGTCCAAAACTTTGTTTTATTGAGTCAAAATCAGTTGAAATTTTCAATTTTTCTTGGAACTAACCACAAAATGTTGACACTTGAAGGAGCATTGCTTTAGTAGTTAATTACAGGTCTTACTAAGTAGAAAGCTGCAAGTGGATCAATCTAACAGAGAGAGTTCAGATCCCCTCAAAAGAACTAGGTATGCATTGAATTTGATTCCTCTTTCAGCTATGAACAAGAGAAGCTAGTTGCAGTCTCTCCTTGATCTTCTCTTAAAGAAAGAAAAAGAGTCAAAGTCTGGGAATAGTGCAAAGAACCTCATGAGCCTGTCTCCTCACAAGGAACAATATTAGTGAGTGCTCTTGAACCTGTCTCCTCACAGGGAATACAAGTAGAGAGTAGCACTATTTTCCGAGATTTGAAAAGAATAAAAAGAGTCAATGAAAAGATCTTAGAACACCCTGAAAATGGGCAGCAGTTGACTAAAGGAAGAGAAAATAGGAGAGCTGTACAAAGAATGTCTTGTTCAAAGCACTAAGGAAGGGAAAGAATCAGCAAAGTTCGTTGGCAATACTAATGTTAGAGTTCGAAATTTATCTAAGGATAGGATCTGGATTCAAACTGGGAGATTGCTAAGCTTGTGGTAAGTACACTGAACTTTCCTAAAGTTGGCTCTATATCATGTGGATTCAAGAGTGTTAACGAGTTGTGGAGTTCTAAAGGATAGCTGGAAGTTTCTGTTTTCAAACCTCTACTTCATTCTAAGTTTCTGTTTTGCTTTAGGGCAATCAAAAGCTAAGTCTGGGAGAGTTGATATATCATGGTTTTTACCCATTTTTGGACCATGATATAAGTGTTTTTATTGAGTCTTAATAAAATTTCCGAGTCTATATAGAGTCTTTACAGGTTCAGGTACAATTGGAGATAAATTGGAGATTTGAATACATTTTGGAGCTTAGTGGAATGAAGTCGGATTGAAGAAACACGATGAGTGTCGATCGACACCAGGATTTCCAATTTCCAGAAGCGAGAAGTTTCCAGTTTTTGAAGAAAAGGAAATCTCCAAGACTTTTCCTAATCTTCCAAGGAATTGAAGATGCGAACCTAGGCCTATAAATATAGTTTTTCTGCCATTGTTTAGGCTACACAAAATATTTTAAAGAGAGATTTTAGAGAGCTTTTGGGGAGATAGATCCTATACTATGTTCTTGAGAGATTTTGAACCCCTTTTATTTTTTCTATTGATTTCTTTCATGCTTTCTATTCAAAATTATGATTTATGTTTCATTAATCATGTCTGAGTAGTTTGCTAGTTAGGTTTAGGGTTTTTCAAATGTGATTGATGAATTGTTAGGTCGAATTAAATTGTTAGGATAAAATCATTAGAGTTCTTCTTCTGGATTTGTGTTTAATGCTTATTCTAGATTCATGACCTAGAATCTGATCTTAGGTTAATTAATAGATGCGAGAGTATTATTGATTGCCTGAACTAATGTTGGATGAGCTAAATACCTATTCGCAAAGAGATTTGGTTTAGGGTTTTGTGAACAATCGAACCTGAACTTTAATGCTTGTTTGAATTGTTAGAATTTGCAAAGAGATTTGGTTTAGGGTTTTGTGAACAATCGAACCTGAACTTTAATGCTTGTTTGAATTGTTAGAATTTGCAAAGAGATTTGGAATTCTAGGGTTTAGACATAGATAATCTTCGCAGCGAGAGTTGGTTGATTTTATTGTTGTGTTTCGAGTTCTAGAACAGATCTTCATAATTCCTAACATTCTGTCTAGACCTACAATTTAGATCACCTGAGAATTTCCCTGAACCTAGCGTTTCGTTTCCTGAACTTACACCGTTTTTAGTTATTCGCTGTCTTTTACTTTTAATTATCTATTCGACCTAGCATAATTCGAATTTAGAAACCTTAGTGTAGCATCTACTTCCCTTGGGATTTCGATACCCCTTATACTACGATTGCATTTGTTGTGCACTTGCAGTAGTTTTATTAGGGTAAAACCTGAGCCCTATCAGTAACCAAGAAGAATGTTGCATTCCAGTGGGGATTCAACAAGCTCAAAACAAGCTTAACAAATGCCCCTGTCCTGGTATTACCAAACTTTGATAATAGTTTTGAGATAGAATGTGATGCTTCTGGAACAGGAATAGGAGCTGTGCTAACACAAGGAGGGAAACCAGTAGCCTACTTCAGTGAAAAACTAAGTGGAGCTTCCCTCAACTACCCTACTTATGACAAGGAGCTATATGCACTAGTAAGATCTCTTGAAACTTGGCAACATTATTTATTTTCTAAGGAGTTTGTTATTCATACAGACCATGAGACATTAAAGCGTTTGAGAGGCCAAACAACACTAAAGAAGAGACATGCTAAGTGGCTGGAGTTTGTGAAAACATTCCCATATGTCATTAAGTACAAGAAGGGGAAAGAAAACATTGTGGTTGATGCATTGTCCAGGAGACATGCTCTAATCACCACTATGGAGTCTAAGGTCATGGGATTCGAGCACATCAAGGACTTATATGAGGTTGATCCTAACTTTCAAGAAGTTTTCAAAGAAACCAGCAAAGCTGCATTTGGAGTTTTCTATCAACAAGATGGGTTTCTGTTTAAAGAAAAAAGGTTATGCATTCCTCAAGGATCTATGAGAGAATTGCTAATCATGGAGGCACATGTAGGTGGTCTCATTGGACATTTTGGCAGAGACAAGACTCTAAGTGTCATCACTGAGCATTTCTATTGGCCTCACCAGAAGAGAGACGTGGAGAGGTTCTGCGCCAAGTGCATTACATGTCTAAAGGCCAAATCCAGGTTACATCCTTATGGTTTATATATGCCTTTACCTATCCCTAACCACCCTTGGGTAGATATTTCTTTGGACTTTGTTCTAGGCTTACCCAAGTTCAACAACAAAGACTCCATCTTTGTAGTTGTAGACAGGTTCTCGAAAATGGCTCATTTCATACCATGTAACAAGACTAATGATGCAACACAAACTGCTGATCTCTTCTTTAAAGAAGTTGTTAGACTACATGGCGTGCCCAGAACCATTGTATCTGACCGTGACACCAAGTTCTTAAGCCATTTCTGGAAGACATTATGGAAGAAGCTGGGAACAAAGCTGCTTTTCTCCACTACTTTGTCATCCTCAAACAGATGGCCAAACTGAGGTGGTGAACCGCACACTCTCTACACTATTGAGGGCCACGGTTGGTAAGAACCTCATGAATTGGTTAGCATGCTTACCCTATATTGAATTTGCTTATAACCATGCTAAGCATTCTGCTACAAAGTTCTCACCATTTGAAGTTTTCTATGGATTCAATCCAGAAATACCTTTAGATCTCTCACCCCTGCCCCAAGCTATTTATTCTAGTGCAGAAGGTGTTACTAAAGCAGATTTTGTGAAGAAACTTCACCAAAGAGTCAAAGACAACCTGGAAAAGAAGACTGAGAAGTATAAGCAAAATGCTGACAAAGGGCGCAAGGAGATTACATTTGAGCCTGGTGATTGGGTCTGGCTACATATGAGACAAGAAAGGTTCCCTAATAAAAGAAGATCAAAGCTCTTACCAAGAGGAGATGGCCCTTTCAGAGTACTTGAGAAGATCAAAAACAATGCCTACAAGCTGGAGCTGCCAGGTGAGTTAACCATTTCTCATACTTTTATAGTTACTGACTTAGCTCCTTTCAATGCAGAGGTACTAGTTCTGAGGTCAGAACCTTCTCAAGAGGGAGGGAATGATGAGGACATCGCCCCCAACGTAACTGGAGCCGAACAAGAAGCTGCTGTGCCGGTCATGAGACAAGCCCCACAGACTAGATCAGGAACAAAGAGCTTAAGATAGGAGTTCAACAAGGCTGTGGAAAGCTTAATCACTCTCATCGAACATGAAGCCCTCAAGGAAGATCTTCTCCAGAAAGAGATAAGCCAAGAAACACCTACTGGACCAGAATAGGAGATAAGCGTAATAGAAGCTCAAGACTCGGAAAACGCTAAAGGAAACAGCCCCATCAAGACTACACCAGCTAGCGTGCAAGCACAAGTCAAGAATCAAGCTGCTTGTTTCTTGCCAGTATTACAAGGGGATAAAGAGACGAGTATCTTCACCATCTCCAAGCAAAAACTAGGTGCAACCTTACACCAAGGTAAGTGTTTACATCCAGATTATTTCTCATGAGTTTATTGTTTGTTTTGCAGGGATTTTCTTTTGTATTCTTTTAACAATTTCATAAGTAGTTTCCCTTTGGTTTTTATTCTATCTTTTAGTCTTTGTAATAGGCGTTTTATTACTTTCCTTTTTTGGCCTAGAAGCCGCAGCGGCTGAACCATTTATAAGGTTCTTTTCAGTTTGTATTTTTGGTTACACTTTCATTATCAATAAAGAATCCTATTTTCTTAAGCAAAGAAAACCCCAGCCGCCCCCTTTCTTCTTTGTGTGCGAATCCTTAGAAGTTTGAGTGCAAAACCTTTATGTTTCTTGTGTGAGATTCACTAGAAGCTGAGAGGAGACTTATCACAGAGTTTCCCATCCTCTGTGTGGCGTCTCTCGATCCACAGTTACTGATCTAATACCATTCATCCATTGGAATCCTCAAAGAGTGTCCGTACGGCCAGTTGGAGATTCACTTCCCATCTATCATTTTAAGAACAAGCCCTCTTGTTCCTACATCATAAACGAATTCACGAATTACAAAGAGTGAAACACTTACTGATCTAAGAATTTAAACGGATTTTCTGTTTTTGCAAATCTTCCAAGAGTCGATCGAGAGAATTCTTCAAAGAAAAAAGAGAGAACGAAAGAAAATTTGAGGAAAGATAGAAAAATGATTTGACAAGAATTTTGAAAATAAAAATAAATTGGAAAAAAATGTTGGGGCTTTGAGATGTATATATCTGTTGCGTTTCCTAACGGTTATATATAAAAACAGGGAGTCGATTTATTTAAAATCGAACCGGTCCTTCATTTTCAGATAGGAACCATAACCGAACCGCTCTTAAATTTCCACCTAAACCGAACCGAACCATAACGTGGGCCACATGGCTTGTCCAACTAAAAAGCAGCCATTGGTCTATAATCGAGCCAGAAAGCCCCAATAAACCGAAGAGAGAGAGAGAGAGGAAACGATAGTGTTTTTATTGCGTTTGGTTTAACAGACAACCCGAGTCTCCAATTTCCGGTTCATGTGTTCTCCTCCTCGCATTGTTGATGTGAAGACTCCATTTGCGCGGGCTATTTTCTTTCCATCATATAAATTATAGATTCTATCATAATGATATTAATAAAATTTATTTTAAATTTCATAATTTAATCTGTACTAAACAATTTAGAATTTTTTTATATTAAAAATTCTAGAATATAGAAAAAAGATAAGTAAAGGTTATTATAAATGTTACATGGATATCCTTCAAAAAATTTACTAAGTAGTAAAAAAAAAATAAAAGAAACCATTAATAAAATTCTCCAAAAAGTTTAAATACAAACGTAAACATATGTCATCAGTATAAGTTATAGTTTTTACCAATCATTCCAAACAGGACCATGATGCGTGGGTTTTTGTCTACTCAAGTTTTACCCCTAAAAGAAAGTTACAAATGCAATCACGGTAGTATATTAAGGGATCGAATCCACAGAGATTGTTGTTTTGCGAAAGTCTTAGAATTCTAGTTTCTCTAAACCAAAATCGGAGGTGGGGGTTTGTTTTGTCACGGTTTGTAGTATGCAAATGAGAGAAGCGTAAATAAAATGGTTGTAAATCAATGAATAAAAGGCGTTGGGCTAAATAAAATTCTCCGGGGATTACGGATCGGATCAAACAAGCGATAGACTAAATTCGAGAGTGACTATGTGGACTTGATTATTTAAACTGAAATGATACAAAATGATTACCCTATGTTACTAGATATAATCAACGATGCCTACGTTATTCCGTGAGTATGCTTTCGTATCTCACGACGCAACAAGACACGCAATACTAGCGCCCGTTTGTAGGCGTTCACTACATTTCGTAGATGTGCAATCGCACCCTACGTCGCAACCACTCATTTACTCTAGATCCGGAGCGATAAGACCTCAAGTTAAAGGGTCTATCGTTCCCAATATCAGTTGCTAATTGATCGTAAGAGCAACATGCATTAGATGCAAAAATAAACGAAGAATCAATAAGAAAATCTATCTTTGACAACCTATAAAAATCGATCCATGATTAACTCCTTTGAAGTCCCTTTTAAACTCAACTAGACGACTACTCGTTCATGAGAACGAGAGACATCTTTTGGTGTATGAAAGGGTGCGATTTGTTTAAGTGCAAAAGAGGGTATAAAAATCTTCTCCAAGTGAGTTATAGATGAAGAGATCTTCTCCCTATGATATTGCAAAAATGCAATCTTATTAAAGCAAAGAGAGGATTTCTAAAATTGACTCTTAAAGTATTGAAAGTAAAGAAATAACGAAAAACGAAGAACAAGTATTAAAATCTAAGAATTAAGAACAAAGGAAATAAAAAACAAAAATGAAGAACTTGGCGGCTGCTCTCTCTCTCGAGACGCAGAGAATATGTTTCGAGAAGTTTTTTCAAAACGTGTCTTCTAGGTCTCTAGGTTCTCCTCTATATATAGGGCTTCAAGTGCGGGATAAGGCTCGGGCTTTAAAAACGATAAAAACTCTCGGGCAAGTGTAATGGGCTTCGAGTGTTGGGCTTGCTCCACACGTGTTCTGGCCGCGCCAGGAAGGGAATTCGCCGCACCACCGTAGGCTCGTGGCGTGGCCATTGGTCGTTGCTCTTTCTCCTCTTATTCCTCCTTCGCGGCAGCTAGACATGTCTCCAATTATTTTGGCATAAGTTAAGATCTAACCATCAGATTGACTTGAAACAACTTTGCCATGAGTCATGACTCAATTGTATACTTTGTCTCCAAATTTGTGCGTTGGATATTTGTGGAATTGTCTAAACCCGTTTTGCTCCAAAAAGTTCCAAAACTCGTCCTTTTTGCTCGGAATACCTAAAATGACTTTTCAAAGTGGAAAACATGAAAATCACTTAAAAATATTTGAAAACTGAATTAAAATACCTGAAATATATTGAAATGATAGCTTATATGGGTAAAGTATCGGTGTTATCAACTCCCCCAGACTTAATCTTTTGATTGTCCTCAAACAAACTTAGATAAAATCTCGGAAAGAGGTTTAAAAATATGAGAACATGCAAATCTAAGTAGCCGTCCTCCTAAACCATAATCCAATGAATCACATCAATCGAAGTTTAGCATATAAAATTTTCACTATAGTTCTTTAAATACTAGTCCGTTCAAAAATTTCACTATCTAAATTGCAACTTCCGGTCAACAATTAAAAGTTGGCGTGATTCTTGTCAAGGAAAATTAAGCGAGATTCAACGAGGTTAGGTGAAAAAGGTTTTTAACGGTGATGTTTAGAGTGTTTCGTGTTACCGTATTTTCTCCGGAAGATGCAAGATATTATGCAAAACCACAAGAGAAAGTGGAACTTTTGAATTCCACGATTTTCAGTCATTCTTCGCACTTGTACTTCCGAATTGATTTCGCCACCCGAGAATGGTGCGAAAGGTAAAAGATGTCCACAACGTTTTGGCTCGTTGAATGCTTAAGTCTATTGACAAGAAAATTAAAAATCAGATTAAAGTCCAAATAAAGTAGAGCTAGTATATTCCTTCCAATGAAACCACTATAGATCAAAATTCGCCGAGATTTCGTATCTCCGGCTTTCTAGATACCGCCTAGTCTAATGCAAAAACTTGAAAGAGCGTTTACTAGGAAATAGTGTAGAAGCACACTGGCCGTAATAATCCCCGGATTCCGTCAAAGTGCCTAAAATATTATCATATATATCGAAATATGCATATACTTGTTCTTAGAAAAAGAAAAATCATTAAAATGACTCAAGTAAAATCGAAACAAAGAAATAGAAAAATTATTAGTAACAGATAAATCTTCCCCCAGACTTAAATCGCACAGCCCTATGTGTGATAAAGTGGTGTAAGGATGCGACTGACTCGATAATGAAATAAAAAGCAAAGCATAAAATTAAAAGATAGAGATAGAGGCGATTGAACCGTGCTTGCAAGATGTAGTAGTTCGGCTGAGACGTCTAGTCTTCAAGGCATCGAGCTCCGGGTCATGAAATCGCCATCTATGTGTCCCTTCTCTCTAAGCAATCGCGTCATTGCTTCGAGTTGGTGCTCTTGGCGTGCGAGTTGTTGGTGAAGTGTCGTGATCGTCGGATCAGCTGGGGTATAAGGAGCTTCGGATCGTGAGGTGTTGTGTGGAAGAGGAGGACGGGCGGTGAAGTCTTCGTCGGTTTTCTTCCTCCTTAGTCTTAGCGGCTACATACTCTCCAATGGCAAACTCGAGGCGGGAGATCTCGGGATGAAACTCTTCGGGGTTCGGAGCTCCGGAATGAGTATGCAAGATTGATATGCGCGGGAGAAAATCTGATGTGCCACCAATAGATGCACAAATCTCACGGCGGGATGCGACAAAAAATCGGACTTATGACTACCATGCTCGTAATCGTCCTTCCCCCCCCCAAAGTTTCTCATCCCATTCTTCGCTCATCTCAATCTCGTTCCTCAACTCCAATCCAAGTACCTCGCAAATTTGCGGAATGCTAATAGAAAATTGCATTCCTCAGATCGTGAAAGAGAGAATACCATCCTTGGCCATCGATTTTCTTCTTTTTCGGTATGAAAGCTGAACAGATGCTAGGAACTCGCATTTGTGCCCCTCATATGTTGGCTTGTCGAGCTCCATAAAGGCTCGTAGTTTCAGCTTCTCCAAATACCAAACAACGTATTCGGTGATGCCCAAAGTTTCCAAGGTAGAGTACTCTTTGCTGCGAGATAGTTGATTTGGCGGGTTCATAAGAGCTCTGACAAATCAGACTAGACGCCCTGGAGGTAGTGGCGTAGGCTAGCGAGTCTCTTGGGCCTTCCTTGAGGAGTCTCTTGTGCGCCTATAATCATTCATGTAGTCGTTGAAAGACTGTTCTTCTTCGAACGTGCTTTGGTCTCTCCTCCTTTCTTCTTGTCGTGAAGATCGCCTTGGTGCTCCCCCTTGTTCGCGATACTTGGAACGTATCTCGAAGTTTCTTTGGGATTCCATAGTACCTTGTTGGTGAAGATGATTTGTGCTTAGAAATGAAATCTCCTTCGAAAAAGAATGAGATTAGGCCAAAAAAATTTTGAAAAGGGTTTAGTTTTGAAAAAGATAGAATCTCTTCAAAAATCTCCAACTTTTTTGGAAGAGAAGGAGAAAGATGAGTTTGATTCTAAATAGCTTCGTTGTCTTGGAAAAAATTTTAAACCGTTTTTAAAGAAACACTTACCTTGCGTTTGGCCATGAAAACTTTAATTTTCGTCAACTTTCATTTGGGTGATTATTTTTGGGTCGAGAAATTTGTACCGGACTTGCGGGACTTTTGATTCGGGAAAGAACCGTTTTGAAAATGTCCGGGACTTGTAGACTTGCAATGGCTGCGCGCGTGGTCGCGGCCAGGAGGCTTGTCGCCGCGCCGTCAAAGTCAATCGAGCGGCCAGACGTTGTCTCGCCACGCCACGGCCGGTCGAGCTCGCAGCCATCATTCTTGTGGCTTCTTGATGGGGTTTAAATAGTCGTCCAAGATTGGAGGATTTATTTGGGGACTCGTCGAATTTTGAATTTGTAGGACCCTAAATTACAAATGCACAGCGTGCGTTGTAGTACTTAGGGTATCGAACCACATGGAGGAGGTCAACTGCAAAACAGAAAATCAGGCCAACCAAAGACGCAGAGAATTGGGGTTTTGGGGTAAGTGTCACGGTTTTTTCAGAAAAGAAAGAAGGCAGGGTAACGTCTTATATAGAAGAGGGTGTCAATCTATCCTATAACCAACGGGAAAAGGAAAATTAACTTAAGTGCTTGTAAAAAGGAAATCAGGTGAGCAGTGCAGGAAAAGTAAATATTGAAGTGCGTAAATCTCGAGTTGTAAAGCAGATGGGGGAAACACGTTGGGGATCTTCTCGGGAAATCTATGGGGTTCTAACTAGAAATCAAACTCACAAAAGTTCGGACAAACGAGACTAGGCGATTATCCCTAAACTGGAATCACTGGATTTAACGACCTAACTCTAACAAGCAAGATCGATCTATGTTATGCAAACTTCACAGGTATACTGTCGTATCGTGCGTCCTAGGCAAACATGCAGTAATGATCGAGACAATAAACGTTCACGACTTCTTCTTAGCTTTGCGTGAGCATCCTAGAAGCGTTGCTCTCCACCAAACTAGGTTCGGATCTGCAATTCAGCAAGTTAATGGTTTTCAAAGATCCTAGAATCAGACATCTAGTTCATGAAGTTAGACTCATGCAATAAGAACAAGTTTAATAAGAAAGAAAACCCTAATCTACAGCCTAAACGATCTGTTTAAAAACAATTAATGAAATTTTCCATAGATCCCCTTAAAGAACACCCAATGAAAATAAACTACTCAGACATGAAAGAAGGAGTAGAAAACGTGATTGATGAATGCATAACTTATATAAATCGATGAGAAGTAAAGAAGGTTCAAGAAGAAATCAATCTCCCTCGAAGAACAAAGTGAAACCGCGAATAAGAGATTCGCGGCCACCGAAAGAGAAAAAGAGTTTTGCGTAACTTAGAGAATTTCGTGATCTTCTAAAAAAACCCTAAACAACGAGTATATATAGGTCTTCAAGTCCCTTTGGGTGTCAATTAGGTCTTGGCGTGCATAAGACGGCTGCGGGTTTAAGTTGGGCCTCAAATGGGCTCGGGAACATAAAGTGGCTGGCCAGCCGAGTGACTGGCAGTGGCGCGGCCACTGGTCGTCTGGTCAGGCCGTGGCGCGGCCAACTTGGTCTTCCGGGTGCTTGACGGACCTTCCTGTTTCTTCCATAACTTGAGATCCAACCGTGGGATTGTTCTAAAAAAACTTCGAGGTTAAAGACAGCTGATAAGACTACATTGTCTCCAAATATGAGCTTGATCTTGTGGTGGGAAGGCCTTCGTCTGATTTTGAATTTATGTCCTCGAGCACAGTTTCCGGAAGTGTTAATTTTGCTCCAAAATATGCGTCTTTTGCTAAGATTACCTGAAAAGAGTCTTGAACAACCAAATACTCGAAATCTAGTGTTTATGCATTAAAACCTTAGTGAAATGCTTATTAAAGCAATCACTTATGATAGTAAAAACGGGTAAAATATGCATGTTATCAACTCCCCCAGACTTAAACCTTTGTTTGTCCTCAAACAAAACAGAAATCTAAGTAAGGAAAAGAGGTTTGAAAACGTGGAAACTCACCAATACTTGGGAACTCATCAAGTCTAGCAATCGACCTGTTGAGCCACATAACTCGGAATTCAGCTTCAAGGCGTTTGGGTCTAGTTACCTTGAGCTTTTCACCCTTCCCGGATACGCTTCATGGTCCCTTTGAGTATTTCGAGCTCCCTCTTGTTGACTCCTTTATTCATTTAGGCGTGCGGTCTCTATCGAGGGAGTATTGGTCGACGAGACATTATACTTTCTCTTCCAAACATCTAGACATAGACATTTCAGACACAACTCTCCTATTTTCTCTTCCCTTAGTCGATTTCTCCCTACTTTTCTAGGGTATCATTTTATTTTTTCTATCGACTTTCTTATTCCATTTTTTTTTTTTTTTTCTTAGCTTGAGAATGATCACTTCTTTGAAGTTTACATGATTGCTGCGAACCGTCATTGTCCTTTAAGGAACTCTGGTTGCCATTCCCAAACTAAAACCTTTCTTTCTATATTTTTTTTTTTTTTCTATAACAAGGGAAGATCAAGGAGAGGTTGCATTGCATCTACTTAGTCATGCTAGAGTCTAAAAGAGGAGCAAAGTTCGAAGTACCTCAAGCCCCTTGACGAGAAGATTTGATTCATTAGGTGCGGAGTCAACGCAAGATCCTTCGAGTACTCTAGAGATTAGAACTTTCTCCGCTGGAATGATCCACTCGCCGTGTTCAACTTAGTAAACCTTGCTTCTAAATCCGTGAGAATGGTCATTAAGGTTCCTTGTTCAAAGTGACTTGTACCTAGCAAAGTTCATAGTTTCCGACTAAAAGAAAAAAAATTTTTGACTCTATAAAACGACTCGATAAATGATGTAAGTATGCATAAGACTCATCAAATAAAAGCATAATTAGTAATATAAGAAACCCCCCCAGACTTAAATCAAACTGTCCCCAGTTTGTTTAAATCGAGTTGAGGTGAAAAAGATAGGTAAATTCAAGTACAAGCTTGTGAAGACTTACTTGAAAGTGGCGATGGGTTTGGTGTGGGTGGATGGGCGTGTGGTATGATTCAGCTAAGGACTTAATCATTCTCCTTGTGTCCCTGCTTAGAATCGATTTAATTGAACAAAATAAATCGAAAACTTAGCTCGAAAGGAAATGTGTTGCGCGGTTTGAGCTTCCTTGCTTCGGTAGGTGGTGGTTGGCTTGTGGTGATGATGGATGATGGTGGTGATAGGCGTTTGGTGGTGATGATTGGCTCGCCTTTGTTGAAAAGAACAGGTACTCCGGTTGTTGAGTACTCATCTTGGTTCTTTGACCTTTGATAACACCTTTAATGAGAGATGAAAAATATTCTATCCTTGCGTCTTGAAGATTGCATCACCTCAGAAACTTGAAGTTTGGGTCGATGCTGGCCTATCAGGTGATGTGTTCGGGATCCCGAAAGACAGGTGTTGCTAGTTCAAACTTCAATGCCATATGAAATGGTTACTTGGCTTCAGTAAAGGTCTTGGTCGCGGAAGAAAGAAGGTAGTCTTCGGGAACTTTTCTCTTCGCGATTTAGTGAAGGAAGTTGCATCTTCTTCCTTCTGGAGCTTGCACAACGGTTCTGGAGGATGATACCGTTGTATTCTTCTTTGTCTTTGTGGATACAAGTCCGTTGAACGTGCTGGGAGAAGTTGAATGAGATATATGGATCATTAACTTAACTCGACTTGGATGGAGTCTTGTCTTGTCTCGCCGTCTTTGATGCAACAACAATGTGCCGCAGTTGTGGAAGTTGTCTTTAGGACGTGTTCAAGTCTTGAATCAAGAAGAAACTTGAAAGACTTGAAAGAGGTTGAAGGAGGTCCAGTTTGGTGAAGTTTTGGATGGAGAAAGTTATAGAGGAAGGTTGGCCGCGCGACGAGTATTCGCGGCCGCGGCCAGGCGTTTCTCTTCCGCGCCATCGTGACTCATGTCGTGGCCAGGCTCCTTCTGGCCGGCCCACATGCAGTTCGTCGCCCGGTGAGTTTTCTTCGAAACTCCTTCATATTTTTGGTCTTTTCTGGTTTTTCTGGTTTTTTTGTGCTTTTCTTGGTTTTCTGATTTTTTTGGCTTTTGCGGTTTATGTAAATGCTGTAAATTAAGAAGTAACCAAAACTAAAGATTAGTATGGCTAAAGAAATGAGAAAGAGAATACCTAAAATGGGTTGTCTCCCATCGAGCCGCTCTTGTTTAGAGTCTTTTAGCTAGACTTTGGTAGTTTGGGAGCTTAGTTGGAGGTTGAGCTCGACCTTAGGCAAGGTCTCTTTGCCTTCTGCGCAGCCTCTTCTGCTGAAGACTCCTCGAGTCTCTCCATGATTGCATCTTCATCCCTTTCAAGAAGATGTTTCTCCATGGTGTATGGTATCGCAGGATATATTTTTTTCCCATCGATATTGGCGAATGTGACTCGCCTATTGGGCCAATCCATGATGGCTCCTGCAGTGGCTAAGAATGGCCATCCCAAGATGAGAGGTGCAGCTTCTTTTTGGCGAGTTTTGACTATGTAGAAGTCTACCGGGATTCTACAATCGCCAATGATGACCGGGAGATCATAGATGACTCCTTTTGGGGTCGTGAGTGATTGATCCGCCAAACCAATCATCACTTCAGTCGGGTACGAGTGCTTGATCCCAAGTTCTCGCACTGCATAGCTTGGTAGCACGTTGATAGTCGACCCATGCTCACACAGCGCATTTTTGACACTGATCCCTTTGATTTCACATGTGATGAGAAATCGCCCGAGGTGTCGGGTTTTGTGTAAGCTTCGGAGTAGCCTTCCCGATCTCGCACGCGTGAAGAGATCTTGTATCTCTAGCATGGTTTCGTTGCTTTCGCAAAAATAATGGCCGATAAGGTGTTCTGTCTATGCTTCAATGAATGTGGTATTAGGGGCAAGACCTCGAACTACCTTGTTGAACTCGTCTAGATTCTCTCAAGTGACCCTGTTGGTGTAGCTCTCGTATTTCTCAGCGCGGGAGAAGTAGGCGGCTCTGGCTGAGGTGATCGAACGTCTGGCCTGACCAAAGTGAACGTTAATCTCATTTCTACTCTCTAAGTTGCCTTCAAAGTATTTTTTTAGACCGTAGCTTCCCCATGCTTCATCGAATTTCACACTTGTTGGGATCTTCTCTACTTTCTTGTAGAATTCCACCAATCTTTCCCTTTTGATGTGCAGCGTGAGAGGTCTCTCCACGTCTTTCGTGATGTTCGTCGTAGGTCCTTCTTCGTCAGGCTCGGGAGATGTCTCTCTAGGAGCTTCGATCGGGGTTGTTGTCTCGCGCGCCAGTTGGGGCTAAATAAAAAAGTAGTGTGCTTTCTCGGTTCCTGCGGCTGGGGTTCCGTGTTCGAACTTGTATCCTATAAACTTGCTAATGACCACGTCGAGCCGTTTCTGTTCCTTGGATAGTTTCGCTAGGATGGCTTCGTTCTTCTTCTGAGCTTTCGACATTTTCTGAATCTCGTCTCTCAAGTCTTCGACTTGTGATTCAGCCTTATGTTGGGGGTCTTCCGTCTCTTGGATGTTCTTCTCCATCTGGCCCATGATATTGTATGTGGCTCCACGAGTTTTCTCAAACTCGTACTTTCAGGGTGCGGATATCTCCTAATCCGCGGTTCATAACACCTTTGTGATCCGCCAAGTCCTCGGAAGTTCTTGACAGTTTGTTGACGTTGCCAAAAGTGCGGTTCTCCAACATCGTCACATTGTTGGCGACTTCCTGGAGCTTGTGGAAGACTTTGGCCTGGATAGAGTCCATCCGGGCGTGTAAAGATCTCTCAGACTTCGCTTGATAATCAGTCATCATTGTTATCGCTTCAATAAGGTTCTCCACTTGCTGATATAAGGGAGCATGTGCGATCCTCTGATCGTTCTGGGCACGAGGTGGCATCTGGAGGTGAAGACTTTCGCTTCCATGGATAATGGGAGGTGGAAATCCTCCTTGAGGTCGAGGCGTAAAGCGCTCGTGTGGCAGCAGCGTCGGAGGTGGTCTCCGAGATGGTGCAGAGATTCTGTAGGTGGGCGCGTGTTTGGAGGGATACAAGGGTCGATCCTTGCGTTCTCCATAATGTGGTAGTTCCTGAAACTCATAGAAAAAGATTTAGAAGTTAGAGAAAAAGAATGTCTTTGAGTTTTGATCCTGACATTTGCTTTGGACAGCGAAACGCAACCTCCCCGGCAACGGCGCCAAAAGCTTGATGGAATCAAAATAGTCGTCCGAGATTGGAGGATTTCTTTGGGGGCTCGTCGATCATTGAATTTGTAGGACCCTAAGCTGCAAGTGCACAGCGTGCGTTGTAGTACTTAGGGTATCGAAACACATGGAGGAGGTCAACTGTAAAACAAAAAATCAGGGCAACTGGAAGAGGAGGACAGGCGGTGAAGTCTTCGTCGGTTTGCTTCCTCCTTAGTCTTAGCGGCTACATACTCTCCAATGGCAAACTCGAGGCGGGAGATCTCGGGATGGAACTCTTCGGGGTTAATGAGTATGCAAGATTGATATGCGCGGGAGAAAATCTTCTGTGCCACCAATCGATGCACAAATCTCACGGTGGGATGCGACAAAAAATCGGACTTATGTCTACCATGCTCGTAATCGTCCTTCCCCCCCAAAGTTTCTCATCCCATTCTTCGCTCATCTCAATCTCGTTCCTCAACTCCAATCCAAGTACCTCGCAAATTTGCGGAATACTAATAGAAAATTGCATTCCTCAGATCGTGAAAGAGAGAATACCATCCTTGGCCATCGATTTTCTTCTTTTTCGGTATGAAAGCTGAACAGATGCTAGGAACTCGCATATGGGCCCCTCATATGTTGGCTTGTCGAGCTCCATAAAGGCTCGAAGTTTCAGCTTCTCCAAATACCAAACAACGTATTCGGTGATGCCCAAAGTTTCCAAGGTAGAGTACTCTTTGCTGCGAGATAGTTGATTTGGCGGGTTCATAGGAGCTCTGACAAATCAGACTAGACGCCCTGGAGGTAGTGGCGTAGGCTCGCGAGTCTCTTGAGCCTTCCGTGAGGAGTCTCTTGTGCGCCTATAATCATTCATGTAGTCGTTGAAAGACTGTTCTTCTTCGAACGTGCTTTGGTCTCTCCTCCTTTCTTCTTGTCGTGAAGATCGCCTTGGTGCTCCCCCTTGTTCGCGATACTTGGAACGTATCTCGAAGTTTCTTTGGGATTCCATAGTACCTTGTTGGTGAAGATGATTTGTGCTTAGAAATGAAATCTCCTTCGAAAAAGAATGAGATTAGGCCAAAAAAATTTTGAAAAGGGTTTAGTTTTGAAAAAGATAGAATCTCTTCAAAAATCTCCAACTTTTTTGGAAGAGAAGGAGAAAGATGAGTTTGATTCTAAATAGCTTCGTTGTCTTGGAAAAAATTTTAAACCGTTTTTAAAGAAACACTTACCTTGCGTTTGGCCATGAAAACTTTAATTTTCGTCAACTTTCATTTGGGTGATTATTTTTGGGTCGAGAAATTTGTACCGGACTTGCGGGACTTTTGATTCGGGAAAGAACCGTTTTGAAAATGTCCGGGACTTGTAGACTTGCAATGGCTGCGCGCGTGGTCGCGGCCAGGAGGCTTGTCGCCGCGCCGTCAAAGTCAATCGAGCGGCCAGACGTTGTCTCGCCACGCCACGGCCGGTCGAGCTCGCAGCCATCATTCTTGTGGCTTCTTGATGGGGTTTAAATAGTCGTCCAAGATTGGAGGATTTATTTGGGGACTCGTCGAATTTTGAATTTGTAGGACCCTAAATTACAAATGCACAGCGTGCGTTGTAGTACTTAGGGTATCGAACCACATGGAGGAGGTCAACTGCAAAACAGAAAATCAGGCCAACCAAAGACGCAGAGAATTGGGGTTTTGGGGTAAGTGTCACGGTTTTTTCAGAAAAGAAAGAAGGCAGGGTAACGTCTTATATAGAAGAGGGTGTCAATCTATCCTATAACCAACGGGAAAAGGAAAATTAACTTAAGTGCTTGTAAAAAGGAAATCAGGTGAGCAGTGCAGGAAAAGTAAATATTGAAGTGCGTAAATCTCGAGTTGTAAAGCAGATGGGGGAAACACGTTGGGGATCTTCTCGGGAAATCTATGGGGTTCTAACTAGAAATCAAACTCACAAAAGTTCGGACAAACGAGACTAGGCGATTATCCCTAAACTGGAATCACTGGATTTAACGACCTAACTCTAACAAGCAAGATCGATCTATGTTATGCAAACTTCACAGGTATACTGTCGTATCGTGCGTCCTAGGCAAACATGCAGTAATGATCGTGACAATAAACGTTCACGACTTCTTCTTAGCTTTGCGTGAGCATCCTAGAAGCGTTGCTCTCCACCAAACTAGGTTCGGATCTGCAATTCAGCAAGTTAATGGTTTTCAAAGATCCTAGAATCAGACATCTAGTTCATGAAGTTAGACTCATGCAATAAGAACAAGTTTAATAAGAAAGAAAACCCTAATCTACAGCCTAAACGATCTGTTTAAAAACAATTAATGAAATTTTCCATAGATCCCCTTAAAGAACACCCAATGAAAATAAACTACTCAGACATGAAAGAAGGAGTAGAAAACGTGATTGATGAATGCATAACTTATATAAATCGATGAGAAGTAAAGAAGGTTCAATAAGAAATCAATCTCCCTCGAAGAACAAAGTGAAACCGCGAATAAGAGATTCGCGGCCACCGAAAGAGAAAAAGAGTTTTGCGTAACATAGAGAATTTCGTGATCCTCTAAAAAAACCCTAAACAACGAGTATATATAGGTCTTCAAGTACCTTTGGGCGTCAATTAGGTCTTGGCGTGCATAAGACGGCTGCGGGTTTAAGTTGGGCCTCAAATGGGCTGGGAACATAAAGTGGCTGGCCAGCCGAGTGACTGGCAGTGGCGCGGCCACTGGTCGTCTGGTTAGACCGTGGTGCGGCCAGCTTGCTCTTCCGGGTGCTTGACGGACCTTCTTGCTTCTTCCATAACTTGAGATCCAACCGTGGGATTATTTTCAAACTACTTCGAGGTAAAAGACAGCTGATAAGGCTACCTTTTCTCCAAATATGAGCTTGATCTTGTGGTGGGAAGGCCTTCGTCTGATGTTGAACTTATGTCCTCGAGCACTGTTTCTGGAAGTGTCCATTTTGCTTCAAAATATGCGTATTTTGCTAAGATTACCTAAAAGAGTCTTGAACAACCAAATACTCGAAATCTAGTGTTTATGCATTAAAACCTTAGTAAAATGCGTATTAAAGAACTCACTTTTGATAGTAAAAACGGGTAAAATATGCATGTTATCACTTCTCCATTTGGTGTAACTTTCATTTTGGCTCGGGAAGTTGCATATATCCCTCTCTTAACTTCGTTCCAAAGGTCTACTGCCCTACAACCATTATATATTAACTTCAATAATTTATTAAATTCTTTGATACCTTGGGTGAAGTTTTGTAATGACCAGCAGTCCTTCGTGCAGTGCGGATCTTGGTTATAAAGATGACCCATACTGTGTGTTTGCCAATAAATGCATACGGCCTATGAGTCATGTGCAAGCTTGGAATAGTTTGGGAACTTGCAAGCCTTGCGGGAGCTTCGTAAGGGGGTCGGGGTCGCGTCCAGGGGCAGTCCGGCCACGCCATCTAGAACGGTCACGCGGCCAGGCCTCTTGTGGCTGGGCCACGGTCATCTCGCCGTCCGGTGGAGTTTTCTCGGCTCCTACAATATTTTTGTGTTTTTTCTCGTGTTTTTTTTTTATGGATAAACACATAAAACTTAAAAAAGCAAAAGATTAAACGGAAAAAAAACAAAAATAAAATGAAAACATGTACCAAATAGGTTGCCTCCCATTAAAGTGCTTTGTTTAAAGTCGTTTCAAGCTCGACTTTGGTTTATGATTTAGGCGCTTGGGAGAGATGCTTCGGGACCGTCTTTCCTAAAGCTTCGCATATCCTTTGTATCAGCAACTTATCTCCTTTTCTATTCTTTAGGAGCTTAGCATCAAGAATGATTTGTACGGTCTTTTCGACTCCTTTAGCAATCTATTCTTCACTCGTCTCTCCTAGCTTCGGAGGGATGAAAATTTTATTTTTTGCAAATGGCTTTAGGTAAGGTCGAGCTTCCCTCGGTGTCTCTTCCTTCTTTATATCCTTCTTATTTCATGCCTCTTCTTCTTTGCATGGCACGGTTGGCAATTTCTCCCTAAATGCACCTTTGTACGGTGTCTTCGGGTAGAACTTCTTGCGGTTCACGTTTAGGAATATGACATTGTTATTGGCGTGATTGATGACTGCTCCAACAGTAGCTAAGAACGGTCTACCTAGTATCAATGGTCTATCTTCTTTATATCCAACGTGGATCACGTGAAAGTCTACCGGGACAATCTTGTCTTCGACAAGGAGTTGCATATTGTGGATGACTCCTTCGGTTCTTCTTTGCGATGAATCTCCAAAGACAAGATGCAATGTAGCTGGATCATAAGTAGTGATGCCTAACCTTTCGGCGAAACACGTTGTCATGATGTTAATGTTAGCTCCGGAATCATATAGACAATTGTCAAACTTGATCCCCGTGATGGTGCAAGGAAATGTGAACGGTCCGGGATCTTCTAGCTTCGCTAGTCTTTCAAGTGTGTGATGCTTGGGTGCCTCAAAGGGAGGGTTTGAAGCTGACTCTGATCTATTATTGATGGTTTGAAAGGGTTGAATGAAGATCAAACCTTCTTTCTTAAAAGTTTCGCGCTCCACATCTTCTTCGGGTGCAGTCGAGATTGCATTGCAAAATCTTTTCGGATTATCTTCTACCTTTTTGGGTAAGATTCCTACTTGTCTTATCACGGCTTCCGCGGTTTGAGCAACTTACATTTCCAACTTCTTGACATGGGAAGACAAATATTCGAATTTCCCATTCAAGTTATTGTACATACAATCGACTTTGATGTTGAGGTCTTTAATTGATTTTTGTTGAGAGGCAAGGAGTTGCTGCATCAAACATTCAAGCTTGTCTTCACGTGATGGATAGGGTGCGTTGGTCATACCTTGAGGTGCTCCTTGTTGATTGTTGAAAGGCGCGGATTGAGCGTTGAAAGGTGGTTTCGGTTGAAAGTTTCCTCCGTAGTTAACGTTTTGAAACTTGTTTTGGAAGGGCCTACCTTGAGGTGGATAGATTTGATCTCGTGGGTTCTCCATGTTTGGGTTCCGGTAGAGAAGATTATTGTTGTTCCGGAAGTTGTTGTTGAATCAGTTGTTGAAGTTCCGGTTTGGATATGAATTTTGACCTCCGCTAAAATTCACTTCTTCTTCTTGAGAGTATGGATTTTCGCCCTCATTATCTTGGTGAAAGTCTTTTTCACCACCTATTGTAGCTTCACACGCATTTACTGCGCGTTGTTGACTTTTGAGAAGTTGGCTCATCATGTTCCTTAGCTCGGAAATTTTCTTAGAATCAAAGTCTCCGATCCGCAAACATCTATCATACTCCGGACAATTATTGCTATTACTATTAGCAAGATTCTCGATAAGTGCTTGTCCTTGACGTTCCGTCTTTGTGGTGAAATCTCCATTGCTGGCCGTATCGAGTGAGAGTTGGTACTTTGCTTGAAAACCACGATAAAACGTGTTGAGCAAACTAGCACCGGAGAAGCCACTGTGTGGACAATCGCGTTCGTACTCCTTGAAACACTCCCATGCTTCAAAGAATGACTCGATGGGACCTTGTTGAAAACTTTTGATCTTGTTTCTCAACAAGTTTGACCTCGACTTCATGTAGAAGTGATTGAGAAAGGCGGATTTGCACTCTCTCCAAGTAGTGATCGATCCGGGTGGAAAAGTCTTCAACCACCTATGAGCTTTGTCGCTCAAAAAGAATGGAAAGAGCTTACACTTCAAGAAGTCCGCCAGAATTTGGAAAAAGAAATCATAATAACTTGGTCCCGGGCATCACGGGCTGGAGCGGTGAAATGCGTAGAGATCGGAAAGAACTATTTGTTTTTATTGTGCTACAAATCTCTTCAAACAACTCGATGTGATCCATCGGGTGCTCGGTACACGTGCCGTCAAACTGATTTTGTTTCACCAAAGAGATTATTTGCGGCTTGATTTTGAACTCGTTTTCGTGACGAACGTTAACTTGGATTGTGGCTCGGTTTTGAAAGTGTTAGTGAGGAGTGTTGTGGTCGTCTATGGTGTGGTTTCACACTCTCTCCCTCGGTTGTGGTGGTGGTGCTACGGGTTGATTCACCGGATTGGTGATGTTCGCGCCACCTCCTACTAATGGTTCTTGCCCTCCTTACGGCAAGTGGTTGTCTTCTTCTCCTTCCGATTCAACGACTTCTTGGTGAACATTGTTTTCACCTTCGTTAGGTTGTTGCCCTCTAGCAACTTGTGCTATTTCATTGTTGTTGTTGCGAAGAGGTCCTTCACGGTTTTGTTGAGCTTCAAGAGCGGTTTCGTTTTCGGCCATACTTAGTTGTCTTCTTATCTTTCAGATTTCTTTTTGTGGTGGTCGATCTCGATGTGGCGAGGCAAGACGTTGGAGGCGTTTCTCCTAGTGGTCATGCACCTGAAACATGAGAAAGAAACACAAGAGAATCGTGAGTAATAAACAAAGAAGCTTGAATACTAACGCGGTCTAGAGAGTTGTCTAAAAACAGAAAAATCACAAAAGCAAATAATCCCCGGCAACGGCGCCAAAAAACTTTATGCGTAGGTTTTGTCTACTCAACTTTTACCCCTAAAAGAAAGCTGCAAGTGCACAGCAATCACGATAGTAGATTAGGGGATCGAATCCACATAGATTGTTGTTTTGCGAAAGTCCTAGAATTCTAGTTTCTCTAAACCAAAATCAGAGGTGGGAGTTTGTTTTTTCACGGTTTGTAGTATGCAAATGAGAGAAGCGAAAATAAAATGGTTGTAAATCAATCAATAAAAGGTGTTGGGCTAAAGGCAATTCTCCGGGGATCACATATCAGATCAAACAAGCGATAGACTAAATTCGAGAGCGACTATGTCGACTTTGATTCTTTAAACTGAAACGATACAATATGATTACCCTATGTTACTAGATCTAATCCATGATTCTTACGTTAATCCGTGAGTATGCTTTCGTATCTCACGACGCAATAAGACATGCAATACTAGCGTCCGTTTGTAAGCGTTCATGGCACTCCGCAGGTGTGCAATCGCACCCTACAATGCAACTGCTCATGTACTCTAGCTCCGTACCGATAAGACCTCAAGTTAAAGGATCTATCGTTCCCAATATTAGTTGCTAATTGATCGGAAGAACAACATGCATTAGATGCGAAAATAAACAAAAAAATCAATAAGAAAATCTATCTCTGACAACCTATAAAAATCCATATTTGTATCAAATTTCAAGATCTGGATTTAGAAACTATATATATGCGATGATGCACGAGCATCATTTATTTTTTAAAAAAATTGTAATTTTGTAGATTTTCTTATGTTACATTTTGGATTTTAAAAAATAGATACAAACTAATATACGTACTTGTAAACATCTATAAACTGGTAATATTTCAGTTAATTTGTAAACTAATGAATTTATCCATATATATGTTTTTACAGATTAATGTTTCATATGCCTACGAAATTGTTTTTTTAATTGTGGGGAAATGACACACGTAAACTCAAAAAAAAATGACAAACATTTTTATTTGATGTTATAAAAATATAAAAAACATAAATGAATTTTTTTTTATGTACAGTACCAACAAAACTAAACCAAATGTTTCATTTAAGGAAGGTAAGATAATTGTCTTGTAAGTCAATGGCTCATGTTTCATTATTCTTTTGACAACAAAAACAGAGGCGGCTAAAAAATTTCTTTTCGCTTCTAGTTCAATACTCTATCCATTTAAACTGGTATCATATTGTATTGTGATAGGGTTCAGGTTTTACCCTAATAAAACTACTGCAATGCACATCAAATGCAATCGTAGTATAAGGGGTATCGAAATCCCAAGGGAAGTAGATGCTACACTAAGGTTTCTAAGTTCGAATTATGCTAGGTCAAATAGAATGAAAGTAAAACAAAACAGGAAATAAACGAGCAATCACGAATTATGTTTCTTTAAAATCAGGAGACGAAACGCTAGGTTCAGAGAAATTCTCAGGTGATCTAAACTGCAGGTCTAGACAGAATGTTAGGAATAATGAAGATCCGTTCACGAACTCGAAAGACAACAATAAAATCAACCAACTCTCGCTGCGAAGACTTTCTATGTCTAAACCCTAGAATTCCAAATCTCTTTACAAATCCTATCAATTTAGACAAGCATTAAAGTTCAGGTTCGATTGTTCACAAAATTCCAAAACCAAATCTCTTTGTGAAAGGTATTTTTCTCATCTAACATTAGTTCAGGTAATCAATAACACTCTCGTGTCTACCAATTAACCTAAGATCAGATTTTAGGTCATGAAGCTAAAATAAGCATTAAACACAAATCCAGATGAAGAACTCTAATGATTTTATCCTAACAATTTAATTCGACCTAACAATTCATCAATCACCTTTGAAAAACCCTAAACCTAACTAGCAAACTACTCAGACATGGTGAATGAAGAAAACATCATGAATAAATAAGATTGCATAAAAGAAATCAATAGAAACAAATGAGTTCCAAATCTGCTCTGAAGGAGCCTAATTCTTCTCTCCAAAATCTCTCTAAAAATCTCACTCTAAATCTCAAAACAAAAAATAAGAACAATAGTTGGTGGCTAAACAATGCCTTGAAAATCTCTATTTAAAGGCAAACTCGCGTCAGGGGAAAACTTGTAAATACTTGAAACTTCTTGTGATTTCCTTTTCCTGGTGGAAGTCCGAACAATGCGTCGGTCTTCATTGGTGTCGATCGACACCTTGCGTGTAAATCCACTCTCCCAACTTCATCACTTCGGCTGCTTCTCCAAAATACTCCAAAAGGTTTCGGATTCTTCCATTTAGCTCCAAATGCTCTCTATCCTGTAAAGTCTCTAATAGGACTCTAAAACAAACAAAAGACTCTATAAAAACACTTATATCATGGTCCAAAAACGGGTAAAAACCATGATATATCAACTCCCCCAGACTTAGCTTTTGCTTGCCCTCAAGCAAAACAGAAACTTAGAATGAAGTAGAAGTTTGAAAACAGAAACTTTCGAGTACCTCTTCAGAACGCCACATTGATTAACACTTCTTGAATCCACATGCTATAGAGCCAACCTTAGGTAATATTTCAGCATACTTACCACAAGCTTAGCAATCTCCCAGTTTGAATCCAGATCCTTTCCTTGGTAAAATTTCGAACTCTAACAGTGGTATTGCTACAGAACGTTACAGACTCTTTTCCCTTCCTTAGTGCCTGAACAAGATATTCTTCATACAGCTCTCCTATTTTCTCTTCCCTTAGTCAACTGCTGCCCATTTTCAGGGTGTTCTAAGATCTTTTCATTGACTCTTCTTATTCTTTGAAGTCTCGAGAAATAGTGCTACTCTCTACTTGTGTTCCTTGTGAGGAGACGGGTTCAAGAGCACTCACTAATATTGTTCCTTGTGAAGACAGGCTCATGAGGTTCTTTGCACTATTCACAGAATTAGACTATTTTTCTTTTCTTTCTTTTCTCAAGGGAAGATCAAGGAGAGACTGCAATTGCTTATCTGTTCATACTGAAAGAGGAATCAAGTTCTGCGCATACCTAGTTCTTATTAGGGGACCTGAACTCGCCCTGTTAGACTGATTCCACTTGCAGCTTTCTACGTAGTAAGACCTGCAATCAATTCTTATAGCAATAGTTCCTTCAAGTGTCAACTTCCTGTGGTTAGTTCCTAGAAAAACTGAAAGTTTCAACAACTGATTTTGCCTCAATAAAACAAAGTTTTTGACTGACTCAAATGACTCTCAAAACAAAACATAAATTCAGTAATCACCTCCCCCAAACTTAAACAACACTGTCCCCAGTGTTATCAAGCCCGAAGTTTGCTAAAAGAAAGATTAGAAACGACAGAAAAGACCAGTTAGAAGACTTACCTTCGTCTGCGCGTGGTGTCGATCGACACTGGTCCTTGTCGAATCCAATGTCTCCTTTTTTCAACTGACTTAAACTAGGACTTAGTAAAACCAAAATGAAATATAAAGAAAAACCGTACCTAACAGTGGGTTGCCTCCCACTCAGCCCTCGTTTTCAGTCATTAGCTTGACTGTGTCGGGGTTCAGACGTCTGGTGGATCAGAGGGTGGCATCGAATGCTTCCCAGACGAATGTCTCCTCATCCAAGGTGGTGTATAAGCAGTAGGTGCATGAAAGCGACCAAGGAAATGAGGAAAAGCAGTAGGGTGGGACTTGAGTTTGGGTGGGACACTGAGTTTTCCTGTAGAATAATCAAAAGAAACACCAAGCCTTCTACGAGAATCTCGTGGCTTGCATAAGCGTGAAACAGCTTTTGAACCTTTGGTATTCTTATTGAGAGGATCAGGAGGTTTGGAATTGATTCCAGGGAGTGCGTACCTTTGCTTTCTTCGAGGTTTCTGGGATGTAGGATTCGGAGTTGTCTGTTTGACAACATGTGATGGAATTGCAGCATTGGAAACAGCTTCTGGTGTGATCCGTGAAGGGTGTCGATCGACACTAGGAGTGGTGTCGATCGACACCAACTCTGCAGCTCGAATCTCTGCACTCCTTCTGCAATTCAGCTCTGCAATCCTTGCCTCCATCACAAAAACGTCTTCCTCCATCAACTTGGCATTGATTAGACCTTCATCTTCGCCCATAGTCCTGAAGATATGATTGTTTCCACTCCAGTCTTCAAGCTCCACAGCTTTCTCAGAATTCTCAGCCAATGCCTCTTGAACAACCACCTTGTTCACTTGCTCTTTAGAATCCAGCTCCTTGTCAAACCCAGCAGTAATGGAATCTGAATGTTCCATGATTGGATCTTGATCCATAGAAATCTCTACTGAAAAAGATTGACTATTGATGGTGGAAGGTCCCCTTAACTTGTCCATGTCAAAATTGATGATAACATCACCCAAGTCAAGCTCTATTTTCCCTTTCCTCACATCAATAATGGCACCAGGTGAAGCCAAGAATGATCTTCCCAAAATAAGAGGATCTGTAGGTTCTTCATCATATTTCAACACCACAAAGTCTGTGGGAATCATGCAACCTTCAATCTTCAAGGGAACATCTTCTAGAACACCTTATGGGATTCTTTTGGATCCATCAGCTGGGACAAGGGAGATTTTGGTTGGCTTGAAATCAGTCATTCCAAGTCGAACCGCAACTGAGTATGGTATCAAGTTGAAACTTGAACCTAGATCACAGAGAGAACGAGGAAACCTTCCTGTTGAGATTGAGCAATCTAACATAAAGTTTCCCGGATCAGGTAACTTCTCTGGAATCCTCCTCTTAATCAACAGCACTGACTTGTTCAGAAACCCACACCTTCTTCTTCTTCCTTGGAACTATGTTCAAGAGGATTGCATTCATTTGTTTGGTAAGCAATGCTCCTTCCTCAGGACTCACACCATTGACAACCATTCTCTTGACATATCTTCTTAACGCAGGTGAAAGTCTGACTGCATCAACTAGGGGTAGCTCAACCATCAGCTTATCCATCATTTCCTTGCATCTGTCTTCTTCTCTCTCATGTTTAGACTTTCTAGGAGGTATGGGATAGGGTATTTTGGGTTTATACACTCTTTCCTTTTCATCTTTTGAAGCTTCAGGACGATCTGGCGAGGTTTGGGCATGGTGTCGATCGACACTGGTCGTGTGTTGATCGACACTAGTATCTGATGTCGATGCTTTGGTCAATTTCGGTCCGCCAGAACTCGAAGAATCGGGACTTTCCACTGGTGTCGATCGACACTCAGCAGTGGTGTCGATCGACGCTAACTCTGCAACTGCAGCATCTTCGTCTTCAAGCTCTTCAAACTTCTCAACCTCCACGAAATTTTCTGCACTTCCTACCATGATGGCATTGACATGATGTATGGGGTTTGTATCAGTCTTTCCAGGAAGAAACCCCTCTTGTCTCTTCAAAGCTCCAGCAGTTTGGGCAACTTGAACATCTAATTGCTTGACATGAGTACCTAAAGATTCAATTTTCCCATTCAGATCCGTGTACAAAGCATCAATCTTCCCATTGAAATCTACAGGCATCTTCTGTTGTCCTTCCAGAATTTGCTCTAGCATAGACTCCATCTTATTGTCTTGTGCAGGAGGCTTCTGGTAAGAAGAAGAACCATAAGTTCTCTGGAAGTTGTTGTTCTGAAAAGGCTTTTGGTAAGAGGAACCATAGCCTTGCTGATTGTTGAATCTCTGTCCTTGAAAACCAGCACCATTGATGTAATTGACCTCTTCTTGCTCTGACTCAAAGTTCTCTACCTCATTAGCAAAGTGAACTTGCTTTTTTCCCACCAAAATGTTGTGTACGTTGTCCAGCTTCCTCTTAACCTCAGCTATTTAGCTTCCTCCATTTGCACCAGCATGTTGTTTCCTTTTAAAGTCTGCGTTCTTGGTGCTGTTATAAGAGGCCAAATTCTCTATAAGCACCATCGCGTCATCTGGATATCTGGTGTTGAAGTTGCCATTCCTCGCAGCATCCAAAGCCATCTGGTACCTCCAATCGATCCCTCGGTAAAAGATTCCGATAAGCTGCGGTTCGCTGGAACCATGATGTGGGCAGTCCCTTTGGTAAGCTTTGAATCTCACCCAAGAAGCCTTGAATGCTTCAGTGGGACCTTGGGAGAATGTGGTGATCTTTGTCCTCAGCTCTTCTGATCTTGCATCATCAAAGAAGTTGCATAAGAATGCATTTTTTGTTTCTTCCCAAGTAGTCAAGGATCCTGGATCAAGCTGCTTCAGCCAATATGATGCATCTCCAGCAAGCGAGTAAGGAAAAAGCTTGTAGAAGAGATAATCATAAGTCACTCCATTAGCCTTAATGCTTGATGCGAGGTCCTCAAATCTCTCAATATGAACCATGGGATGCTCATTAGGGAGACCATGGAAGGGATGCTGAGCCACCAGTGTAAAGTAAGCAGGCTTCAGCTCGAAGTCGTTCCTCTGAAATGCAGGAGGACGGATCGCAGCTCTATTGGCATAGAACTGGTCTGGACGGTTGTACTCGCCAAGTGTTCTTCCACGTCCAGCCTCTGCAAGGGCGGCTTGTATTAGTTGCTCAATGATAACAGCTCCATTATCATCAAGTCTTTGTCCTTGTGCGTTACTTCTATTGCCTTGTAGGTCGAATAGGTTGCCTTCTGCGTCGCGTACCACAACCACAGCCTCAGCCATTGTCGTCTGCGCAGGGTGTCGATCGATTCTATTGGTGTCGATCTCGATCGACACTCGTGCAGATCGACGGTTCGTACTTTCCAAACGGCCGAGCTCCTGGTTCAGTGCGACAAGTTCCTTCTCTTTGTTGCTTCGGGTACTGGGCATGCACCTGAAACCAAAGATAAGAAACTAAATTAGTAACCAAAATAAAAACAAAACCTAGTCAAAATTCTAGTACTAGATTCCGTAGGCAGCTATTACTTCCCCGGCAACGGCGCCAAAAACTTGATAGGGCTCAGGTTTTACCCTAATAAAACTACTGCAAGTGCACAGCAAATGCAATCGTAGTATAAGGGGTATCAAAATTCCAAGGGAAGTAGATGCTACACTAAGGTTTCTAAGTTCGAATTATGCTAGGTCAAATAGAATGAAAGTAAAACAAAGCAGGAAATAAACGAGCAATCACGAATTAGGTTTCTTTAAAATCAGGAGACGAAACGCTAGGTTCAGGGAAATTCTCAGGTGATCTAAATTGCAGGTCTAGACAGAATGTTAGGAATAATGAAGATCCGTTCACGAACTCGAAACGCAACAATAAAATCAACCAACTCTCGCTGCGAAGACTTTCTATGTCTAAACCTTAGAATTCCAAATCTCTTTGCAAATCCTATCAATTTAGACAAGCATTAAAGTTCAGGTTCGATTGTTCACAAAATCCCTAAACCAAATCTCTTTGCGAAAGGTATTTTGCTCATCTAACATTAGTTCAGGTAATCAATAACACTCTCGTGTCTACCAATTAACCTAAGATCAGATTTTAGGTCATTAAGCTAAAATAAGCATTAAACACAAATCCAGATGAAGAACTCTAATGATTTTATCCTAACAATTTAATTCGACCTAACAATTCATCAATCACCTTTGAAAAACCCTAAACCTAACTAGCAATCTACTCAGACATGGTGAATGAAGAAAACATCATGAATAAAGAAGATTGCATAAAAGAAATCAATAGAAACAAAGGAGTTTCAAATCTGCTCTGAAGGAGCCTAATTCTTCTCTCCAAAATCTCTCTAAAAATCTCTCTCTAAATCTCAAAACAAAAAAAATAAGAACAATAGTTGGTGGCTAAACAATGCCTTGAAAATCTCTATTTAAAGGCAAACTCGCGTCAGGGGCAAACTGGTAAATACTTGAAACTTCTTGTGATTTCCTTTTCCTGGTGGAAGTCCGAACAATGCGTCGGTCTTCATTGGTGTCGATCGACACAGAGGGTGTCGATCGACACCTTGCGTGTAAATCCACTCTCCCAACTTCATCACTTCGGCTGCTTCTCCAAAATGCTCCAAAAGATTCCATATTCTTCCATTTAGCTCCAAATGCTTTCCATCCTGTAAAGACTCTAATAGGACTCTAAAACTAACAAAAGACTCTATAAAAACACTTATATCATGGTTCAAAAATGGGTAAAAACCATGATATATCATATTGTAAGTAAACGATTTTTTTAATTAGTTATATTTTTGCTGGTCAATAAAAAAACATAGTCCAACTTAAATTTTCCTCTTAATTGAGCAGCAATTTTTTATGTTAAATTTTCTCACATACATTTTATATTCGCATTCTTAAGCTATCAGTTTTTTTTACTTCTTAATTAATAGTGTTCGTTATGTATTTTTTTAAATAATGTAAAAATGTTTTGAAATATCAGATCTTTTTATTTTTATACTTTTGAGTTATAAGTTATAACAATAACAATCTTAAAAAATGTATTGGATGATCGCATTTCTTTATCGTTATTTTTGTACATTGTTCCATTTTTTATTAATTCATCTTTTTGGGAAAAAATTTAATTAATAAATCTAAAAGCAAAACAGAGAAGTCGAAAGAAGTATAAACTTGCTTTAAAAGTCGACTCTATTCTTGCAGCAAACCAAATTATATACTTGCTTTAAAAATCAAAACTGAAATCAGCCCAAACAAATTAATCTATATTAAATCTGGTATGAATTTAAAGATACTTGTCTTCCCCAAGAACTCTTCAAGACCAATTAAGTATCCATCTGAGAAGAGAGACGTCGATTCTTTGACTTCGTTCTTGATCTTGAACCATTTCATCTCGTTCCAGATTTGCTAGAACAGTTGGAGGAGAATCAATTCACAAATATAGTTCACATATTAGTATGATAAGCTCTGCAACATAGCTCGAGTAATTGCAGTATTGTAAAATTTCAAAGTTGCAAAAGTAATCAAATCATTTATGAAGTAAATTTGTGGTTATTTGTGAATTAAGCTCTTGTTTCTTTGTTTCAGTCATATCGAACAGATGGAAGTTGGTGTTTGGAAAATCAGTTTACAGCATTAGGTCACATAGTTAGAGATCTGCTCTGCAAAAGTGTTCATTTTTCATATAAATTTATGGTTATTAGTGAAACCAAGCCTCCTGTTTCTTCTTTGCATCAGATACTAAAAAATTATCTCAAGGCTGAGTTTTTCAGGAATATCCATATGCGTGTGGCCATTAGTGAAGTAAAGCTCTTGTTTCTTCGCATTCATATTACATAGTCACCAAATACAACGATCTTACCTTTAGGTTGAGATTTTTAAGAATCAAAAGCAGAGTAAACACTTGTAACGATCCGGACCCGACCCATTTGAATAAGTTTAAATGGATTGATTTGGCTACCTATGTCATCAAAGTGCACTTACCTTTTCCTGTCACTTACCCTAAGAGAACTCCAGAGTTAAACGTGCTTATGCTGGAGTAGCACTAGGATGGGTGACCTTCCGGGAAGTCCTCTGCGGAACCGTGTGAGTGAGGCCAAAACACGGGAAAAGGTCACGTGGTGATTGCAGGGACAAGTAAATCAGTCGGTCGGGCCACCGAGAAAAATAACGCACCGACCGTCGGACAGGGGCGGGGCCCACGAGCCCGACGGAGGGATGGGTGACTCGCCGGTAGGGGCGGTCGGGGTGTTACAAGTGGTATCAGAGCCAAGGAAAGTCAAACTGGTTCTGTCCCAGGAGACTGTCTTGGGGTTTGGGGGTTAGGGTTCACACTAGCGGGATCAGAATTCGGGGACGAATTCCCGTTAAGTGGGGGAGAATTGTAACGATCTGGGCCCGACCCATTTGAATAAGTTTAAATGGATTGATTTGGCTTCCTATGTCATCAAAGTGCACTTACCTTTTCCGGTCACTTACCATAAGAGAACTCCAGAGTTAAACGTGCTTATGCTGGAGTAGCACTAGGATGGGTGACCTTCTGGGAAGTCCTCTGCGGAACCGTGTGAGTGAGGCCAAAACACGGGAAAATGTCACGTGGTGATTGCAGGGACAAGTAAATTAGTCGGTCGGGCCACCGAAAAAAATAACGCACCGACCGTCGGACAGGGGCGTGGCCCACGAGCCCGACGGAGGGATGGGTGACTCGCCGGTAGGGGCGGTCGGGGTGTTACAAACCGATTTCACACCACTCTCTCTTAACTGCCTTTTCTCTTCTTTAACCTAATTCTTCCCTGTGCGTGCTGGATTTCACACAACGATTTATCTGTTAAGAAAATAAAGAGGACGCAAATATTCTAAGTAAGAAACCGAAACAGAGATCCGAAGATGGCGATTTTATTCGAGTTGATGCGATCAGCTTTTAGGGTACAAGTGTTTTGCTAGGTCAAGCGCCGCCCTTACAAATGAACTAAGAATCCTATTTATACATCTTTCCCTAGAATCTAAGCGAATATCTCGGGACATCTTCCGTAGATTCTCTTTTCTTTTTCTCCTTGACGGCTCCTTTCCGCGAGGTTTATTCTTCTAGGGCGAACATTACTTCGGTTATTCTCACGGGCTTCGATTCGGCCCAACTGCGTAATAGCACATCTTGGGCTCGGCCCAGTTGTGTAATGACTCGTCTTGGGCTACAGCCTTATATGCTATTCTAAGTTCGGGATTTCTCGTAAGTTCGTCAAAGGAGGAGGCCGGTTCGGTTCGGATAGACACACAGTTTGCACATCGAGGATAGCCTGGTTCGTGTACGATGTGGTCCACCTCGGTTCGTGCATGGTTCGAGGTGGTTCAACTCAGTTTTCCGCATAGCTTGTGCACGAGGTGGTTCACCTCGGTTCTGCGTGATTCAGGGTCTAGCTCCCATACTTAGTCGTTTCTTTGATTGATCTTGCCTGGGTGAAAACCGACCCCAACAGTTAGCCCCCCAGCTCGTTAGTCTTAGAGATGAGGGTGACGAGTTGCATGGATAGGTAAGATCAATGTTCCGAGGTGTTTTCACCTCGCTACTGAAGTGTTCAGTTCTGCGCCGAGGTGTTTTCTGCTCAGGTGCCGAGGCGAGCCCTTTTTTTTTATTATTATTATTATATATATTTTTTATACGTGCCGAGATGCAAAGCTTTGTATCGGGGCGTTCTCGGAGCCGTTTCAATAGGGTGCTTCCGTCTGCGCCAGATTTTTACCTCGGTGCTACCCGTGGGAAACTACTTTCACTTCGGCGTTTGGCGCGCTTGGCGATACTTAGAGAAATTTTTCGTTGTTGCTATGTAGGACTGGCGATTCGGGTCGATGGTATCGTCTGTTTGGGCCCGTGTTGGTCCCATTAGCGGCCCATTATGCGCTTCGCGAAGAGTCGGTCCGTCTCGGAAGAAGAAACGTCTCGCATGTTCCCGAGGCGACGCGCGCCTACGCGCGGGTTTGTCTATAAGTGCGGAGACCCCCCAAGGTTTTTTCATTACCCCCACTTCTTAGAAATTTTGTTAAAGAGTCACTTTCAGCTTCCTCTCCTGTTGTTTTTTTTTTTTTTTGCCGTCTTGATTTTTGACGGAACACCTGCTCCGGCCGTTCATCGACTTTCCGATCTATCTTCATCTTTTACAGGAGCCCGAGGTGAAATTGATGTCTTCCCTTTCGACGTCGAGGTCTTTGTTGGAGTTGCGAGCTCGTTTTGGAGTCCGCGATAGAGTTGAGTTTAGGCTTCCTGCCCCAACAGACCGAGCCGAAAGGCCTCCGCCCGGCCACTTGACGGCGTACGAAGTCTTTTTCGACGTGTGCTGACTGTGGTTCCCGATCCCACAGCTTCTCTCAGAATGTCTATGGTCGCATAGGTTGGCCCTTGCTCAATTTACGCCGCGCTCGATAAGACATCTCGTGGGGCTGCTAACTCTGGATCTCGAATGCGAGGCGGGGCTTACGCTCGGTCATCTTGACAATCTTATAGAGATTAGACGCAGACCTGGCACCGAGACGTTCTACATCGGGAACAAAAAGGATAGGAGAATAGTCCGGGATTTTCCGGATAGGGATCAATACTGGGAGAGTCGCTTCTTCTATGTTCTCATCAACGAGGCTTCTGTTTCAGCGAGTTGGATTGAGAGGACGAAAACAGAATGGGGTCAAAAAGGTAAGTGACCTAGGTGGGAATCGAGTTTGCATTAAAAGAGCCGAGCTATGATCTTAACTTCCCTCTTTTTTCTTTGTATTTGTTTTGCAGTTGTCCGCTCGGTTCTTAAATGCCCAGACGATCTTTTGAACGTTATCGAGGCTTTCAATCGCAGGCGGGTTTCTTGGCAGAAAGACTTTTCCTTCCAGCGAGTTGAGCGCGCTCGGATCTTCTCCTTTATTGATCGCCGGGTCGGGGATTCCGAGGTGTCTCGCTTGCCCGAAGATTCCCGATCGGGGGTCACTCCACGGTTGATCTCCGAGGAGGCCACCGAGGGTGAGGAGAGGGAGAGCTCGGAGTTATGGGTGCCATCTCCCCCAGCCGATCGGACCTCAGAGCAAGGAGACGGAAATGGTCGGGAGACCGAGGATCCGAGTTTCGACGTGATGGTTAATAGCGAAGCGGTAGCATCAAGGTCACCCGTTCGGCTTGGGCTTCCCCCGAAGGATTTGGAGATTGTGCTCTGTCTTCGAGCCGGGACGAGAGCCGGGGGATCTGCCCTATGCCGTCGTGGCGGCAAAGGAGTCGCGACACGGGGTAGCAAGAGGAAATGCGCGGACGAATCTGTTATCGATGCGTCCGATATTCCCGAGGCAAGCGAGCCGCGAGGATCTGGGCAAATTTCGCCGAGCGCTGCAGGGGCGTTTCCTCGCGATACCAGTCCCGAGGTGGCGTGATCATCCTTCGAAGAAGAAGCCTTTGCAAAGAATGCAGCGTTTGGCTCTCATTCTCCTCGCGTGGATGCCCTTGCAATATGGAATACTCCTAGTCGGTCAAGGCTTTCGGGAGCCGAGGTTTTGTCCTATTCTGCCTTGTTCCTTCTGACTTCATTCTTTTTCTATATTTTCCATTTTTTCTTTATCACATCGCTCTGGATTCTCCTTTTTCCCTTTCAGTTTATTGCTGTGGCCAACGAGATTGTTTCGGGCTACGAGACCGACCTCCAAAGTGGTCAAAGACAACTCGAAGCCGCTTGCGGGGAGGCGGCCCGTTTATGGGCGAGGCTCGATGAGACCGAAGCCGAGCACGCTAGGCAGGTGGCGGATATCACGAGGCGCTATGGCATCACAGAGGCCGAAAGAGATGGCCTTAAGCGCAAACAGGATGAGTCCGAAAAAGTGTCGGCCGGTTTGCTGGACGAGAAGGCTCGATTGGAAGCTGTAGTGACGTCTTTGCAAAGGCAGGTTTCGTCAGCGCGGGAGGCACGCGAAACTGTTCTCGAAAGATCGTGTAAGGCGGTAAAGCGCGAACTCGCGACTCGGTACCGTGAGAAGATATCTGGTGCCGAGGCAAAAGTTGCCTTGCTCGAGGGAGGTGCCAGGGACAAGATTATGGAATTGGCCGAGGTTAACAGTAACCTTGAGCTGATACGTATTCTGCAGGGTCCCGATCCCCCTTCTTTGGAAAACGAAAAGGCGAGGTTGCTCGAGAAAAAGGCTGAGTTATCGGGGGCTGACGAGGAGTTCGAGCAGCTCGCAATGGATCTTCGTGGGGATTTGAGGCCCCCAACGCTCGCGCTAGAGTTCCCGGGAGAAGACTCGACCGGTCTCGACTGAAGAAAACTGTTGTTAAATACGTGGAATTAGGTTTTATTGTTGTTTGAATTTGACGCCTGGATAGCTTTATCCGCAATATTATTTATGCTCGTTATTGGTTTTGTGTCTCGTCTTCGTTATTTTGCTTGAGTATTATTTATGGATTTGTGCTTTAGAATGTACGTAGGATTCTGCCGAAGCACTTTTGGTGATAATTTCCGAGGTGCTTGGAAGCGAATGAGTTAGCTGCGAAGTAACCGTAGCTTGCCGAGACTACTAGTTTCGTTAAGTAACGAGCTGTTAGAGATAGCGACATATTTACGAATTGGATCATCGTTGCTTAGGTTACATTCGTGAGATGTTATAATCCGTGTTGTCGGGAATTTAGTGGTTCGGGCGCGTTTTGTTGAAAACGAATGGTTACTTAGGCCGAGGTGAATCGGTGTTCGTCTAAGCCCTTATTTAGACCGACGTTGCTCAAGGTCGAATGGTTCGTCGGGTTTTAGTCGAACATGTTTACTAATCTCGTACCTAGTCGTTAAATGCTCGAACGGTACAATGTTCTCGAGATGTCGATGACCAACGTTACGTAAGAGTTGGGGTTTAGGTGTTCTTCTATGTTTGGATTTGTGTGCCCGTTTCGAGAACAGCCGTTAGAATATCTCTCGGGGTATACCTAAGAGATATTGAACCGAGGTATACTCGGCTTGAATTTATATAGCGCGCTTTGAATCCGTGGAGGATGTAGAGAACCTTATGTAAAGGTTAAGATCCCATTTGGGATGTAAGAGGTTCGTACGCTGTGGCCAACAGCATACGAAATGGTAAAGGTTGAAAACGAAGTAAGCTGGGTAAACTTTTTATTCGAAAATATTTATAGTTTACATAGTAGCGTGGGAGTATATAGATATATATATACGTACCCCACCCCCCCCCTTTTTAAGGAGAGGGGGGCAGTTGAACTCGTCATGCGGCGAGCTGCCTACGTACCTCTTTCGAGGATCAAACCGCCCCGTAGTTCGTGTTTTGTGATAAGTTCTTAGAAGTAGTACTTCTTAAGATGCATTGCATTCCAGGATCGTGGCACGGAAGCGTCCGTTGAATGGTTGGCGAGCTCGTATACTCCTGGTCGGACTACTTTAGTTATTCGATACGGTCCTTCCCAGTTAGCTCCTAGTTTTCCCGCGTTCCGTTCCGCTGTATTTTGAAAAACCTTGCGGAGGACCAGCTCTCCTTCGTGAAATTTTCGACTTTTGACGTTGGAGTTGTAGTACTTTGCAGTGGCTTGCTGATAATTTTGAATGCGAATGAGTGCTTGGTCGCGTCTTTCGTTGATTAGGTCTGCTTCGTCCAAAAGCATGAGATGGTTGAGGCCTTCCTGTCCTGGGAGGAGTCGTCGCCGTACTCCTGGAAATTCTACTTCAGGAGGGATCACGCACTCCGTTCCGTAGACGAGTGTGAATGTTGTTTCGCCAGTAGCTCGCCTCGGGGTTGTCCGATGCGACCATAGGACTCCTTCGAGTTTGTCTCCCCATCTTCCCTTCTTGACATCGAGGCGTTTTTTCAATCCGTCAAGAATCGTCTTGTTTGCCGCCTCAGCTTGCCCGTTGCCTTGTGGGTATCGAGGCGTCGATTTGCTTAGTCTAAACTTCCACTTTTCGCAAAAAGATTCGAAGCGAGTCGAGATGAATTGCGAGCAGTTGTCGGTGACGATTTCATACGGGACTCCGTGTCGGCAGATGATGTTCTTCCAGACAAAGTTCTCGACTTGGACGTCTTTGATGCTGGCGAAAGAATCTGCCTCGACCCATTTTGAGAAGTAATCTGTTAAGACCAGCAGGAACCTCTTCTACTTGGAACGATGCAGCGGGCCGACGATGTCCATTGACCATCGCATGAACGGATAAGGTTAAGAGATTGAAGAGAGCAGCTCGGTAGGCTGATGAATCGTCGGGGTGTGGCGTTGACATTTCTCGCATTTCCGCGAAAAAAATTTGCAGTCTTTCACCATGGTTGGCCAGTAATACCCGTGACGTTTTATCTTTATTGATAGGGATTTTTCGCCGCTATGATTTCCGCAGGATCCTCCGTGAATTTCTTCCATTACTCTATGTGCCTCTTTTCCTTCCACGCAAGTCATTAGTGGTCCTGAGAATCTCCATTTGAAAACTTCTCCGTCGAGTAGGATGTATCGAGCTGCCTGAGCCTTGAGTTTGCGAGCCGCCCATTTGTCTGCGGGGACTTCTCCGTCCATTATGTAAGTTCGAATTGCTCCCATCCATTCTTGGTCGCATCCGTACTCGTTCCGCTGGTCTTCTTTAGTCGCGACCGTCTCTTGTTCGTCGCTGGGCTCCTCAGGGTCTTCGGCTGGCTCGATCAAGTTGACGGCCTCGGAACATTCGATGCTGGATCGTTCGATGAATTCTACTGGGATTACCCGTTTGAGGCCGGGATCGGACGACGAGGCGAGTGCCGCCAATGCATCGGCTTGAGCGTTTTCGCCTCGGAGAATTCGCGTTAGCTTGAACTCTTTAAATTCTTGCGAAAGTTTTTGGACCACGCTTAAGTATGCCTCCATCCTATCGTCTCTTGCCGTATATTCCCCGTTGAATTGCTTAGCGACGAGCTGAGAGTCGCAGAAGGCCCGAATTTTTTGAACTTTGATTCCCCGTGCTAGCCTGAGTCCGGCGATTAAAGCTTCGTATTCAGCCTCGTTGTTCGAAGCGTTGAAAGCTAGCCTAAAAGATTGCTCTAGGACTTCGCCAGTTGGAGACGTCAGGCGGACTCCGACTCCCGAGCCTTGTCTGGATGACGAGCCATCTACGTGAAGTGTCCATGAAGAATCCTCGGTCAGTCCGTCTGTTCCGTCGATCGAAAGCTCTATCAGGAAATCGGCGAGGACTTGAGACTTGCCGCAGGTTTTGCTCCGATATTCGATTTCGTATTCGCTGAGCTCGATTGCCCATTTGGCTAATCTTCCGGACTGGCTCGGACTGTGTAGTATGGCTCGCAGTGGGAAGGATGTCAGGACTATTATGGAGTGTGACTAGAAATACGGTCTGAGTTTCCGCGCGGACATCACCACGGCGAGTGCCAGTTTCTCCATTTGCGGGTATCTTGTTTCTGCGTCAGCCAGCGTTTGACTCACGTAGAAGATCGAACTCTGCTCTCCTCGTTCTTTTCGGACGAGTACTACGCTGACTGCAGTAGTTGAAACGGCGACGTACAAGAACAGGGGCTCTCCTTCTACTGGCTTTGCAAGTACGGGTGGAGTAACTAGGTATTGCTTTAGCTCCTGGAAAGCTGCTTCGCATTTTTCGGTCAATTCGAACTTCTTGTTGCCTCGGAGAGTGTCGTAGAATGCTAGGCACTTATCGGTCGATCTCGAAATGAAACGATTTAAGGCAGCAACGCGTCCTGTTAGCCGTTGTACTTCTCGTTTGTTCCTTGGCGAGGCCATCTGGATTAACGCGTCGATTTGCTTCGGATTTGCTTTGATACCTCGGCTCGTAACCAGATATCCGAGGAATTCTCCCGATGTTACTGTGAATCTGCACTTCGCCGGGTTGAGCTTCATGTTGTGGCGATTAAGCTGTTCGAAGCACTCCGCCAGATGGGTGATGTGGTTGCTTGCTTCCAGTGATTTTACCAGCATATCGTCGATATATACCTCCATCGTCTTCCCCAGTTGGTCGGCAAACATTTTGTCGACCAGTCGCTGATATGTGGCTCTGGCGTTCTTCAGCCCGAATGGCATTACTTTGTAACAGTAAATGCCTCGGTCGGTGATGAACACCGTTTTTTCTTGGTCGTCGGGATTCATCAGGATTTGGTTATATCCGGAAAAAGCATCCATAAACGAGAGGAGCTTGTTTCCTGCGGTTGCCTCCACGAGACGATCAATGTGGGGGAGCGGGAAGCTATCCTTTGGACATGCTTTATTCAGATCGGTAAAGTCGACACATATACGCCATTTTCTTTTTTTCTTTTTTACGACCACCGGATTTGCGAGCCAGTCAAGATATTTTGTCTCGGTGATGGATCCGACTTTAAGAAATCTGTCCACTTCGTCATTTACTGCTTTAGCTCGCTCGGGTCCGAGTTTCCATCTCTTCTGCTTTATTGGTTTGAAAGTTGGATCCACGTTGAGCTCGTGACATGTTATGTTGATGTCGATCCCGGGCATGTCTTCTGCGGTCCAAGCGAAGGTGTTGACGTTCTTTCTCAAGAAGTCGGTCAGCTCGGCTTTGACCCTGTCATCCAGTTCGGCTCCCACTTCAACACATCTCTCCGGATTTTTGTCATCTAAGCACACGGATATCACCGGGGCACATCGCGGCTGATTGGCTTCGGCCCGCTCGGCTTTCTGTAATTCCTATAAGAGATTTTTGGAGCCAATTTTTGCTTCTCGATCAGTTTTTACTTTTTTGTGAATTGTCTCTCCTTTCGCCTCGGTTTTAGGATTCCTAAGTTTGTGCTCGGTCATGAAGCATATCCGGGATTCTTTCTGATTTCCCCAAATCGTCTGGATCCCGTTGGTTCCGGGGAATTTCAAACAGAGATGGTAAGTCGAGACTACGGCCCTCATCGAGTTGGTCAATGGCGTTCCCATGATAATGTTGTATACCGGGGGACCTTCGGTTACTGAGAAATTAACGATCTTAGTTACGTCTTCTGCTAAGACTGGTAGTCTGATCGTCCCGATTGTCATAGTCGTTTCTCCGGAAAATCCAGTCAACGGTCTCGGGACCGGCGTTATTTCGGACATATCGATTCCCATTTTTGCGAGGGTCTCGCGGAAGATAACTTCCACCGAGCTCCCGGTATCGATCAGGATTCGAGCCACTTCGTGATCCTTCACTATGAGTTCGATCACCAGGGGGTCGTTGTGCGGTCTGTCTATGCCTGTCGTTTCCCTTTCTTCGAACGTGATGATATCATTGGGATTTCTGCTCGGCGCGGACCAATTGATGATGGCTTCGGCTTTTCGCTGAAAGGCTTTGATCGTGGACACCGTGTCTCTGCAGTATTCTGATCCTACCATAATCATGTTTATTCTTTGGCGAGGTCCTCCTGATTCCGACGTGCTATTGTTTCTTCTTCCTCGCTTCGGCGGTCCTCCTGGTCGGGCCTCCAGCTCAGGTTGATTTTCCTGCTCGGCATCGGCGGGACTTTCCTGCTCGAGATCCTTTAGACTGATCGAATTGCCGAGCTCTCCGGCTAAGAATCTTGCTCTGAGTTTATCGCCTAGGATTCGACAGTTGGCCGTTAGATGTCCGTATGTCTTGTGGATTTCGCAGTAGGCCTTTTCGTCGTATGAACTCGAGTTCCTAGTCCACGTGTTTCCGCTCGTTCTACCTCGGCCTCGCCCGGCTCCTTGCTCGGCGCCAATCTGATAGTTGTGTGCTCCGCTGAAGTTCGGTCCCTCGTGGTGAACATAGGTGCTATTCTGGCGACTCCTTGAATAGCTCGGCTGGTTTGTCACCACTTGATTCTTGCTCGTTGATTTTGTTGGTCCGAAACTCTGATCAAAGATTTGGAATTCTTCTTCCTCGAGTATGAAATCTGATGCTCTATGCATGGCGTCTTGAATCGTCTAAGGCTTGTTGCGCCAAATTTCTTTTCGGAACTCCGATTTGTACCACAAGGATTTTTTCAATGCTTGGAGCGCTCCTTTGTCGCTTACTTTTCCGACTTTTGACATCACTGCCTTGAAGCGTCCCATAAAAGCTCTTAGCGGCTCGGTCGGTCCTTGAGAGAATGTCCAGAGATCGGCGTCGGATACACCTCGATTCATGAACATTGAGTACTATTTCATGAATTCTGTGCAGAGATCTTTGAAGTTGCCGATCGAGTTCCGTTCAAGTCTAGAGAACCATTCGAGTGCTGGTCCTCGGAGATTTTCGACGAACAAAAGGCAGTAGCCTGCATCTCGCTCGCTCTCCCTGAGGTTGGACCGTGCCATGGCCGTGCGAAATGCCCTAATATGTTCCTTCGGGTCGGCAGTCCCCTCGTAAGTCGGGAGGCGGATTTTTCTGGGGTCTGATACTCTGGCTTTGGTGATGCGTGCTGTGAACGGCGTCATCTGGGCTTCTTCGAGCATCAGATCGATCTCGGGTGCCGCGCTCGTCGCCTTGTGCACTTGTGATCGGATCGCTCTCACCTCGACGTTTACTCGGGCCAAGTCAGCTCGGATCTGGTCGAGTGCACCACCTCGGGTCGTCGAGTTTGGCTCGGTGTGCCTGCCTTGGTGCGTTAGTCGGGGCTCATCTTGATAGTGCGCCTGCTCGACCCACTGGAGATTCTCCTCTTCCTTAGCCAGGTCTTCATCTTGCTCTGAGTCGAGGCTATCTCCCGAGGTTCCAGCACGTCGTGCCGCGGTGACGGTCGCCTCGTCCGGTTGCGAAGTCAGCGCATCGGCTCGTTCCTCTCCAGCTCCTGTTATGGGCGCCGAGCCGTCGTTGGGTTCTCCAATGGTTCCATCTAGCCGCTGATCTCGCTCGCCTGCGCCTCTCCGGATCAGACGTGGTGGTTCGGTGATGTCGGGTCTCGTGATTGCAGGGGTTCTTTCTCCGGGGAGGTGTTGTGGCTGGAGAATTCCCGAGCCTACTGTTCGCCTGTTTTCTCCAGGAGTTGCGAAGTTGAGCGCAGTTGGATTGAGGTCGAGCCTCCTAAGCCTGCCGGATGGATTCATCATAGGAGTCGGGCTCCCGATCTGTCGGCTGTGAGCTTGACTCTCCGTCGTCAGGTTCTCGAGGGTTCTGCCTTGCTCCATCGTCTTCTTTGTTAGCGCCGTCATCATTTCCTTCATCTCGGCCAAGGATGCGGAAATCGACTCGGTTTGCGCCGGAGTTCGTTGGGCGTCGGGCGCTATATCTTTCGCGAGAGGATTCAGCTCGGTTCCGTCGGTGACGTTCCTCCCTTCGGTGGAGTTGTCGAAGTTGGATGGTCCGGTGGTCATCTTTTCGGATCTGATTCGCGTCGGCTCTCGATGTAAGAATACTTCTTCTCTCCCTCCTTCTAGCGCCAAATTGTGCGTGCTGGATTTCACACAACGATTTATCTGTTAAGAAAATAAAGAGGACGCAAAGATTCTAAGTAAGAAACCGAAACAGAGATCCAAAGATGGCGATTTTATTCGAGTTGCTGCGATCAGCTTTTAGGGTACAAGTGTTTTGCTAGGTCAAGCGCCGCCCTTACAAATGAACTAAGAATCCTATTTATATATCTTTCCCTAGAATCTAAGCGAATATCTCGGGACATCTTCCGTAGATTCTCTTTTCTTTTTCTCCTTGACGGCGCTCCTTTCCGCGAGGTTTATTCTTCTAGAGCGAACATTACTTCGGTTATTCTCACGGACTTCGATTCGGCCCAACTGCGTAATAGCACATCTTGGGCTCGGCCCAGTTGTGTAATGACTCGTCTTGGGCTACGACCTTATATGCTGTTCTAAGTTCGGGAATTCTCGTAAATTCGTCAAAGGAGGAGGCCGGTTCGGTTCGGATAGGCACACAGTTTGCACATCGAGGATAGCCTGGTTCGTGTACGAGGTGGTCCACCTCGGTTCGTGCATGGTTTGAGGTGGTTCACCTCGGTTTTCCGCATAGCTTGTGCACGAGGTGGTTCACCTCGGTTCTGCGTGATTCGGGGTCTAGCTCCCATACTTAATCGTTTCTTTGATTGATCTTGCCTGGGTGAAAACCGACCCCAACATTCCCTCTACTCGCTTGACCCAAACTCTCTTCTTCTTTTCCTTCAGTGAAAAAGAAAGATTCTTTCTATCACTCTGCAACTATGCATTCACAATCGACTCGCCATCTACAACGGCAACTCTTGTAGCTTCTCGTTCTCCATAACTCTCTTTCACTTCCTCTGATCGTTGCTTATCCTTTTCCGTAGCCCATGACCTCTTCATGCAAAGGAACATCTGGAAGACCAACAACTTTGTAACCGTGTTGTTGCAGAGATCGAAAGCTTTCTCATCTTTCTCTTCTTCACAGTATCCGTATTATCCGCGTTAGAGTTAGAAACGATGATCCCTCAGATAAGTCTTCATCATCATCATCACCCTACCGCATCATACCTTTCTTCATGTTAAGGAATGACAAAGAAACGAATCTCCATTAATCCAATTTACAAAATACGTGGTTTTTAAAAGCAACGATCTAATATATATAGGGAAAGCTTATGTTTCAAGTAATCTAATAAAAATAAAGATTGCATATCTATATACAGAACACAAATCCACCCAAGCAATCAATGATGCACATACATCAATGTGAGTTCCGTATAGCTGCAAAAGCATTTCAATTGCCTCTGCAAATTCTTTGCATCACAACACCCCCAACGTCCGCTTGATATTTTTTCGACAACCTCTGCATTAACTGATTCATTAGTCACTAAATCAATCCCAAAAATTCATATATGAGTCCCAGAAAAAAAAAATCAAATAAAACGTTTTTTGTTCCTTCTTCGAGGAAAAGAAGGTAGCCTTCCTCTTAGCACATTACAAAAATCCAAAAGAATCCTCGCAGTTTCAGAACTGAGTTCCAAAGCCATTTTAAGACTCTTCGACCAAAACAAAACAGAGCAAATAAATTCAAAAACAAAAACAAAACAGAGCAAAAAAATTCGACCAAAAGATGAATTTTTTTTTTCCGGAGAACCAATTTATAACTTAAGATCTTAGGCATATCCTTACCAATATCACTATTAAACGCCAGTCTTAGCTGTTTGTTGATACACTTGCCATTGGTTTCAGCATCAATTAACAACAGAGGAAAACCGTAAGAAAATATAAATACTGACTCAAATCTTTCAAAGAAGCTCACCTTTAATTATATAGGCATAGACGCCAATTTCTACTCCAAGGTCACAAACTTTATTGGTGATTATTTGATACCAAGACCGGAATCTAATCGGTAAAAAGAAAGGTGGATACCTTTTGAGCACAAAAACTTCTAACTTCTAAAACTTAATCTAATATCGAAGCAATATATGACGAGAGTATTGCTGCGGTAGCCTCGAACTACTTCCAAAGCCTCTTTACGTCTTCGACAAATCCCTTAAATTTCGAGGAATCACTCCGGTACATTACCGTGAAAGTCACCCCACAAATGAATGAGGCGTTATTACGGATCCCACTGGAGTCAGAAATCAAAACTATTCTGTTTGATATTAAACAAGAAAAAGCTCCGGGACCGGATGGTATGACAAGTCTCTTCTACCAGCGATTTTGGACGGTCATTGCTAAAGAGTTAAGACGGTTGTTGGGTTTTTTTAAACAAGAGCTTTTGATCCTCAGCTAAACCAAACTAATATCTGCCTAATCCCAAAAACGGAAAGACCAGTAGAAATGTCTGAATTCAATCCGATAAGCCTCTGCAATGTGTGCTATAAAATTATCTCTAAGATCTTAAATAAGAGACTTAGACGTTTTCTCCCGAAGCGGATTTCGGAAACCCAATCAGCTTTTGTGGCTCGCCGTCTGATCACGGATAACGTCCTTATAGCACAAGAAATGTTCCATGCTTTACGTACTAATCTTGTATGCAAAACTAAATTTGTTGCAATAAAGACGGATTTGAGCAAAGCGTACGATCGAGTGGAATGCAATTTTTTAGAGGCTCTAATGCTTAAAATGGGGTTTGATCCTACTTGGGTATCATGGATTAAATGGTGTATATCCTCGGTCTCTTACAAAGTTCTGATTAACGGAGAGCCAAAGGGGGACATAACACCATCCAGAGGGCTGAGACAGGGAGATCCGCTATCCCAGTTTCTCTATATTATACTCACAAGGCACTCATATCCCAGATTCGGGGAGCAGAAGAGGAAGGTCACATCTCGGGACTAAAAATAGCACGAGCAAGTCCAGCTGTCTCGCATCTCCTATTTGCGGATGACAGTTTGTTTTTCTGCAAAGGAGATGTCATGCAATGTGGAGAGTTGATAAGAATAATAATGACTACGAACAAGCTTCCAGACAGCAACTAAATACAGCGAAATCTTCTATTTTCTTCGGAAGCCGAGTTCCCCCGGATTTAAGAATTGAGCTCAAACGTACGCTGGGATCACTAGAGAGGGGGGGAATGGGTATGTATTTAAGACTTCCCAAGAAGATTTGCGGATCAAAGAAACAGGCCTTCGCATTTATTCAAGAACGACTAAATTGTCGTATAAATTCGTGGTCATCAAAGCTCTTATTGAAAGGGGGAAAAGAAGTACTGATAAAATCAGTGGCCCAAGCATTACCATCATATGTCATGTCGTGCTTTCTGCTTTCCCCAAGATATCATCAATAAGCTAAAGAGTATAATTGCGAGATTTTGGTGGAGTTCTAAAGAAAATAAAAAGGTCTCCATTAGATCGCGTGGGAGAAAATCTGTCTGGCACAGAACAAAGGAGACCTGGAATTTCGAGACTTAAAGAATTTTAACCTGGCTCTGCTGGCTAAACAACTATGGCAGATCGTTAAGTATCCTTCCTCTCTGTTAGCTCAGGTGCTTAGAGGTTGTTACTTCAGATATTCAACGCCAATGGAGGTAAGCAAAGTTAACTCCTCGTCTTATGGATGGAAAAGTATGATGGATGTCAGGGACCTACTAAAAGCAGGTTTACAGAAATCAATAGGCTCGGGTTTTAACACAAAGGTGTGGAGTGATCCTTGGATACCGGTTGTTCCAGCCAGACCGCCAATCGATAATGGCAGTTACCGTGATCCACATATCTTTTTGTTAGCCACCTTATTGATATAAACACGAAAGAGTGGAGACTAGATAGACTGCAACTTTTGTTTGCTCCGGAAGATATTCCGCAGATACTAAGTCTAAAACCTAGCAGAAGCTTTAAAGCAGATGGATATTCCTGGGTTCATACAAAATTGGGTGCATATACTGTTAAAACAGGATACAAACTTGCCAATGAGCTAAGAGATGGAGAGGGTCCCCAAATGGTCTGGTCTCAGAAAACGTCAAGGAAGATCAAGCACTTCATTTGGCAATCTCTCACGGCTTGTATTGCGGTTAAAGGTAGACTTGCAGATAGACACTGTGGAGTAGATCGTGTTTGTGACAGGTGTGGTGTAGCAGAGGAATCTATAAACCACATATTGTTTAAATGTCCTCTGACAATGCATACATGGGCTCTCTCGATGATCCCGACAAATCCGGGGGAATTCCCGTGTACTATCAATAGAAACCTGGATTATTTGCTCTTAAGAGCAAGAGAGAAAGGGGTTCATGAGCTTAATATGGAGACACTCCATGGATCTGTTGGTACATATGGAAAGCCCGAAATGATAAGGTTTTCAACAATAAAGACACCTCTGATTTGAACATTCTAAAAATTGCAACACAAGAAGCAGGAGAATGGAAGGTGGCACAAATTGTTGCTGAGACGTGTGAAGAGATAACAACGGTACCACTGTCCATTCCGACTCAAACAACCCGTCCTTTGCGTCCTCGATGTCAAGTGGATGGGTCATGGCTTGCGGATGGCTTAGTATTTGGAGGGGGTTGTGTCATCGACTTGGAAGATGGGGGATCACATCTCGATTTGTTTGCAAAAGAAAATGGGCTCTCTCTGGTCCAAGCAGAACTCAATTCGTTGATTTGGGCTATGAAAGCGGTACTACAGCTTGGTATCCTTTCTATGACTTTCGAATCCGATTGTCTCCATCTTGTCAGGTTGATCGAAGAAGAAGAAGAATGGCCGGTTTTAGAATCAGATTTAGAGGATTTCACCTCGGTTTGATCTTCTTTTTGTAATTTTTCGATCTTTTTTATTCTTCGTATCTTAAATGTCCGGGTTGATTGCCTTACTAAAGGTGCTCAGCTGCGTATTGTTGTATTCTCCAATTTGGATACTGAAGTTTCACATTGGTTAGCTTACGAGCCAAACACGTTTGGAATATAAGTTATAAAATGGTATTTTTGCTGTAAAAAATAAAATAAAAAAGACAAGTGTTTATCAAAGTCTTTTATTTATGAGACCCATCTTAATATCTCTCTCTTCTTTCTATCATTTTTCATCATGAGATACTTATTAAAAGATTCTCAATTAAGATGCTTTTAAGGCGTCAATCTCAATCATATACAGTAAAACCTCTATAAATTAATAATGTTGGGACTTCAATATTTTATTAATTAATTTATAGAGTTATTAATTAATCGATTAATTTATCGATAAATTAATAAATTATTAATTTATAGAGATATTTTTCGGTTCGAATTCTTAATGTTCATCAAAATAAAAAAAAATTAATATTTTGAAAAATGTAAAATTCATTCAGAAAATATCATATCAATAAATTTGAAAGATAAGTCAAATAACATTTATAAACTGGAAACAACAATATAATCATATTTTATTATATTACATTATTTGTATTTACCTAAATGTATAATTATTAATTTATATAATTACTGGGACCATATTTTTACATAGGAGTTTCAAAAAAACTATTATCTTATTATCTTATCGAAATTTGCTAATTTTTACACTGGTCCGACTCGGGACCGGCAAAATTTATTAATTTATAGTGATTATTAATTTATCGACTATTATTTTATAGAGGTTATACTGTATATGAATGTTATCAGGGGCGGAGCCACGTTCAAGGTAGGGGGGTCAGGTGACCCCAGTCAATTGTTTTTTTTAATTCATTTGTTTAATAATTATTAAATTCTGTTAAATTATTTGGTGTTAATCACATTGTTGACCCCATTAACTTATTTTATGTAACATTTGACCCCACTAACCAAAACTCAAACTTATGAAATGTGTCATTTTTTATGAATTTTATTTTTATTTTTTACCATTATTCTACTATATAGATTTATAGCCCTTGTTATTTTGTTTTATAATCTATTTTATTTTTATTTTTTCAAATTTTCAAATTTGTCACTGTTTTCATATACTTTTGTTCGTATAACTTTACTTTACTAATTTTATGATTACATTATACTAATCTATCTATATAACTTAAAACTAAAATGTTCTAAATATTAATTATACATCTATTAAGAAAATAATTTTTTTTGGAACAACTATATTTTTGAGATAGAATGAAAATAATTTTTTGCTAAGGCGTATGAATAATTTGTGTAGTCATAATTTTTTTTCATAAAAATGTAATAATATAGTAAAAAAAATTTAATATATTTAAAATATTATTTAATATTTAATTATATAATGACCCCGATCAAAAATGTTTCTAAATCCGCCACTGAATGTTATTGTCCACAAGGTTTATCTTTTGGGCTAAGAACAAGAAGGATTAGAACCCACATGAAATTGCTCTTTTTCCATGTAAGTTTCGCTCTGATTAGTTCCCTTTCTTTTTGCCAACGTCAGGTCTCTCTTTTTTTTCTTAAGTGGCTCACTTAGTCACTTGTAACTCCAATTTTTTTTTTAGGTTTTACTTTTATCTGGTAACTAGGTGATAATCTGCACCCTGCGCGGGGTGAGAAATTCATTTATTTTTTGATATGTGAACTCGAATTTATAATTAATAACCATTCTATATTATTAAATCTTTATTAATAAACTGGATTTTTTATTCTAATAAACTTGATTTCTTATTAATAAACTCTAATTCATATTTGCATATAATTGAGTAAGTAGTAGTTAAATGTGTATAACATTAAAATAATTAGAAAGATAAATGTGAAATAACCAATAAATTATGGTAAGGCATATTTTTTAAAGAAACTAATTGATTTGATTGAATGGTTATGATTTATGAAAACTTTAGAATAATCACTTTCCTTTCATAATGAAAACACATTTAATTAAAATTATAGGTTTGAGATTTTGGTAAGTGTTATTGTAATTAATGGAATCGTACTTAATAGAATTAATTGAATCGGACTTATTTTGGGACTTAATGGAATATATTTTCGTCGGTTTGTAATAAAAAAAACCTACGAAAGTGGACTTAATGGAATATATTTTCGTCGGTTGTTTCCTTAAATTTATTTTGGACTTAATGAAAGTGGACTTAATGTAAATATTTTCGTCGGTTTGTATTAAAAATATTTTATGATATTTTTATAAAATGTATTGTTTACTTGTATGTATATCACACCTTTTTTATAAATTTTATTTCATTAAATTATTTCGTATAAAATTATTGATTTTTATAATTTTTATATAAATGTTTTGGTTATATAAAAAAATAGAAGGTGGATAATGGCATATAATGTAATTAGTTTATTAGTTTATGAAAATAAGTTTGTTTGAGATATCTAAAAAAAATGATTGGGAAACATATGAAATGTATTTGTGAAAGTGGTTGTGTGCTTATTATGCTGTCTTTGATGTTTTAAGTTCGACCTCCCAAAAACATAATTAGTATTTTCTGATTTGTACATAATTTTATTAAATTTTATTAAATGATTTGTCAGAATGAATGTGTGGTGACACATCACCACTTTAAATTAAATGATTTGTTATAATGAATGTGGTGGTAACACATCAGCAAAATGGCACCACTGTTAATGGTTTTAAAAGTGAGGGTATTCTTTAAAAATGTTTCTCAATTAATATATAGGGGATACCAGTCAAAACTAATTATTAACCAGGAAATTCAAAACAGTAATATATCCCAAAATAACAAAAGAACAAATATTGTTTTGTAAAAACAGGACCTTTATTTTAAAATGTCTTTTAAATTTATTTTTGTAAATATCTTCTTTTCCAATTTTATCTTTTTTCTTGTTTAAGTTAATTATACACGATTGCTATATATATCGAATATGAAAGAGAAAGAGGATTCCAATAGTACATACCGTAATTATATATCCTGAGAATCATGGTCTGAAAGATCGCCTTCGAGACGTTTTTTTATAGTGATTAAAGATAATTTAATCAACTAACAAAAAGAGACAAAAATATATGTAAAACACGAGCGAAATATAAGCAAAATATAAGCATAAAACAAGAAAAAATAAGCTCAAATCTAATAAATTAAACAAACACAACTGGTTTTTACTTACAATCTACACCAAATAATATAACAAGTTTATTTGATTTCTAATTTACTGGCTTTCATTAAATGTGATTAGTAGTATGATTAATTGATAGCAATGTTGTTCTTAGAGTGAAAAAAAAAATCGGTTCTAAAATATATTTGTGAAAAAAAAAATCGGTTCTAAAATATACTTTCTCATAAAAACTAAATCTGTCTAAATTGATAGCAATCTCTCTCGTTCTTGTTCCTCTGTAAAATGGAAATTAGGATAATATCTTTAGGGATCGCAGGAAATCATTTCTCTATCTTCTTGTTCCTCTATCCGTGGCCACACTTACTATGTTAAAGCTCCACACACAAATTAGCAAAATATAATTGAAAATATGACGTTTTAACTTTTAATTACTTGTTTCCACAAATGAACGATGAAGATGAAACTTTGGATGACAGCCAAAATTCTTTTCTTAGGAGCATTTCGCGTATTGCTACTAATGCGGTCAATGTTAGTTTCAACCTGTTTGTAATATTTTTCCCTTCCTTCTAACTTGTTGACGTTCAACCTTTTGGTTTTGACAGCAAATAGCAGAGATCAACAAGTTGATAAACTTATACGCGCAACTCCTGAAGGAGACTATGATCGAGGTGGCAAAGGCTAATGATACTATTTCTAAACTAACTACTCATCTTAAGAAGTATGACGAAAAACTCCGATTAGCAAAGGTGCGTGAAGTTCGGCTACCTATAATACGGATCTGGAGAGACTACAAACAAAAATCTTCAAGAGAAACTGTAAATGGAAACTGGCCATCGGGATGCATAAGCAAAAAATGGTCAAGAGATATATGAAGCAAAGAAGGACAAAGTGTGGGCTGAGGTTAAGAATGCTAAAGAGATATATGCAGCTAGCAAAAAGGATATTGAACACCAATTTCATACTGCTAAGAAGGAGCTTGTAGCAAAACATCAAACAAACTTGATAAAATTCGTGAATTCTTTAGAGGGAAGCAGACAACCAGAGCTGCGACCACCTTTAAGGAATGTCACGAATACTTCCAAAATACTTCGAAGTCGGACATCCCGAATGTCTGATTTTTAAATAATTTCCGATTTTCTTCACTTAGCCAGCTTACTTGTAACATCTCCCATTGTTCTACATTATTCAATTCATGGGATGGTCTGAGCAAGAGGGTTTATCTTTACCGAATTTTCAGTTAACAAAGTTAGTGTGAGATCATCAAGATTTCAAAAAATTCAGCCAAGGAAACAAGATGACTAAATTAGTAGTAAAATATATATTTGATGAAAAAAAAAATTATACCCATTAAAAAGGTTTGGTAGAATAATAAAAAGCCAAACTCAAGGACTTAAATGCAAATAAATAAAAATGCAAAGTTGAAAGAACCTGAAGTTTCTTACAGTAAAAACCATGAAAGCATGGCTTTGAATGGGGAGTGGAGACAAGATGGATAAAAAGTAGTCGATAACTTATGTTGGCGCGTCCTTTTTTTCATCAATTCTTAATTTTATATTTTAAAAATTAAACTTAAAGAAGAAACATTAGTGCCTCAAATATACTGTGTGAGGTCACTTTAAGAAAACATATAACTACATTTTACGAAAATTATTGTAGAAAAATGGTAGGTAGGAAATGGTTGTTTCCTACCATTTTCCTACGAAAATATTTCGTTAGTTATCGCTTGTCGAAATGATAGGAAAATCGTAGGAAATTTCCTACCAAAAATATCATAGGAAAATTCGACAGAAATATTGGAAGGAATTTGATAAAAAAACATGGTAAGAAATTTCTAACCCATATCCTACCGTTTTCCTACGAAATATTTTCTAACATTTTTCTAGGAACTAATTCTTACCGTTTTCCTACGGTAATAATAAAAAATTAGTTAAATTAGTTGGACATTGACGTGAGCATTTGACGATTCTTTTTCCCCCACAAACGAAGACTATGACAGATTTTGGTCAAAGACTCAGTTGGACATTGACGTGAGCATTTGTTTGTCGATGAGTACTCTTTTACTCTGTAAAAAATCCCACAATTTGCCTCTGTTTGCGACAAATCGGAGAAATACTATCATGTTATTTTATTTTTCAAAAATACCATTAAATGTTTTTTTCCAAAAATATCAAAACCACTATATAAATCAATTATATGTTATATTTGAAAAATAAAATTAATGATGGTATTTTTGTAACAAAACTTATATTTGTGATAATTTTTAGAATTGCACTAAAATAAATACATCAACGATTATCATATAAATGATGTCACGTCAATTATAGTCAATGTGAAAATATAAATTAATAATGACACGTAATTATTAACATAAAATAAGTAGGGTTTGATTTGACTTTATAAATAGAGAGGTCCTAAGAATAAAGAGGGGGATCTCAAGATAATAAAAAACATTCAAAGAGCTTCTGATGGAGAAAGAAAACAATGGCCACACCCTAAGTATACTAGCGAGATCGTTTCTTTTGATGAAGATGATTGAACATATTTTTCTTGAAGATTTTTACTAGATATTGTTAGAAGATTTCAATCTATTGTTGTTTTAAACTATGTAATCTAAAAACTATGCATGAATAAAACTTTTTCAAGCGTCTGATCCGTATAGTTGTGTTATTCAGAAACAGTTAAAATTTACCTAAATATTTTGTCCCTACGAACAGGTGCAGTTTTAACTATGTGAGACATCAAAGATGCAGGGGAGAGAAGTGGAAGATGCAAAAACTGCTTTCGAAGTTACTACAAAATTTGACACCACTACTAAAGAAATAGCCTCTAGCGTACGCTAAGATAAAAACAAATTATTCAATTTAAAGTGAATAATGTATTTGAAGAGAAACAAGGTTTCTTCCATTATCGGGGGCATATCATCTGTTAATAATAATAAAAAAACTGGTGAAATTTTGTAGGAAAAGTACAATGATTAAATTTACTAGACAAATTTTTGAAAAAATTAAAGCGAATAACTTGAAAAAAATATGTTTGTCTGTTAGATTAATTAATTTCATGTTTTTTAGGATATTTCCTTGGACAGTGCATGAGGTGATTTCCCAAACCATAACCAAACAACTTAATAAACACAAAAAATACCAAATATTATTCCTAAATTTTTTTTAAAATTCCAAATAAATATTTATATAAATTCTCCTATATATTAGTTGAGTTCTTAGAACATCTCCAACAAATTTTTTATTTTGAGACATGTTTTATGTTCTTAGGATATCTCTAACAGAATCTTTATTTTGAGGTTGAATGATATTTAAAATGAGAGTTTGAGAGATCTTCAAATCTATTTATAATAATATTATTTAAATTTTGCATATTAGTCTTCAACTCCAAAAATAACTAATTTTGATAATAAAACTTTTATAAGCAATACAAAATATACACTAACTAAAATACTTTCATTGCATTGTTAAATGTATCATTATCCTCTTCATTTCAATTTCTAATTTGTTTTATAGCAGCATAATGTATGGTGTTATGTCAAAATATCAACCACTACATATCAATAATTGGCAATAAATCAGTAAAAAGGCTAGACACATATACAACGTTTAATTCAAATTTGTGTCTACTAAAAACCAAAAACTTTTTCTAATGTACAAATATCTGATCTTCTATTTTTATATCAAATAAATCCGAGTTTCACTCTGTTTATTTATTCTAACAATAAATGCATACATCTTTAACAATAATGACACATATACCAATTGCTAGACTATGTATATTTTATATGAGCCACTAGATGATAAAATTATTTTTTGGGATAAATTTGTTTATTCATTGAAATATATTTTAACTAAATAGCTTTTCACTTGTAAGTAATTGGTAAACATGGTATTAGATATTATTACAAATTAGGTAGTAATGTGCACCATGTGCGAGATGAAAAATCTATAAACTATTTTACTAAATATAATCTTGAAATTATTTAAAATGTAAGTAAGTTAATTTATTTTATGTAGATCCTTTTTATAATATATTTTTGAACCATTATTAAAAAAACAAATACACGATGTAAGACTTTTAACAGTTTTAGTGATTTATCTCATATATATATTTTTGTACAGCTATTTATCTCATATTTAGAAACTCAAATCATAGCATATGCATAAAATAATATATATTTTATTATGTTTGATGTGATGATTGAATTTATTTAAAAAAATAAAGGTAAACAAAAATAATAGATAAAATATAATGATTTAAAAACAATTGATATGATATAATTAGAAATAGAGTGTGATTTTTGAAATTATTAATTAAACATATAGTTGTTTTATAAGAAATATTTGATTCTATAACCAAACTCATATTAGTAGCATTGATTATAATTATTTTGGTAATTGAAAATCATTTTATATTATTTTTGTAATCACTCTGGTGATGACACATAAGTATGGCATAGCTGTAAATAACATATATAAAATTTTTGTTTAAAAATACTTCTCAAATAATATATATGAGATTATTACAAATTAGTCAGTAATCTACACCATGTGCGGAAAAAAAATCTTATAAATATTTTACTAAATATGATTTTGAAATTATTTGAAATATAAGTAACATAAATGGATTTATGTAGATCCTTTTTATAATAGATTTTTGAAATCGTCATTCCAAAGAAGAAGAAAAACTAGATGTAAGACTTGTAACGTTTTTAGTGATTTAATTCATTTTTAGGAATTCAAATTATAGCATATCGACTAACAGTGTTAACTCATCGTTTTCGTAGATAACATGGCAGCTAAGTCACATATTTTACAAACTAAATATATTGGAATACCAAAAACGACGATGTTTTAGGTGATATATCAATAAATCAGAGATGTTTATTCCCGACGATTGTTCTTCAACTTTTTCGTGAGTGTTCTTCTTCCCAACCAAAATCTAAAAGCAGAGGTGTGTTAGGTCAGGGGTTAGGTCGCAAAATCAGAGTTTCCACATATATTCCTCTGGATTTTGGGAGTTAGGTCACGAAAATGAGGTAAATTTAATAAAATTTATTTTAGAGCAATTGATAATATACATTCAATTATGGGTTAAAACCGAAAAAGATTTTAGAAACTATATTATTTGATTGTTTGTGGGTATATGTTTATTGAGAATTACATGAATATATACTATCAATTTAGAATGCATAATAAATGTTTGATTAAATGTCTGAGTGAATTTTTATGTTATAGTTTTGAATTAATGTACTTTTGTGGTTGTTTCAGTGACGATAACGATAATTTTTTCGTTACTAACTATAATGGAAAGTTTGAGAATATAAAAGAAGAAGTTCTCTATGGTGGTGGAAGAACACATTTGTTGAAACAGCTGCACCAGCTTTATTTACCGGCTTAAAGTCAGCAGATATAGTGGACATGTATGCTCAAAGAATGTGGTACAAGCTGCCGTATGAAGAATTAAAAGTCGTATGAAGAATTAAAGGAGTTGAAGATTTTATGTGATGGTGGTACTAACTTTGACAGTATGTGCATAGCTGCATCTTGGAATAGAGTGATTGAAGTTTATATGGAGCATGCTAATGCAAGTGATGGCCATAATGATGGAGATGGCCTTAATGATGGAGATGAAAAGAATGATGCAGCTAGATAGAATGATGGAAATGGATAAAATGATGGAGATGGACAAAATGATGGAGACGGACAAAATGATGGGGCTGCAACGAATCCTCTTTATTTTCGTAAGGCTGGACGTGTTGAAGAGATAGTTGCTGAATTTTTTGATGAGAAAAAAGAAGATAATGAAGTTTATTGAAATACTCCTCCTCAATCAGACTGTGAGGAAGATAAAAAATGACATCTTTTATGGCAGATGGAGAAGAGGAAGTGGCGAGCTAAATATAATGCTACTGTTTGATAGTGTAAAAGAGTTCAGGGAAGCGGTGTTGGAATAGGCTTTGAAAGAAGGATGGAATATCAAATTCACGAGATGGGGAAGTAAGAAGGTTTAAGCAAAGTGTTCAGTAAAAAGTGATCATCCTTGCCGTTGGAGAATCTATTGTTATTTTGAAGAATCAGTTGGCTATTGGATGGTGAAGACTTTTCAAGAGGGGCACTCTTGTACAAAAGATGGCTATTGCAAGTTATTGACAGACGCTGTCATTGCTAATATGTTACTTCACAATAGTATACATATATACAATTTTTGGTCTATTGTTGTTTGTTATGCTACTTGATATCCATTAAAATTTATGTAGAGTTGACGCTTTCGGATGATTAAATCAAAAACTATAGCTTGGTTGAAATAGAGAAACTGCTACTGACCAGTGAGAGTTCTCTTGCAAATTTCTCTTCTATGTCGTTCCCAAACAACCTGTTCATGGAAACGCACCGTAATCACTTATTAGAGACGACGAAAGCTACGATCACAAAGTTTTGCGACGTGAACACGACGAGTTGTTAGCAACTATAACAGATGAGGAGAGAAATTTATGATAAGATATTAACTGTTGTGCATAAAGATAGTGGAGGGATGTTCTTTGTGTATGGTTTTGGGTAGATCTGGGCATTCGGGTATTCGGGTCAGTTTCGGGTAGGAACCGTTTCGATTCCGGGTACGAACCATTCGGTTCCGGGTCTTTCGGGTATATGAATTTTGTACCCATATAGGTACCGAAATTATTTCGAATCGGGTTCGCTTCAGTTCCTACCGGTTCTAGGTCGGTTCGGATCTAAAGTTTGAGAACCTTAAAATACCCGAAATAAATCGGTTCTTGTTGGTAATCGGGTCGGTTCCGGGTAATTAGTACCCATTTGAATCCGAATCATGTTGAAATATCCGAAATGCATACAAAATAACCGAAATCAAGCCAAAATACCCGAATTCAAGCAAAATACCCGAATTCAAGCAAAATAACCAAACACTTGAACATCAAAATAAACATTGATCTAAAGTAGAAATTTTCAAATCCAAATTTCTTGAAAAAATCACACAAAAAATAAAATAGAGACTAGAGACAAAATTCAAACATAAAAATGAAACATATGAGAGTACGATTTGAAATGGTAAAGGACCTAAAGGTGCAACCCTTGAGCCTTGAATATCAAGTTTCTTTTGCTCTTCACTCTTATGTCTCCTATACACAGAAAATAGTAAATCTGAGAGCCTGAGACTCTGAGGCATAAAGGATAACAAGAAATCAATAAAAGATAGACTTGGTTACCTCATTCTCAGGGTCCTGGAAAGTTGAATTCAGCTTCAAACTCTATAGAAAAGTGAAAGAACATAAGCTTCAAAATTGTAAAATCGATTTAAAAGAGAGTTGAAAAGAAAGAAATTACCTCTCATAAGTTCATCTTGCATCTCTACATCCGAAAGCAAACTTTCAATTGTTAAGTCTCTTTTATCATTGTGATGAATTTCACCTTTCAACCATAGTTCAGTGCACATCAACACTTCAATCATGTAGTGTGTTAAAAAACTCCTACATGGATCTAATACTCTCCCACTAGTGCTAAATGCAGATTCTGATGCTACTGAGGACACTTGCATTGCAAGTATATCCCTAGCTACAAGAGACAGAACTGGGAACTTGGGACTGTTTTTCCTCCACCAATCTAAGACATCTTATTTAGTACCTTTCATTACCTTTGGATGCTCCACATATTCTTTCAAGTACAATTCTAACTCATCAACTGAATCTGGAATTCCAGTTTCTTGTACAAGCTCTTTGTATAGGTTATCCATTTTTCATAACCGATTCCATTACCCATAACCCTTCTCTCAAAAACTTGACTTGTCACTTGAACTTTGGATTGAGAAGACGATGGTCCTTGTGACTGTGAAGAAGTAGCAGACCCACCACTAGCACTAGCAGTTTTGTACTCATCAAACAATTTCTTCAATATACTTTTGATTGTCTCAGAAAGAAGAGTAAACTCGATGGATTCTTTCCCATAAAGCTTATCAAAACAAAGGTGAGCAAACTTCATCTTCTTCGTTGGGTCAAATACACTTGCTACTATCAAAAGCTTGTTCATCTCACGGTTTTGAGATTTACCATTATGATAGTAAGATTTTTCCTCTTTCAATTAATCTCTACTACTCATGTCATTGTAGTATTTGAGATGTCAATCCATATGGAGTTAAGATTAACAACACTAGGAATACATGAAACTATTTAATCTAAGCCAAATTCGATATTCAAGTGACAAAGGGCTATTAAAACCAAGCTACAACCTAAAAGAGACACTATAAGACTAATTAGATGATCTAAAACCTTAATTATCACTAATCAAGCACTAATCAAGCGATTAACTACTAATCAAGATTAATAAATTACTAAAAACAAAACCTAGGGATGGAATCATTGATTTGGGCATCTAAATGGCCAACCTTGCAATCATTTAAGCAACTCATACAAGCTTTCTCTATGCCTAGAACACTAATTAAGACTAATCCATGATGTGTGGCAATAATCCCTTTCCTAATCACTTTAATGAACTAATGATGTGTTAGCATTAAAATGATTAGCAAGCAATAAGAATAAGTCTAAATGGCATGATAAACACCCTAGGCAACTAATATCTTAGGCTAGGAATATAAATCTCTTAGAAAAGTGGTTCAAGCATTTCATCAAACACTTGGTGGGTGTGTGAAATGCTTATGATCCAAAATAGCAAAAGATTAGCTATTTGGCATTAAGAACACTTTAATAAGAAGAGAGATGAAAGAATCTAACCTAGATTGCAAGATTGAACCATTAGAAAACCCTAAATCTAACCCATCCCCAAGTTTCTAAAGAACTACTCACTAATCATAGCTAATCTAACAAATCTCATGCAAGAAGTGTTAGTAAACATGATTAGATGAATAGAAAAAGAAAGATTAGAAGAAAGAAGAATCAAATTGCATTAAACATAAAAGAAATCTCAAAAATCTCCTCAAAACCCCAAAGGGGCGTTTTTCTGTTTTAGCCCAAGAGAAGATCCATAAAAATTAGGTTTTTAAGTATTTATAGGGAAGGAGGTCAAACCGGATCAACCCGGAACAAACCGGGTTTTGACCCGGGGTAGCAGTCTTGCGGAAATCGCTATATCTCACTAACCACAGCTCATAATGACATGAGACCACTTCCAGATGAAAGGTGATTCAATTACCTACAACTTTCATGAAGAGCTCGAAGGCTGAATCGAGACGGAAAGTCTTCGTTTGATCCGATTTGTAGACAAAAAGACTCGTCTGGCAAAGTTTCGACGAGGTTCGTCGAAACTTCTCGTCGAAAATTCTTCCTGGAGGAAAGTTTCTGCGTAGCTCGTCGAAACTTCTCGTCGAAACTTCTTCCTGGAGGAAAGTTTCTGCGTAGCTCGTCGAAACTTGTCGTCGAACCGTTTTAAAATCGATGTAACTTTCTAACCAGGGGTCCGAATGACTTGATTCCAACGGCACTAGAAAGCACAATGGATCCTCTACAACTCTTAAGAAGGCTTCAGAGTCAGATTATAAGTTCAAGGCCTTCTTCAAGACACATACATTTTGCGCCTCCAAATGCTTGATATGCTTCTACAAGACTTTTGCTTCTCATTTAGCTGCTTCTCTTCTTCCTCTTGATGATTTCTTGCCCTTCCTTTGCTATGCCATCCTTCTCCAACTCCATTCATGCTTCCATAGCATCCAAATCACCTGATCAAGACTCCAAATGCACCAAAATATGCAAAGACTATGCAAATACACCCTAGAACTCTAAATGATCAAAATGCAATACAATGATGCTTAAATAGGTTCCTAAATGATAAGAAACTTACACTAAATGGAGGTAAATATGATGCAAATTATAGACATATCAACTCCCCCAAACTTACTTTTTGCTTGTCCCCAAGCAAATGAAACACGAGCTAAGGAGAGAGGTTTGAAGGTGGGGACTCAAATCCAAAGGTGTCAAGCAAATAAATCAATTCAATGGTCCTTGTTCTTAATCCTAGGATGCAGTACACAAACTCTACTCCAAAAAACTTAGCCATACTCATCACACATTGAATCTCAAATCAAGACTTGTCTATTCCAAACAATCCAAGAATCCTAACCTTTAACATTCATTAAAGCTCAAACCGTGGATCACACTTGTGCATTTAAAACCGAATACATTTGGCTAGGGACAAGGTTATGAGATAAAAATGATCTCATTCATGTGGGTATTCCAAGCTATGGTTTATCTCAAAAAGGATTGAACTTATGAATAATGCTAAAGGTAAAAGGCAATGTATGCATACATGACTAGACTCTCATCTACCCATATAAACTAACAATGAACCTAATTCCCCTCTCATTTTTTTTTTTTTTTTTTATCTCACTCACCCTCTAAAGATACCCATAGTCAAGCAAATAAAACTCCAAGTACAAACCCACAAGAACTTTACCAATCACATTTGCCTTAGGGATACTTCTTCAACCTTCCTTATAGCTAGTGGTATGACCATACAAAAATTAGCTCTTCTCTTTTCAATGGATAGCTCTCTCCTCATATGTATTTTTTTTTCTTTTCTTTTTGCATTTGGCCTTTTGGCTCTTTTCTTTTTATTTTGCAAGAGAGCTATCATTTTTTTCATTTTAACTTGAGCTTTACACAAAACAATTCAAGGTCAACCACTTAAAACTATGTACCCTTTTCATTCACTTCTTATACCAACTTCTTCTCAAAGCCTAATCAAAATTCCGATTTTCAGTTACAACACCCATGAACCAAACCCCAAATCCAGCCTAAAACTAGCTTCAATATGCAAAGCTAGCATCAATATGAGAGCCTAGACATGTCGCCCTAAACCTAACACTTTATGCCAAGTTCAATCAAAAATAAGGCCTCACAAATTGCAATCACACAAGAGTTTTGGCTTGAAAGGAGGGTAAGGGTTAAGGTGTGGTGTTCTATTTAGGCTTACAAGAGAGTGGTGAAGTGAATAAGAAAGCCTAAATATTTTTTTGTAATCCATGTATCCTTTTCCAAATGCACAAGTATGATAATTCAAAATCCATATTAAGGTTTCACTTGATAGGAAAGGATTCAATTCATGCTCTTTTCAACTTTAAGCCAAGAAAATTAAAACAAATGATCCAAGTATGGTTAGTAAGATCCAAGTATGGTTAGTAAAATTAAAACAAATGATCCCCGGCAACGGCGCCAAATTGATAGTAAGATTTTTCCTCTTTCAATTAATCTCTACTACTCATGTCATTGTAGTATTTGAGATGTCAATCCATATGGGGTTAAGATTAACAACACTAGGAATACATGAAACTATTTAATCTAAGCCAAATTCGATATTCAAGTGACAAAGGGCTATTAAAACCAAGCTACAACCTAAAAGAGACACTATAAGACTAATTAGATGATCTAAAACCTTAATTATCACTAATCAAGCACTAATCAAGCGATTAACTACTAATCAAGATTAATAAATTACTAAAAACAAAACCTAGGGATGGAATCATTGATTTGGGCATCTAAATGGCCAACCTTGCAATCATTTAAGCAACTCAAACAAGCTTTCTCTATGCCTAGAATACTAATAAAGACTAATCCATGATGTGTGGTATTAATCCCTTTCCTAATCACCTTAATGAACTAATGATGTGTTAGCATTAAAATGATTAGCAAGCAATAAGAATAAGTCTAAATGACATGATAAACACCCTAGGCAACTAATATCTTAAGCTATGAATGTAAATCTCTTAGAAAAGTGGTTCAAGCATTTCATCAAACACTTGGTGGGTGTGTGAAATGCTTATGATCCAAAATAGCAAAAGATTAGCTATTTGGCATTAAGAACACTTTAATAAGAAGAGAGATGAAAGAATCTAACCTAGATTGCAAGATTGAACCATTAAAAAAACCTAAATCTAACCCATCCCCAAGTTCCTAAGAGACTACTCACTAATCATAGCTAATCTAACAAATCTCATGCAAGAAGTGTTAGTAAACATGATTAGATGAATAAAAAAAAAAAGATTAGAAGAAACAAGAATCAAATAGCATTAAACTTAAAATAAATCCTTCAAATCTCCTCAAAACCACAAAGGGGCGTTTTTTAGGTTTTAGCCCAAGAGAAGATACATAAAAATTAGGTTTTTAAGTATTTATAGGGAAGGAGGTCAAACCGGGTCAACCCGGAACAAACCGGGTTTTGACCCGGGGTAGCAGTCTTGCGGAAATCGCCATATCTCCCTAACCACAGCTCATAATGACATGAAACCACTTCCAGATGAAAGGGGATTCAATTACCTACAACTTTCATGAAGAGCTCGAAGGCTGAATCGAAACGGAAAGTCTTCGTTTGATCCGATTTGTAGCCAAAAAGAAATCGTCTGGGAAAATTTCGACGAGGTTCGTCGAAAATACTCGTCGAAACTTCACCCTGGAGGAAAGTTTCGGTGAGGCTTCGTCGAAACTTCTGGTCGAAACATCGTCCTGGAGAGAAGTTTCGGCCAGCCTCGTCGAACCGCCTCGTCGAACCGTTTTAAAATCGATGTAACTTTCTAACCAGGGGTCCGAATGACTTGATTCCAACGGCACTAGAAAGCACAATGGATCCTCTACAACTCTTAAGAAGGCTTCAGAGTCAGATTATAAGTTCAAGGCCTTCTTCAAGACACATACATTTTGCGCCTCCAAATGCTTGATATGCTTCTACAAGACTTTTGCTTCTCATTTAGCTGCTTCTCTTCTTCCTCTTGATGATTTCTTGCCCTTCCTTTGCTATGCCATCCTTCTCCAACTCCATTCATGCTTCCATAGCATCCAAATCACCTGATCAAGACTCCAAATGCACCAAAATATGCAAAGACTATGCAAATACACCCTAGAACTCTAAATGATCAAAATGCAATACAATGATGCTTAAATAGGTTCCTAAATGATAAGAAACTTACACTAAATGGAGGTAAATATGATGCAAATTATAGACATATCAACTCCCCCAAACTTACTTTTTGCTTGTCCCCAAGCAAATGAAACACGAGCTAAGGAGAGAGGTTTGAAGGTGGGGACTCAAATCCAAAGGTGTCAAGCAAATAAATCAATTCAATGGTCCTTGTTCTTAATCCTAGGATGCAGTACACAAACTCTACTCCAAAAAACTTAGCCATACTCATCACACATTGAATCTCAAATCAAGACTTGTTTATTCTAAACAATCCAAGAATCCTAACCTTTAACATTCATTAAAGCTCAAACCGTGGATCACACTTGTGCATTTAAAACCGAATACATTTGGCTAGGGACAAGGTTATGAGATAAAAATGATCTCATTCATGTGGGTATTCCAAGCTATGGTTTATCTCAAAAAGGATTGAACTTATGAATAATGCTAAAGGTAAAAGGCAATGTATGCATACATGACTAGACTCTCATCTACCCATATAAACTAACAATGAACCTAATTCCCCTCTCATTTTTTTTTTTTTTTTTTATCTCACTCACCCTCTAAAGATACCCATAGTCAAGCAAATAAAACTCCAAGTACAAACCCACAAGAACTTTACCAATCACATTTGCCTTAGGGATACTTCTTCAACCTTCCTTATAGCTAGTGGTATGACCATACAAAAATTAGCTCTTCTCTTTTCAATGGATAGCTCTCTCCTCATATGTATTTTTTTTTCTTTTCTTTTTGCATTTGGCCTTTTGGCTCTTTTCTTTTTATTTTGCAAGAGAGCTATCATTTTTTTCATTTTAACTTGAGCTTTACACAAAACAATTCAAGGTCAACCACTTAAAACTATGTACCCTTTTCATTCACTTCTTATACCAACTTCTTCTCAAAGCCTAATCAAAATTCCGATTTTCAGTTACAACACCCATGAACCAAACCCCAAATCCAGCCTAAAACTAGCTTCAATATGCAAAGCTAGCATCAATATGAGAGCCTAGACATGTCGCCCTAAACCTAACACTTTATGCCAAGTTCAATCAAAAATAAGGCCTCACAAATTGCAATCACACAAGAGTTTTGGCTTGAAAGGAGGGTAAGGGTTAAGGTGTGGTGTTCTATTTAGGCTTACAAGAGAGTGGTGAAGTGAATAAGAAAGCCTAAATATTTTTTTGTAATCCATGTATCCTTTTCCAAATGCACAAGTATGATAATTCAAAATCCATATTAAGGTTTCACTTGATAGGAAAGGATTCAATTCATGCTCTTTTCAACTTTAAGCCAAGAAAATTAAAACAAATGATCCAAGTATGGTTAGTAAGATCCAAGTATGGTTAGTAAAATTAAAACAAATGATCCCCGGCAACGGCGCCAAATTGATAGTAAGATTTTTCCTCTTTCAATTAATCTCTACTACTCATGTCATTGTAGTATTTGAGATGTCAATCCATATGGAGTTAAGATTAACAACACTAGGAATACATGAAACTATTTAATCTAAGCCAAATTCGATATTCAAGTGACAAAGGGCTATTAAAACCAAGCTACAACCTAAAAGAGACACTATAAGACTAATTAGATGATCTAAAACCTTAATTATCACTAATCAAGCACTAATCAAGCGATTAACTACTAATCAAGATTAATAAATTACTAAAAACAAAACCTAGGGATGGAATCATTGATTTGGGCATCTAAATGGCCAACCTTGCAATCATTTAAGCAACTCATACAAGCTTTCTCTATGCCTAGAACACTAATTAAGACTAATCCATGATGTGTGGCAATAATCCCTTTCCTAATCACTTTAATGAACTAATGATGTGTTAGCATTAAAATGATTAGCAAGCAATAAGAATAAGTCTAAATGGCATGATAAACACCCTAGGCAACTAATATCTTAGGCTAGGAATATAAATCTCTTAGAAAAGTGGTTCAAGCATTTCATCAAACACTTGGTGGGTGTGTGAAATGCTTATGATCCAAAATAGCAAAAGATTAGCTATTTGGCATTAAGAACACTTTAATAAGAAGAGAGATGAAAGAATCTAACCTAGATTGCAAGATTGAACCATTAGAAAACCCTAAATCTAACCCATCCCCAAGTTTCTAAAGAACTACTCACTAATCATAGCTAATCTAACAAATCTCATGCAAGAAGTGTTAGTAAACATGATTAGATGAATAGAAAAAGAAAGATTAGAAGAAAGAAGAATCAAATTGCATTAAACATAAAAGAAATCTCAAAAATCTCCTCAAAACCCCAAAGGGGCGTTTTTCTGTTTTAGCCCAAGAGAAGATCCATAAAAATTAGGTTTTTAAGTATTTATAGGGAAGGAGGTCAAACCGGATCAACCCGGAACAAACCGGGTTTTGACCCGGGGTAGCAGTCTTGCGGAAATCGCTATATCTCACTAACCACAGCTCATAATGACATGAGACCACTTCCAGATGAAAGGTGATTCAATTACCTACAACTTTCATGAAGAGCTCGAAGGCTGAATCGAGACGGAAAGTCTTCGTTTGATCCGATTTGTAGACAAAAAGACTCGTCTGGCAAAGTTTCGACGAGGTTCGTCGAAACTTCTCGTCGAAAATTCTTCCTGGAGGAAAGTTTCTGCGTAGCTCGTCGAAACTTCTCGTCGAAACTTCTTCCTGGAGGAAAGTTTCTGCGTAGCTCGTCGAAACTTCTCGTCGAAACTTCTCGTCGAAACTTCTTCCTGGAGGAAAGTTTCTGCGTAGCTCGTCGAAACTTGTCGTCGAACCGTTTTAAAATCGATGTAACTTTCTAACCAGGGGTCTGAATGACTTGATTCCAACGGCACTAGAAAGAACAATGGATCCTCTACAACTCTTAAGAAGGCTTCAGAGTCAGATTATAAGTTCAATACCTTCTTCCAGACACATACATTTTGCGCCTCCAAATGCTTGATATGCTTCTACAAGACTTTTGCTTCTCATTTAGCTGCTTCTCTTTTTCCTCTTGATGATTTCTTGCCCTTCCTTTGCTATGCCATCCTTCTCCAACTCCATTCATGCTTCCATAGCATCCAAATCACCTGATCAAGACTCCAAATGCACCAAAATATGTAAAGACTATGCAAATACACCCTAGAACTCTAAATGATCAAAATGCAATACAATGATGCTTAATTAGGTTCCTAAATGATAAGAAACTTACACTAAATGGAGGTAAATATGATGCAAATTATAGACATATCACATTATCACTTGTAGCTTCCAAAAAGGATTCCAATACTTCTGTAATTTTGTCATCATATTTAAGGCTTTGTACCTTAATTCTTCATCAGGACCTGGACAGCTGCTTATTGCACAAATATTTCTAGTAATTGTGCAAATCTCATTGTAGATTTTGTGAGCAGTGATGGAAGTTGAAGCTGAAAGACTCAACGTGGAATTGTAAAAGATTAGAAGGAATTGAGTTATAGACTTAACTTCTTCCCAATCACTTGTAGGCGCTGGTCCAATCCTCTTCTTTCCCTCCACAATTTCCAGAAAGTACTCGCTATACGGTTTATCTTTAGCCTCCATCTTCTCAAATGCCAATCTAAACTTCATAGCTTGTTCTAGCATGAGATATGTGGAATTCCATCTGGTTCTCACATCTAAAGGTAAGCTTCCCCTTGTAATCTTTCCTGATTCTACATGAAACTCAAATGACTTGAGTCTGTTTGTTGAAGACCTCACATATTGAATACCATTACGAATCCCAGCCACACTGTCTTTTATCTCCGTCAAACCTTCTTTTACAATCAAGTTGAGTATGTGAGTAGAACACCTTATATGCAAAAAAAAAAAATCATCTTTTAGCACCAAAGCATCATCACAAAGTTGACTGAATCCTTCATTGAACTACTTCAGAGTTGAAGTGTTAGATGTGGCGTTATCTACTGTGATTCAGAAAACTCTCTTTATATCTTACTCTTCTAAACACTCTAGAAGAACCTTAGAGATTGTTCCACCTTTATGATCACAAATATTCTTGAAACCTATGATCAACTTCCTTAACTTCCAACTAGCATCAATAAAATGGGCTGTTATTACCATATAACTAGCCGAAGTATTTGGAGCAACCCATATATCTGTAGTCAACGACAACCTTTGCTTATTCTGTCCAAGAATTTTCTTCATAGCTTCTTTCCTTGAAACATACATCTCAACAATTTTTCTTGTGCAAGTTCTCCGAGAATGAGGCTGATACAACTTCACTTTCGAGCAGAAATGTCTCCAAGCTAAGCTCTCTACGAAAGCTAATGGCAATTCTGCAATACCATCATCTCATTTGTAGCTTCCTTAAACACCTTCTCAGAGACCTTACACAAACTCATGTCGCCAACCTCACCAGGAGTTATCACAATCTGACTTTTATATTTATTAGCAGCTACCCAAACATTGTAAGACTTACAGCCCTCTAGATGTTTCTTCAGATTGGATGTGCCAGACTTGGTTGGACAACTCATTACTTTCCCACAGTAATGACAATTACATTTGTCATAATTTTCTTCCAGTCTGGTGAAATGATCCCAAACCCAAGATCTTGGCTTCTTCCTCGACCCTAAACCAGAACCAGAAACTCCCGATTTGTCTTTCCTCTTCCCTTTACTTCCAGTTGCAGGACTTGGTGTTTCAACATCATTGTCTGTTACATCAACATCTTCCGCCATTGGAGAGTCATTGTTTGGTGGAGGAGATTCACAAGACGCCATCTCCATCAGAATGAAAAAAAACAGACACATTATTATAAAAGAGGCCATCATCAAATTCATCACATATTCACAGATAAATAGATAATCAACATTCAACAACTCATGATATATTATGCACCATAACATCAGGACAATATTGAAAGCAAAAACTCAATCAATTTTTCTGTTCTGAGTTACCTATTATGAGTTGTTCAGAACTTCAGACTTCATACAAATTAATCACATTCTCAGTTAGTCGTTATTCTCAGTATCACAAAAGAAAGATGACAAGATCAAACAACACAATAACAAACAAAACAAAGATGAAGCAATGAAGACAGAGAACGCGAGAAATGATGACATTCAAGCTAGCTATGAAAAGTTGTCAAACAAAGATGAAGCATTTGGATTTTGGACACATACAGTTCTACGTGTGATATACTGAATCGGAATCGCAAATAGTACAATATGATCGAATCGGAAGCAAGCAGTGCAATATGATCGAATCGGACACATACAGTTCTATGCGTGAGATTTTGGACATGTCAATATGATCGAATTGAAAACACTACAACTAATGTAGATACCTATGAAATATGAGTATATGACATAAAGATTAAAGAGTATCGGATTTGAAGAACATGAAAACTTTTGAGAATTGAGATTTGAGAATCTACTAATCGACAATCGAATTAAGAAACACAAGAGTAGGGTAGCAGAGACTTACCTCCGATTGGTTTCTTGACCAGGCGGATGGTGGCGACGAAATACAACAGACGATTTGAGTTAGGATTCCAGTTTGTGTTTTGGTATTTTTCAATGAAATGCGTGATAAGGAACTCAGAAGTCATAGGGATAGGGTCACTGAATCGACAAAAGGTACACAAGGGTTTATTTTTTTGGTTAACCGATCGGGTATCGGGTCTTAACCGGAACCGACCCGATACTCACGGTTTTCAATCTTAGAAACCATCAGGTAAATAGGCTATAACCAAACCCGATCCGAACCGGTTATTTCGGGTCGGTTCCGGTTCGGGTTTTCGGGTCCGATTTTTATGTCCAGGGCTAGTTCTGGGGGTACTGGAAAAATGTATCTCTGGAGTTTGCTTGGTGCTACTCTACGTTCAAAAGGATTGATTATTCTCAATGTTGCATCGAGTGGCATCGCCGCGTTGTTATTGCAAGTAGGTAGAACTGCTCATTCTAGATTTGGAATATCTATTGTGGTCAACAAGTTTATAACATGTTGCATCAAGACTGATTCTAATATAGCAGAGATGATTAGGAAGACCAAACTGATAATATGGGATGAAGCATTGATGATGAACAAAGATTACTTCGAGACTCTAAAGGGAAAACTACGCGATGTCATAAAATATGATAAGCCTTTTGGTGGTAAAGTAATCGTCTTCGGTGGAGATTTTAGGCAGATCCTGCCAGTTATGCCTAATGTTGGGAGGGTAGAAGTTGTCATGTCAATTTTAAATTCGTCCACTCTTTGGGAAGACTGTGAAGTGTTAAAGCTTACAAAGAATATGCGGCTCATACCAGGAGATAGTAGTAAGGAGATGCATGATATGACATAATTTTCAAAATGGATATTAGATATTGGTCACGGGAAAATAATTGGTAATAGTATAGGTGAATCCGGGATTGACATTCCTGAAGATATGTTGATTATGGATGATGGAGATCCAATTAAAGCAATCGTCACTGAAGTTTATGGACGATCGTTTGCAAGGAAAATAGATCTCAGCTTCTTCCAAGAAAGAGCGATTTTGAGTCCAAGGAACGATGATACTACATGTTATTGTATTATTTTTTTTCCAATCATATTTTTAGTTACGACGACTTATACTAAGTTAATAGCATGTATAATAACGATTGATTTGCATACATCACGTGATGAAATAATCTATATAAGCTTTGATAGTATTGACACAACTGATCCGGACCTGATAGTAATGAGACATCTGAAGTTTCATCCCTAAACTCCGGTCCTAAAGATGAACGTGTACTTGGTAATATGATTTATACTGATGACTTTCTTAATTCAGTGAAAGTGCCCAGATTTCCAAACCATGAATAGCGTTTGAAAGTTGGTACACCAATAATGCTGCTCTGAAACATTGACCCTAATAATGGTTTGTGCAATGGAACGAGGCTGTTTATAACCCAGCTGGAAAATTAGGTTATCGAAGCTAAAATCATTACGGGTGACAAGGTTGGAGAAAAGGTTCTTATACCCTAGATTTTTGTGTCTCCAACGGAAGCAAGGCTTCCATTTAGGATGAGACGTTAACAGTTTCCAATCACTTTATCTTTTGCAATGATCATAAACAAGAGTGATGCAATATAAAAAAATATTGAATCAAAGGTCTTTAATATGAGAATTTATTAATAGAATCTCATCATCATAACTTCACAAAGTTAAAAGGATTCTCATTCAAGTCCAAGGCAAAATTGGTGGCAATACAATTATTTGATTTAGCTTATTTATTTCTTTTTGTTTAAATGTATATAATTTCCTTTAAATGTAGTTTATTGTAAAGATCCCTTGTAAGAGGTATAAAAGCTCAATTGTTCTCATTGTAAAAACACATTGAAAATTTTGGAAATATAAAATAGAGTTTTCTCTAAAAGCTTAGGCTTGTTTTTGTTTATTTAAGTTAGATGAATTTCTACACTTAGTAAACGTTTGAATCTATGTCTCTTGTGTGCGATTCCTTGAGACTAGATTTCCTGTTTTATCACAAGGCTTTCACATCTTCTGTGGTACACTTCGATCCATCAGTTCTCATGTCCATTTATCGGTCCACCGGTCCAATTGCCTCGAGTTTCTCGACCATTGAATCACCCATCGATCCATCTCACCACCATCTCTATCAACCCGCTGCTTGAAGATCTGGTCATCCGAATTATAAGCCGAAGTCGAGATTCTTCTTTGGTGCTTGTATCAAAGAGTTAAGGTCAAACACTTGAAAAAGTAGAAGTGTGTCTACAAAAACCGGTTTTTACACATGGGAAATTATATGTGGCTTTATCAAGGGTAACAACCAGGTCAGGGTTGAAGATCTTGATAACAGATAAAGAGAATAAATCACAACGAAAGACGTTGAATGTTGTTTAGGAAGAAGTTTTCCTGAATATTTATTAGATTGGTATTAACGACCTAATTAACTATCGATAAGTTTTATTTATGATTTTTTTATGATATTTATATTCTATTGTTTCTGCATGAGTTTTCTCTTCTTTACTTGAATATTATAGGTTTGGTACATTTATTGATTCACAATATTATGTCCTTTGTGAAACATTTGGCATGTATCTAAAAATTGTTATTGCATCACAAACTAAAAACTGTTGTTGGGGCTGACATACAAAGAATATTGTTAGTAGACTTGTTAAACAGATATACCAAATATTGGGCTGTGTTTGGATCATGGGAACAAAAAAAATAGTTTATTGTGAAATGATAAGTCCATAAGTAAAAAAAATATATGCTTTTTCGTAAAAAAAAATAAATAAGTACCAAAAAAACAAAGCGGAATGAAGTTTTTTAAAAATTTATAAAAGTGGTTTTAGGGGTTCATTATAATAACCTTTACTTATTTTTTCTATATTCTTAAATTTTTAATAAAACAAAAAAGTTTACAAATTGTTTAATACAGATTGAATCACGAAATTTTAAATAGATTTTGAGATCAACATTATGATAGATTTGTAACTTATATGATGGAAAACAAGTAGTCCGCGCATTTGCGCAAGCTACTTGTTTAAACTATGATTGGATTTTGAATTATCAATGACTTAACAATTCAAATCAAAGCAGGATAATGAGCATCATGACGGTCACAAAGTCGAATGAAAGGTAGTCGGTATGCTTTTTCTTCTATTCAAAGAGGAAAATCAGTGTCTAAAATTTCAAATTTGGGGTTTTTTCTACACAATTAAGACTGTTCAATTTGGTAAAACCGAACCGAAATAGAACATATGGTTGGATTTCGGATATACCATATTAACCGTATGAATATAATAATTTTAAAACCGTAGGATTCAGATATGATTTTGATATAAACCGACAAAACCGGAAAAACCCGATTAAGTAGATACTATATACTAAGTATATGTAAATTATGTAACCCCAAAAATATAATGCCTAAACAAATTTTAATATAAAATAATATAATTAACCTAATGTTAAGTTTTTAACAATAAAAAGACCTAGATATAGCAGACTTCTCTTTGTTTTTTCATAGAGGCGGCCGTCAACTCAAATGACTTCTTCTTTTATGGATGGCGAATATGAAAGACTCGAAATTGCTTCCATTCAAAATTTTAGTTTGATATTAAGTTGAATTCTTTATTTGATGATGGTAAAAGAAGTGATTTAGTGATTTTGTTCTTCTTTATTTTTCTCATTTTACTAATTTTAGAGTTTCATTAATTTTAAAATAAGACAAAAGCTTTATTTTCTTTGACTTTAATTCTTTCTATGTTTTATACTCTTTTTTATTGATTACCATTTCTAATTTTCTTTGCAAAAAACCAAAATTCATATTATACCTAACAAAGTTTTTGGTTTTTGGTTAAAAACCGAATAAAGCAAAAACCGAGGGTATCCAAACCGAACCAAACCATAACAGATGTAGAATGGTAGTTATTTTTTACTAACCGAAAAACAAAAAAAAAACGAACCAAAACCGAACCGATATCTAGATGGAACAGCCCTGACACCAATGGTGCAAAAAAAGATATAAACCAACAAAAGCGGTAATAAAAATAGCAAAAAAAAAATGATTTAATTGTATGCAATTTCAGAGTTGATCTAAATACTGACTATATGGATTCAAGATCAGATTGTTGATCAATATTCTTCATTTGGTTAAATGTGTTTGCCAAATATATTGGGTGTTTATAAAGAGATGTTTTTGTTCATTCAATTTACTTGTTGCTGGAATTTAGCCATTGTCTCTTTCGTTTCAAATGTGTTGTTGAAATTCGGCAAAACCAGAATATGTGCATTGGTGAGTTTCTTTCAAAGTCTGAAATGCGATATGTTGTGCTTCCCTCCAAGTAATTTTCGACTCTCTTTTACTATAGCCGTTATAGGTGTTGTTATGCTGGGAAATTCTTCAACAAACCGGCGATAGAATCTAGATAGGCAATGAAAACTTATCACTTAACTGATGTTTGTTGATGCTGCATTCTATGATATCTTTTAGATTATGTTCATCAACCTAACAAAGACTAGAAAAATTAACTTATCAATGCAGAATGTGCACCTCTTAAGATTTACATAAAATTCTTCTTGTCGAAGTTTTTTTAGCATATGGGTGTGACAATCTCTTTCTGTAAATTAAAATGTCATCAAAATAAACTACAATGAATTTACTAATGTATGGTCTAAGAATATGGTTCATTAAATGCATAAAGGTACGGTGACACAAGACTGGAAAATGATCCAAATCAGATTGTCTCTGAAATTTTTGCTTAGAGCCGAAATGGGATGGATGAAGGGTTTGATGATTTGATAAACCGATTGTACTTGAACTCCAAGTACTAAGAGTTTAGACTCTAATTCTTCAAGGGCTAATCCTCACAAGAACAACTAGACTCTACACGCCTCACAAGCTCTCTGATTCTCTCAAAGAAACTTAATAAAAACGCAGGAACAGATTTGAATGCAAAGAGAGATTTCTTTGAAACAAAAATAAACTTTGATTGATAAAAACTTGGTGAATGAAAAGATACAATAGAAATGAGCTTATAAAGGCTCAGAAATGGAAAACAAACGGTCATATGAATTAAAAACAAAGCAAGTATCAAGCAAGAATGTTGAATAATCTTCTACTAGTCGTTGGGCTTTAATGGGCATATCTTTGACTTTGGCAATTGAGGGGGACGAATAATGACTTGTTCTGGTGTGGTGAGGCTCGTGGGGACTTTAGTGGACATAGAGAGGGTCGAATATAATGTCTTGGATAGACATTTATACAAGGTTTCCTTATCTAGCTCGGCAGAAGCTTCCCTTGGCTGGTTTGGTGGTTTTGGTGGATTGAATGGATCTTCTTGGTTAAATGTTGTCTGGGATTGAACCAAGGACGGTTTGTGGATCTCCTTAGCCTCCATAGATGATGAAAATGGGTCGAATGATATGTGTTTATAACATATATTCGGACTTTCCTTAAATAACTCATTTGGCCTCTTCTTTGGTTTAAGGCCTTCTTCTTCACTTCTGAGGGGTTTCTGGCTTGATGCAGCTCGGTCTGGGGGCTCTCCTGAGTATAATGACTGGTGGCGTGTGGTCCTTAGCTCCTTAGCTCCTCTCAGCTCAGCTACAAAGTCTCCTTCTCCCTCAGCTACACGCTTAGCTCCATCTCCTTTAGCTCCACGGCTCCTCTGTTTGCTAGTTCCTGATGTATAAGCATCCATGCTTATATCATACGGGGAGCATTGGTGAGACCGAATGGCATGACCATCCAGTCATACAATTCTTTGTTGGTCTTGAAAGCAATTTTCCATCAATCGCCTTCTTTCATCCTTATTTGGTGATACTCACGTTTCAAGTCTATCTTTAAAAATATTGTGGCTTCACGCAATTCGTCCAATATGTCATTCAGCCTTGGAATCAGATTCCTATATTTGATGATGATGTTGTTAATAGTTCATTAATCTACACACATCCTCTATATTCCATCTTTCTTTAGCACTAAAAGTACCAGGACATCACACGTGATAAGACTCTCATGAATATATCTCTTGGCCATAAGTTTTTGCACTTGCTTCTCAAGTTTGTAAGTCTCATTTAGATTTATTTGATAGGCCGGTCGGTTTGGTAGAACAACTTTGTGAACAAAATAAATTTAATGTTCTATGCTTCGAAATGGGGGTAACCCTTCTGATATATCTTCAGGGAATACATCTTTAAACCTATTTAAAAACTTAATGATTTATGGTAGTAAATCTATCAAAAAGCTTATATAGTGTTCAATATAAACTCATGCAAATGCTATGTTGTTCTATCTATCATAACTTCGATATAAGTAAACTTTAGATTGAAAATCCAAAAAACTAGATCTTAACCTAAAAATAATTTTTTTTTAAATTGAAAAAATTAAAAATTAAAAATTGTGTACTTGTTTTAGTGGTAAAAGAGTTACTAATCTACATAAAATTGTATATAGAACTAGAATAGGACCCGCATATATGCGGGTTTTTAATAAGATATTTTAAATTCGTAAAATAAATTAAAAACAAAATTAGATAATATATAAGAAAAAAAATATTAATATTTTCAATATATATATGTTTTAATATTCTTATGTGAATTATGTTTACTTCTAATGCCTTATTTATAGATATATATATAATTATTTATTCTAAAATTTTAACGAATTATTTATCCTACTTTTATCATAATTAAAATCTATATTAGGATTCGCGTATACGCAGGTTTATAATAATAAATTTTAAAATCCGTTAAAATAATTCTTTAAAAAAATATAAAACAAATCGGATCACTACTAAAAAAATATATGAAAAAACAAAATCTAAATCTAAGAGTTATTTATTTATTTTACTTCTCATTTATTTTCAATTAAAATATTCAAAACACAGAATCTGTTGCGGGTCCTAAGCAACATTAACCCTACTTCTCATATATTTCACAAACTTTATCAACTATCTTTTTGTGTTCTGCTGCGTTAAAAACTTGTGTATGCAATTCGATTCCTTCGAGTATGTTAACGACCTTCCCATTAACTTTTTTCAAGCAAATAAAGTCTCCTATTCTCTTCATATTCATCTCTCGTATATGATCTCTCTACTCTCTAGAGAAATTATGCTTCTCAAGACTCGCATCAAACGCCTCTCTACATGATTTTTGCTATAATCTTCTCATTAAGCTCATCATCATCTAATGTTATATCAATAGCATCTAATTTTTTTTAATTGAAATATATCCTAATTAAACTAATTTACTTTTTGTTTTTATTTTCCTATTCTTAAATTGAAATAAATCTTTTTGTTTTTATTTTACTTTTTTAATCTAAATCGATAAATTTAACATTTTTTATTTATCTTTTAAAAATAGATATATTTTCCTTTTTTTATTATTTATAATATATTTTAATCAAAACACGTGTCAAAATCTTATCGATTAACTTGCCATTTGTCGCGATAATGTGAATTACTAACTTTGACGCATCCAACTTTATATAAGAAGATTTTTATTTACCTTTTTGATTTTTTGATTTTATTTTTAATATTAGTAATTGATCATACAATTTTCTTAATCTAAATGAAAAACATTAAAAAAAACTTATTTTCCTTTTTCTTAATTTTCTTATTTTCTTATTTACGTTTTTGATTTTTTTTTCTTTTAGTTTTAGTAATCGATTATAAAATTTCCTTAATCTAATTGGAAAACATAAAATAAACATATTTTCGTTTTTGGTTTTAAAAATCAATTTTAAGATTTATGCAAACATTACGTTAAAATATAATTGGTTTAATTTTTTAACACGTGTCAAAATATGATCGATTAACTTGACACGTGTCACGATCATGTTAATTATTAACTTTGACGCATCCTACTTTATAAGATTCTTATTATTACTATTTACCTTTTTGATTTTTTTATTTTCTTTTTAGTATTAGTAATTAATCATACAATTTTCTTAATCTAAATGAAAAACATTACAAAAAACCTTATTTTCTTTTTTCTTAATTTTCTAATTTACTTTTCTAATTTTTTATTTATTTTCCTAAAGTAATTGATTATACAATTTCATTAATCTAATTGGAAAACATAAAATAAACTTATTTTCCTTTTTGTTTTTAAACTTTATTTTTAGATTTATGTAAACATTACGTTAAAATCTAATTGGTTTAATTTTTTTTAACACGTGTCAAAATCTAATCGATTAACTTGACACGTGTCACGATCATGTTAATAAGCAAGTTTGACGCATCCTACTTTATATAATAAGAAGATAGAATGTGGTTACAATCTATATAAAACGACAACTTTTTATTTATTTTAGATATCAATTCTTTAAAAACATTATATCCATTTTTAAAAATTTGAAACATGTTGTATGTAGAAAAAGTCTATGTTTTCTTCCTTTAAAATTTTGAATTTGAATAACTGTTTTTTTTAAATTAAAAACAATTACAACAAATAGAGATTTATAACAATAAAGAAAAATGAAAAAAAAAGTTAATTTAAAAAAAAAAATAGAACTCAACTACTCTCTTTCATTAGGAGATAAAATGACAAAAAAAAATATAAAATATACCGTATACTATATAGGCATTTTTTTTCTTCTTTCTGAACATCTACTTTTAACTTTGCGTGTTTTTATGGTTATTGACCCTAATTCCCCTTTTTTTTTACACTTTTTTTTTAATATTAAGTTGTTGTATTAATAAAGAAAAACCTGAACACTATTATCAAGATTTAGAAAAAAAAAAAAAAACTAAAGACCATTATCATTCTATTTCTACCCATGAAGATAACCTTACAGAATTAGAGCAATTAAAACTCTTAAAACAAAAAATTTGAAGATAAGAATATAAAAAAGTTTAATTAAACAAATTTTCGAAACTGATAGACAACCCAGATTTATTATGTCCGCGAAACATCATAAGCCAAGAGAATTGAGAAGAAACAATCCTTGCAGATTTTTGTCTTTGTTGAATTAATCAAATCCCAGTCGTTCACGGACAAGTCATTGTTTGCTTTACTCGATTGAATGTTCAACGAAAAACCCCATAAGCACTTTTCTACGTCTGATTTTGTAATTTCACAAAGTATACAGCCAAAACTTATTCGAACCCATTGACGGGTTAGACCTTCATTATCAACAAGACTACTCCAAGTCAATCACTGAGTTAAATTGAAGTTCATAAAAAAGCAAGAAGTAGGATAGCTTTATCTAACACCAAGAGAGAGAGAGAGAGAAAGAAAGAAAGAGAGTGAGAGAATGGGTTTGGCAAAGAAACACCCTTACGATCTTCACTTTCTTTTGATCATATCTATATTTTTGAGCTGTTCTATTGCAGCTTCTGCAACTATCTCAGAAGCAAACGCTCTTCTGAGATGGAAATCAACTTTCACGAACCAGACAAGCTCATCGAAGCTGTCTTCATGGGTCAACAACACAAACACCAACACTAGCTTCTGCACCAGCTGGTATGGCGTTTCTTGCGACTCACGAGGGAGCATCATAAGATTAAACCTCACTGACACTGCCATTGAAGGTACTTTCCAAGATTTCCCTTTTTCTTCTCTACCAAACCTCGCTTACGTTGATCTCAGCATGAACCGTTTCTCCGGAACCATCCCTCCCCAATTCGGAAACATCTCTAAACTCATTTACTTCGACCTCTCCATAAACCAGTTAACCGGAGAAATCCCACCTGAGCTTGGCAATTTACGAAACCTCGAAACCCTTCATCTTGCTCAAAACAAGTTAAACGGGTCGATTCCATCAGAGATCGGTCTCTTAACTTCGGTTCAGGAAATCGCCTTGTATAATAATTCCTTGTCCGGACCAATACCCTCTTCCATTGGAAATCTAACCAGCTTGGTCAACTTGTACCTTTACATCAACTCTCTCTCTGGTCCACTTCCTTCCGAGATTGGAAACTTAACCAACCTTGTTGAGCTATGCCTTGATAGAAACAACCTGACCGGCCAAATCCCTCCTACTTTTAGAAAGTTGAAGAAATTAACTCTTCTCAACATGTTCGAAAACAAACTCTCCGGCGAAATCCCCAATGAGATTGGTGATCTGACCAGTCTAGATTCCCTTACCCTTCATACAAATAAACTTAACGGTTCAATTCCTTCTTCCCTAGGAAATCTCAAGAACTTAACCGTTCTTCATCTTTACCTGAATCAATTAACTGGTGTCATTCCCCCGGAACTAGGTAGCATAGAATCCATGAATGATTTAGAGGTAAGCCAGAACAAGCTTACAGGTTCTATTCCTGATTCCTTCGGTAACTTTACCAAGATGAAGTATTTGTTCCTCCGTGAAAACCAGCTCTCTGGTCCGATCCCACCAGGATTGGCAGACTCTTTAGAGCTAATTGACTTGCAACTCGACACAAACAACTTAACCGGTTTCTTGCCTGAAACCATTTGCAAAGGTGGCAAGCTTGTGAATATCTCATTAGATGATAATAAGCTCGAAGGTCCTATCCCGGGAAGCTTGAGAGAATGCAAGAGCTTGATCAGAGCAACATTCAAAGGGAACGGATTCACTGGAGATATTTCTGAAGCTTTCGGGGTTTACCCGAATCTCGAGTTCATTGATCTCAGCCACAACAAATTCCACGGTGAGATTTCAGGCAACTGGGAGAAGAGTCGAAAGCTAGGCGCCTTGATCATGTCAAACAACAACATCACCGGTGCTATCCCACCCGAGATTTGGAGCATGACACAACTAGTGGAGCTGGATCTATCTACCAACAACCTCAACGGAGAAATCCCATCACAGCTCAGCTCCCTGCAGAGCCTCGAGATGCTCGACCTCTCACACAACAATCTCTCCGGTCTCATTCCAACAAGTTTCGAGGACATGAAAGCGCTAAGTTACATCGATATATCAGACAATAACCTCGAGGGTCCACTTCCAGATAACCCGGCGTTTCGAAACGCAAACGCAGATGCATTGGAAGGAAACAGAGGCTTATGCAGCAACACAACTAAACAGAAGCTGAAACCATGCCCTAACACATCCTCAGAGACCAAGAAACCGAAAAAGAAGGACAACAATCTTGTTTTGTGGATATCAGCACCGATCGTAGGAGCACTCGTGATTCTCTCCATATGCGCAGGGACATTTATCTACTACCTTCGGAAACGAAAACAAGACAAAGTAGACAACTCAGATTCTGAAACTGGAGAGAGTTTGTCCATCTTTAGCTACGATGGCAAAGTCAAATACCAACAGATCATCAAATCAACCAAAGAATTCGATCCAAGATACCTAATTGGAACCGGACGATACGGCAAAGTCTACAAAGCAAAGCTCTCTCTAGGTACAATCGTAGCAGTGAAAAAGCTACACGAAAACACAGACCAAAAGATATCAAAGCAAGTGCTGAAACAAGAGTTCCTGAACGAAGTAAGACCTTTAACAGAGGTTCGCCACCGCAACGTGGTGAAGCTAATCGGCTTCTGCTCCTTCCGCCGCCACACTTTCCTAATCTACGAGTACATGGGAAAGGGAAGTTTAAGGAAAGTGTTAGCCAACGACGGAGAAGCCAAACGGCTCGATTGGGTTAAGAGGATCAACATCTTGAAATGTGTGGCTTACGCTTTGTCGTATATGCACCACGACCGATCAACGCCGATCGTTCACCGTGATATCAGCAGCGGAAACATCCTTCTCGGTAACGATTACGAAGCTAAGATCTCCGATTTCGGCACAGCGAACCTCTTGAAGACGGATTCCTCGATTTGGTCCGCCGTTGATGGAACCTATGGCTACGCTGCTCCAGGTAAATTAAAATCCCCTCCGATCGGAAAAATTTGAAATCCCTAGATTTCGAATTTGAGAATTTTTTTTGTATTTTCTCTCGCAGAGTTAGCTTATGCGATGAAAGTGACGGAGAAATGCGATGTGTATAGCTTCGGGGTTTTGATGCTTGAAGTGATAAAGGGGAAACATCCGGGAGATTTGGTTTCGAGTTTGTCTCCGGGGAAGAGTATGTCGCTGAGAAGCGTTTCCGATGAACGTTTGAGAGAACCAGAGGCGGAGATTAGAGAGAAGCTCTTGAAGTTGGTGAATGTGGCGGTGCTGTGCTTACAAGCTGATCCGAAATCTCGGCCAACAATGATGTCGATCTCCACGGAATTTTCCTAGAATTAATTACTCCATCTCTCGAAAGTCGAAACCAAGGTGTGTTTTATACACGTGCAGTTGAAAGAAGTTTCATATATACTTCGACTAAATAATATATTTGCCAAATAAAAACTTCCCTCTCGACTCCACTAATAAAAACTTTTTATATATTTCCTCTTGTTTTTAGGTGATGAATGTTTGTGTTGTTTTTAGATTTTGATTTTTGGTTTTTGGATTTTGCTTTTTGTTTTTAGATTTTAGTTTTTAGATTTTGGTTTTTTGATAATACTTGGAAGAAAACTCCAAAAATGTAGATTTTGGTTTTTGCTTACAAATTAGAAGTTATTTTAAAAAACTAGTTTCCCTAAATTTTAGGAAATCTATTTATCAAAAAAACTTGATTGGCAAATAAAGTGGTTTTTGAAAAACAAAAATCAAAAACTCTTTCAAAAACTACAAACATTCAAGGCCTTAGTTAATAGTTTATAATTACAGTAGAATTTATATAAATTAATCAATTTTTCCGTTTAACATAAGCCAAAATAGTATTATTTTGGTCCAATTTATTAAAAAAAAATAATATCTAAATATATAATTTCAAACTAGAGACAAAACAATACCGTTTTGGTCTTTATGTCACGATTTAACATAAGACAAAACAACATTGTTTTGGTCCAATTTATAAAAAAACATATATATACATATAATTTCAAACCAGAGAAAAAATGACGTCATTTTGGATGTTTCGGAGTCAATTTACCAAAACAAAATTGTTTTGAAGTGACATGTGTCGTCCTAGTTAGCAACCATTAACAGTTAAACTCACGGTGAATGTGGTGTTGTGGTATCGACCACATTTATTTAGTTCATAAGGTAAATTCAAAATTTAATGTAGTTTATGTAGTTGATGGCATTGGTTCATATGTCGTGTATTAATAATCAGGAATTGGTGAGTTCATAGGGGGATTGGCTGTTTTTCCAAAAACAAATCATGTGCTAATTTTTACATTGATTTGTGAAAACATCACTTAAAAACGGAGAGAATAATATATTCAAAGTTCAAACCCTTGTTCAAAACTATTATTTTATTAGATAAAATCATAAAAGACAATAATATCATCATGGAATCACAAAATATATATATTTATTTTAGCTTTCTAAATTTCAGAATAAAATTTAAAAAATCAAAATAAAATATCAATAATTTTGGAACATTATTTTAAATAAATCTCTTAGAACAAAATACATTTATGTTAAATTTATATTTAGATATAAACAAATTTAATAAACACACACATACTTTTATGAAAATATACTCATATGTTACATTACCGCAATTGTGTTGTCACAATAATATAAGGAATACAATGTTCAAAAAAAAAATATTAATAATAATCATATAAGGAATACTTCTCCCAGTTGCATGCACATATATATCAAATGAAAACGTATATAGAGTCCAAAAAATGGCCAAACGTCTATCCATATATATGGTGATTGGTGAATGAGTACCGATATGCAAAAAAGAGATGGTCCCAACTTTCATCTCGCTCTCCACAGAGTACACAGCTATGTTCCATTCCCCAATCTCGCATTGGTACTCCTGTAGATAATCGATTTTTCATAGCAAGCCAAGAGATAAATGAAAACTGAGGTATTCCTTGAGAAAACCAAATGATTCTACTACACACAACCTTTGATTTCTTGGTACGAATCTGTTCCTAAGTATTTGACATGGAGAACGTGTCTCTAAATGCATCAGTTTCGTGCTTTCATAGACTGGTGTCACAACCAGAAAAGGCTAAGGCAGAGGAGCTTGCAAAAGTCAATTAAGTAACTCAGAGAAGTATATGCTTCTGCAACGGTAGTCGTATGTTGTATGCAGTGCGGAGGCAGGTGAGAAGGAAGGGAGTCAGACCCCAATGAATTTTAGTTATCCATAATAATTTTTTGTCATTTGTAATATTGACTCCAGTAAAAAAATTCTATTGACCCCTATATAATTGAAGCTCACGTTAATTAATCGAACTGAAAATATATACTAAAATATTTTATATTTAACTCACATCAACATCAATAATTAGATCACACAAAATAGGTTTATTGTTAAAATTAAAAATCGTGTATTATGGGCTTCTAGTTAAAATTAAAAACTCCGTCCGTATCGAATTATCTTCTTACGTTTAAAAATTGCTGATTTTTTTTTATAATTATAATTAAAAATCGAATTATAATTAAAAATCGTGTACTTGACTTCTTTATTGTTCTTTATTGTTGTAAAATTTTGGAGAAACTATTATAGTTTTAAATGTTATCCTAAAAATATTAAAATAATTATCAATTATTTTTATTTTCTACACACTGAGTAAATAACACAATCGAAGTTACTAAATAATATTTATGAGCAATTAATTAATATTTTAACATTATGCAGAGATAAAAATATTTAAAAGCTATATGCGATATATTATGTATTTGTAGTGTTATTTCTGTATTTGATGTTTTATATAATATTGACCCCGATGCAAAATAATTCTAGCTCCGCCACTGATTTATATCACGGTTGATATTGATGATACTCCCCACTTGTAGCTAATCATCAAACAATAGATTTACATATTTACTCTCAAAGAAAGAAAAAAACAAGCTAGCAGCCTTATTGCAAAGTTTGAGTAATTTCTTCCATATCCATGATCCCAATTGATCGATGTGGACTTGCAGCTTTTACTTGTCTTATATTTAAGAAAAATATATAATTTCTCCCCATCAATAAATAGATCTCGTTTGTAGAGTGATGCTTTCTTTAAGTTGAATTAGTTCTCTCTCATTTTCTGTTCTTAATGCATGTTGCTGAATTGATCACTTAGTACTAAATTAAGATAATCATCGCTCGCAAAATTTGGTTGATTATCTCGAAATAAAATTGATAGGCTAAATCTATGGAAAGCGAAAGCTGATTCCATACATTTTAGTGAGCATATCGAAACTTGTACTTCATCACTGTCTTATTGAATTTATTTTTTGCGAGAGTATGATTTAGATTCATTAGGTTAAGTTGGTTTTCACCACCAGAGTGGGTTTATCAAATATTCGTGTTTTGAGTTATGTGATGAAACATATTTTTGATTGCCTCTAGTTGTTGGTTTCTGAAAAGTCTAAACCATGAATCCCTAAGAATTTTCTGAATGCCTAACATTTTAGTTCTAAGTTTTACATCGTTTTATTTTGTTATTGCTTGCATCATTCGCTCGAACCAATCCATATTTAGGCTTACTATAGTTTCAATTTAAAGATCATTATGCGCTCAAATTTATGTGGATTCGATACATAGAGTATTACAAATGATAGTTGTACACTTGCAGTTTTTATTTGTTTTTTTTGTTTTTAGATTAAAACCTGACACACATCAATTACATAGAGCCATAGAGGCAACTATAGAAATTGGGGTATTACTCTCTTGCATTTATTCCGATGGTTTAAAGCCAAATTTTGTAAGAAATAAAAGATTGAAGGAGATAATGACCAATGGTGGTTTACTATATATTTGACGTTCGGCTTTGAAAAAAAACTTTTCGTTCTCTCCCTGTTACGTCTTTAGTTTTATGTTTTTCTTTGCTTTTTTGTTCATAGGTTTGAACATATTCCTATTGACTTTATCATGCGACATCATCATCATTAAGACAGTTGTTAGGTATGTTCTAGTCGAACAGCCTCCCAAAAATCTGATTTCTTAGAACTTTTTCCGAAACACTTAAGTAATTTTTTTAATAATAAAAGCAAGTAAATCATAAAACAATAAAAATATTTATTAGTGGGTTGCCTGCCACTCAGCTTTTTTTTTAAATGTTTAGCTCGACTTGATGGTGACCTTTCTAAGCTTCAAATGAGATGTCAAAGGAGATCTTGTTCTCCTTTGGCCTTACAATTTTCATGCGCTTCCTTCCTTCTTCTCTTTGCTGAAGGGGCTTGATGCTGACCAGCTTTCTTGTTGGGAATTGCTTCATAAGAGACCTTTTTGTCAACAAAAGTGAATGTAACACTGCGTCTAGGTGAATCAATTACTGCTCCAACTGTAGCTAGGAAAGGTCTTCCCAAAAGGACTGAGCAATCTCTATTGCTATCCAAAACAAGAAAGTCTGTAGGAATGAAACAATTCCCAATCTGAACATTCAGATCACGAGCGACCCCAATGATTCTTGCCAAAGATGAATCAGCTAGCTTTATAGTTGTTATTGCTGGCTCAAATTCATACCGTCCCAACCTATCTGTATGGATCCTAGACATCAGGCTCATGCAAGCTCCTGAATCGCAGAGAACATCATCGAAATCGGTTCTTTGAATAGAGAAAGAGACAAGGAACTCCCCTGGATCTTCTTTCTTGACAAGCTTCTTCAAAGGTGGATTTGTTTTGCGCCTTGTCTCATAGAAGAGCTTCTTGATATCATCTCTGCTTTCACGACTAACACAAAAAAAATTCTCCAAATGATACATTTCCCATGCCTTATCGAAATCAAAATCAGGTGGAATCATCCTTACTTGTTTCTCAAACTTGGCGAAATCTACGTCAGAGATGGGTCCCTGTCGATGTCTAGGAACAAACAATGAATCATCTTCAGAATCTGAGGAATCAAAGTTGGATATCTTATCTGGAATCCAATCAATCATGTTCATCTTAATTTCTGGCTTCTCTGGACTTCCCCAGAAGGCGGTGAGATTGTCAATGGCTCTTGCATTTGTATTTGTTTTCTCTTCGAGTTTGTCTCCACGCACAGAGACTTCATATAGCTTCTCAATCAGCGTGCTAAGCTTCTCTTCAAACTCGTGGTGAAGGTAATCCACTTTCGAGTCGAGGCTATGAACTTCCCAGCTGCTTCCTCTACAATCTCTAGCATCGCTGGTGTTGATGTGAGTTGAGAGGTTAGCAAGTGTAGCTTCTTGTGCATCGAGCTTGTCTTGGAATCTGTTTAAACCAATATTTGTGTTCACATTCATCCTGAACATATCTTTCCCATTCTGCCTGATGTCTTTTGCGTTCTTCTTCACTCTCTCTTCAATGAACTGCAACTGCTTATCCATCTTCTGAACTTGCGAAGCAACCCTATCAATCTTCATGGACAAATCTGCATGCATTTTGTCCATCTTAGAATTCAGCTCAGTATGCATCATCTTCTGCATGTCTAGATACTCGTTGAACATCAGCTCCACCCTCTGTTCATGTGTTGATGGTCGCACAGGTTCTTGGTGAAACTGCTCCTGTAGAATTTGATGAGGCAATCGACGGATTAAGCGTCTCGGTTCAGATGCATTTGCTGGAGAGGAATAACCAGCTGGTGCGAAATTTTGCTCTTTTGCCACAATGTGTGGCATGCAAATGTGGTTGGAGTTATTTGAGTCTCCCATTTTCAAGCTGAAATCCTGAAACACACATAAATAAAGGAAAAAAAATTCAAATCAGTAAAGTGATTTAGACAAAGTTTCAATTTAAAACCAAATGACACTGCAAATCCCCTACAACGCTGCCAACCGCAAGTGCACAGTGGTCAATTGTAATACTTCAGGATCAAATCTACAAAGATTTGAGTGCACAATGATCTTTAAATTAAAACAATAGCTACGCCTAAATATGAGGTTGGTTCGAGAAATCGACTCAAGCAATAAAACGAGTAAAAATGATGTGAATACTTAAGACTAAAACGTTGGGCATTCAAGCAATCCTTGGGAGTTCATAGGCTACTATTCAGAATTCAATTCCTAGAGGCAATCATATATTTTTTTTATTCTAGAACACAAAACATAAATATTTGATAAACCCACTATCGTGACGAAAACAACTTAACTTAAATATTCTAAATCATACTCTCGCAGAAAATATAATCAATAAGAAAGCGACGAAATACTAATTTCAATATGTTCACTAAAATGTATAGTTACAGCTCTCACATTCCATATGATCTTCGTAGTTCAATGCTAAGTGATCAATTTAACAATATGCATTAAAATATGTGAAAAATCTAACACATACGTTTAGAATTCAATAAGAAAGGCTCTATTTCCAAAAAAAAAATTAATAACATATCATGACATTAATATAAAGAGTGGACATATTTGATTTATGACAATAATTTTAATATATAGACGTTAGGAGAAATAATTTTCTTTCACTGAAAACAACAAAAGGATTCATTTCACAGATCTAACCAAAAATGTATAACATCACAGAAACTTTTGTAATTCAATAAAAAACTATGGACTCAGTATTCAAGAAACCTAATAGCAGATCATAACATGAACAAAAAGATTGGAAATATTGATTAATAACAATGATTTTAATATAAAGATACAAAGAGAAATGTTTTTTTCCCTGATAACAAACCAAATATAGTTTATTTATCAAATGTAACAAAAAAATCTACAATTTAATTACAACACATCTCACAAATTGTTTTAATAAATCAAAACATTAATATTATATATATATATAAGAGAGATTTGATCGAGAACGACAGAGAATGACCTTAATTAGGTAGTCGGTAGAAGACAAGATCTAAAACAAGATTCTTTTTCTCTCTTTTTCATATATATATATAAGAGAGATTTGGTCGAGAACGACAGAGAATGACCTTAATTAGGTAGACGGTAGAAGAGAAGATGTAAAACAAGATTCTCTTTCTCTCTTTTTCACCCTTTGTTCTTCTAATGGCGGCGGTTGAGATAGACAAACCTAATTTCTTTCATTTATATATCTATTTCTAAGCACAGCTGTGAAAATAAATAAATTTAATTTAATAAAACAAATTATGGACGGTTGTTGAAAAACAAATACATCATTTTTATATTGTGGATATATTATATGCCAACAATGTATGTGTAACATATTCATTGGTTAGCAAATCCCATATATATTAATTGAGAAATATTTTTAGAGAGTATGCTTATTTTTTGAAATATTTACAGTGGTGTCATTTTGCTGATGTGTCACCACCACACTTATTCTCCCATTATTTTAATACAAATTTCCTTTTTTGATTAAATTAACTACATTATATGCCTTTATCCATTTATTACTTTTAATAAATTATGTTTTAATTTTTGGATTATTTAAAATCGAATTTTAGGTTATGTGATGATTTATGATATACATCATATTATACAATACATTTCTTAAAAATGAATAACAAATAGTTTTTAAAAAGATTATTTAATGACATATAATTTATACACAATTTATGATACACACAATTTTTTTTTTGATTAGGCAGAAAATATGTTTACAATAAAAAAGACTTCGATATGTGTGATTTTAATAAAAATATATATATAACAAATTAAAACTAATTTAGGCTACAATAAAAAATACTTCGATATGTGTGATTTAATAGATTTCCATATTTATAAATATTTTTTTATATGATTTGTTAATAGAACTATATAAATTAATCAAATAATATAAATATTTAAACTTGAAAACAGGTTAAAAATATTATGTCAAAAAGTTGAAATATTAAATTATATTATTCACATATATATAAAACTGATTAAATTATTTTTACTTTAAACAATTTCAAAATCATTTTTAATAAAATTATTTATAGATTTTTTATCCTGCGTATGGCGAAGGTTATCACGTAGTTAGTAAATATATTATCCCAACTATATTCCAAAAATTTAAACCAACAAAAAAACAACATTTTATTTACTATTGATATGGATGAAATAAAAATAAATTAAATAGAAAAAATATAATTATGAATAGCAATGGTAAAAATTTACACCGGGACAACGAATGTGTATCGAATATAAAAATCTAAATGCCGCTACAAAGAAAGATCATTTCTCTTTACCTAATAACAAAATGATTCATTTCATATATCTAACAAAAAATATATATCATCACAGAACTTTCATAATTCAATAAAAAATATGAACTCAATATTCAACAAACGTAATAACAGATCATAACATGAACAAAAACATTGGAAATATTGATCAATAACAATAATTTTAATATAAAGATACGAAGAAAAACAATTTCTTCCTTGATAACAAACCTAAGATAGTTCCTTTATCAAATGTAACAAAACAAATCTACAATTTAATCACAACACATCTCACAATCTTTTTTAATGAATCAAAAACATCAATATATATAAAAGATTTGGTTGAGAACGACGAAGAATGACCTTAATTGGGTAGATGGTAGAAGAGATTATCTAAAACAAGATTCATTCACTCTTTTTCTCTCTTTGTTCTTCTAATGGAGGCGGTTGAGATAGACAAACTTAATTTCTCTCATTTATATATCTTCTTCTAAGCACAACTGTGAAAATAAATAAAGTTAATTTAATAAAACAAAATTATGGACGGTTGTTGATAAACAAATACACCATTGGCATATGTGGATATATTATATGCTAACAATGTATGTGTAACAAATTTACTGGTTAGAAAATTAGTAAATATCTTTTCCCAACGATATTCCAAAAATTTACACCAAAAAAAAAAAGATTTATTTTCTATGGATATGGATGAAATAAAATTAAATTAAAAAAAGAAAAATCAATTATATTATGGAATTGCAATCATAAAAGCTTCTGATAACTCTCCAGGAGTGCTATGTCGCCATTAAATTTTTTGAAACGTGTGACACTTTTGTTATGAAACTTCCTCAGTTTTCTAGCTATTCGTCTTTCACATCTTTTTGGATTGAACAGTCACTGCTTTCATTCATTCATGTATTCTTTGTTTTATTTGAAATATAAGGTATGTTGATAATGATTTGCCATTGGAACTGTCCACACTTCAAAAATGTTTACCGCCAACAAAAAATGAAATCCAATCATCTAATTACAAAACCGGATAATTAACTTCAACATCATTCGAATTCATCAATAACATGAAAGATGGATCTTTACCCGACCAATATACGCATGAAAACAATAGAATGAACATTTCGCCAAAAGTGTTTAAATTAAATTATCTGTTTTTCATCAATTGCATGGAAAAACTAGATAAAACTAATTTGAATATTCAGACATAGAGTTATTAGCAATAGAGGCAATAATAGTACCTTTTCATCCCAAAGGATCCAACACAAGTGGCTAATCATTGCAAAATACGTTTGCTAAAAAAATCATTTGTAATTTTTGAAGCAATTCATTATTTAAACATGGTATGGGAGGTACAGTGTGTTCTGACATGTTTTAACAATTAACATGGCAAGTTAGGAAAATTCTTTTTGAGGAGACGCTGACCTAACTCTTGTAAAAAGCATAGCAAAGACACAGAAGCTCAACTTTCGCTGCAAGCGAAGTGGAAAAACAAAAACCAATTACAAAATTACTTGCACCATTGTCGATGGGACACCCACAAGCTCTTTAGTGAACTCTCACGACCATGAAGAGTGCTAGCTATAGAGTGTATCTCATAATCTGCTTTCGTGACATCAAAGTGGGTTGGGTCAACCTCCTAGAGAGACACCATATCTGCTTTCATGCCGAATGCGGCGAAAGCGAACAATTGTCATATCTTCATATATACTCTATATTTTATTAATTTTAATATTATTTTCATAAGTTTTTATATAAGAAATGATTTGGTTTTGAATATTTATCAATGTTTTGGTATTTTTGGAATTTTAAAAGTCTTTATAGAAAATCTACGCATTTTAGACGAAAAGAAGATAAAACAAGTATTTTGGAGATTAGACAACTTTCTAGCACCAGAAATTTTACATCAGATAGAGGACTTTCCACCGTTAAATATTGCTCAAATTTGGACACAAGATAGCAGAAAATGTTAGCTTTTATATCCAAGTGGTTTGAGGTCAATTATGAGACCAAAACTGGTAATATCATACTAAAAGAGAGTTGAACATAAACTTAAAAATCTCCATATTTTCTAAAAATAATATATTTTTAGCTCATTAATTTTTGTAGTTCTTAATTATTTATTTTTACAGTTTTATGTTGTTTAATACATTGGCTGTAACTAGTAAAAGAGAAATTAAAAAATGGGCTGAATTTTGTCAAAATTCAGAAAAAAGCAAAAAAAAATACACCCGTTGAAATTGAAGAAAAGTTAGAAAAATACAAAACATGTTGGATTGCTAAATTTTGTTGTTGTTATACTAATTGATTTCAAAACAATTCATCCACTTAAAAATATTGATTCGTGTAACAAGATCGAGTAAGTTTCCATTTTTTAATTAACCATATATATATATAATAATTTTTAGTATTTAATATTTAATGGGCAATTCTCATAAATACCATCATTTTATGTTTTTATCCAAAAATACCATAACACGCTCAATTATTTCAGTTCTAACATTTATCATTAACTAACTGACCATTCTACCTTGTAAAAAAATACCGAACTTTTCCCAACTTTCTTTCGTCGACAGTCTCAATGTGGGGTTTTTTTTAATTGTGAGCTTCTCCTCTCCTTCCGCTCCGTCGGCGTTCACCTTCTCCGACAAGCCACTCCGATCTTAATTCGAGGCGAAAGAATCTCGAGGCCCGTCTCTAAGAAACTATTCGTTCTCCTATACTCTACCTCTCCTAAAACTCCTCTTCTTAAACCTCGCGCCGCGTCATCAGGTTAAGAGCCATAGAAACGATTCCGAATGTTTCTTAGTTTGGTATCTACTCTATTGCTAATGGGTTTCTATATAATTGTTGCAGAAGAGAATTCTGTTGTGTTTAAGGGAGATGAGCGTGTGGTGGGTCTTCTGGGCAAGGTAGATGATGCATTCAACGAAGTCGATCGGTTTCAAAGATCAAGCATGATTGTAGCGATCGTGATGCCGATCGGTTGGCCACCTGGTGCGGTGGGAATCGTGCGGTTGTCGGGATCTAAGGCTGTGGAAGTTGCAAGACGAGTCTTTCGCTCGGCTAAGAAAAGGAGGAGGAAGGCGAAGGATTGCTCTGAGGAATATGGAGTTGTCGTTGATTCAAAAGGCAATGTTGTTGATGAGGTAGAATTTTGAACAAGTTCTTAAATTTCGTTTCAATTGAAGCTAATTCACACTTCTCTGTTTCTGATTTCTTCGCAAGATTCAGAATTCTACCTTATTGCAGATTATGATGTTGAGAATTCAAAACTAACGACAAAGTGTGAGCACGATTTTCACCTCTCTTGTCTTTTGGAGTGTATTGAAAGAAGCGATAGCTGCCCTATATGCGATAAGGTGTGTTTCATTTCCTCTTGAATTTTATTCCTAAACGATTATCACTATTATGTGATGATCAAAGAATGCATTTTACCAATCTGAACCTCTATGTTAGCAAAAGGGAATGAATTTGGGATTCATTGTTGGATACTTAGATCTGCCAACTATGGCTACTAAAATGCATTAGTTGCCGACATGCTTACATTCCATTTTTTGGTCCAATGACACAGGAAGTTGTGTTTGATGATTGCTTGAACTAGGCATCTCTGTCCTCTGGGTTGGAACGGAAGTTTGAAGCGGTTCCTTATTCGGTTAGTCTAGATAAGATAATTTCCATATACTATCTTTTTTTTCTTGTTCTTCATCACACATAAGTGTTCGGTCTCTATGTTTTCGTCTTGATTTGTTAAATTGGTTATGTTTATGACTTGGTGCAGTCATATAGATAGATATACATACAATTGTAAATACCATCAGCTTCTTGTTCGAGTGTTTGATCATTGAGGTGTGGCTGCTTATTAGGTTTTAGCCGTGCCCGTATTGGCTCCTCAGTCATACACAAGGGAAGATGTAGTTGAGCTCCAGTGTCACGGGAGCGAAGTTTGTCTGCGGCGCGTTTTGAGGACATGTGTTGAAGCTGGAGCAAGATTAGCAGAACCAGGTCAGAAGCTCAAGCTCCTTCCTTAACTTTTGTGTCCATCCTTGTATTACAGACTTTTGTTTTGGCTACTTGGTTCTTAGAATGATGTGTGACTTCATCGGTGATTCTGAATCTTTTTTCTTTTGGCTGGATTTCAGAATGATGTGTGCCACGCAGGAGGAGTGTTTCATATGCTGGAGGGTTGGGAGCATCATGAGGTTGAAGCCATTGATGTTGACCGTATTGATCTGATGTGGAAAGATACCGGGCTGCCACCATTTCTTCACTAATATGTATCTATAAACATTATAATTTTTTTCTAAAAGTCTAGAAAATTTTCCTCAAAACTTGATTTGATGTTATTCTAGGGCTTACCAAGTGCAATTTGATGTTTTTTTTCTTCTTTTTAAATCAAGTAACTTTGACTATAAAAACAATAACAATACCTCTGATCCATATGCTCTCACGAAATTTGGCTGGAAACAATGCTAATAAGTTTATTTGATCTACTAGTAATTAACATAAGATTTAGGAAGGCATTCTTAAATTTATAAAAACGTTTCCTAGAAATTGGAGAAGGCTTCCTAAATTTCTTAATTAATGAAACAATTTTAGATATTTAAGAAAAAATCATACAATTTTTTAGTAAGGTCTTCCTAAGAATTTAGAAAGATAAGCTAAATGCTTATAAATGTTTTCATAAACATTATAAAAACTTTCTAAATTTAGGAAGGTCTTCCTGAGAGTTTAGAAAAACATCCTAAATGTTTATTCGATCTAGTAAGAACATACGATTTCAGAAGCTTTTTTTACTATATTTTAAACTTTAGGAAGACTTTCCTACATAAGTAAGAATTCTTCCTAAAAATTCAAAAAGCCTTCCTAAATTTCATGTGGCAATACTTGTAGCAACAATAAACCTCAAGTAGTTTGGAGGTGGACTAAATACACGAACTTGCAGAAATGATGAAAGTCAAGAATAATTACCAAAAATTTTGAGACCATCAAAAGATTATTTGATTTAAGATCAAACATTGTCTCAAGTAAACTTACTTTTTAATCAAAATAAGAAGGTAACTTCTTAAATCCCAGACGTAAACCGGTCACATGAGATCACTAATTCTTTATACTATTCGATTTAAGAAGCCTTTCCTAAATTTGTAAAAATTCTTCATAAACAATCAAGAAAGGTTCCCTTTGGTTTAGGAAGACAATCCTTTGTTTTAGGAAGGTTCCCTTTGGTTTACGAAGACCTTCTTAAATATGTAGGATGGTTTGTTTCAAGATACAAGAACTAAATACGAGTCTCTGCAACTAAGCTATCACATGTTCAATAGACCAAGAGTGAATCAACATCACATGGAGTAACTTTCCTGACTAGAGCTAAGTTCCAAAATCTCGCGCAACTTGTAAACATAAGACAGATTAATTCAATGGATTCTTTGCAAAACAAGCAACAACTAAGATATATATTGTATTATATATAACAATACCACAATACCTTGTACTGTTGCACATAATATCAGATTTTTTTTCTTAGAAAAGCCTTCCTAATTTTATATAAATATATGCACAAAAGTTTTCAATTATAAGTTTTACGAACACCTTCTTAAATGTGTAGAACGGCTTCCTAAATTTGAGTTATTATAGTATAAATAAGCACAAAAGTTGTCAATTATACGTTTTAGGAAGACCTTCCTAAATGTATAGAAAGACTTCCTAAATTTGATATTATAGTATAAATAAACACAAAAGTTCTCAATTATAATTTTTAGGAACATATTCCTAAATGTGTAGAACGACTTCCTAAATTTGAGTTATTATATTATAAATAAACAAAAAAATTTCTCAATTATACGTTTTATGAAGACCTTCCTAAATGTGTGGAACGGCTTCCTGCATTTGAGATACTTTTCTAAATGTAAGAAACGCCATGTTCCTTCCCTACCCCTAGGATTCACATCAAAGCTCTGTGTGGGATTAGAGAAATTTAAAATACTTTTCTTTGCTGATAAAATATAATTTTACCGATTTAGGAAGGATTCATGATTGTTTAAGAAGGTCTTCCTGAATGTTAAGAAAAACAAACCATGTAAACAATTAAACATCATACCGTCATAGTTTTAAAAATGTTGTGTTTTGTGAATAACTTGTGATCTTACTTGTTTAGCATCTTCAATAACTATTTTTAACAAATTTTGTGATGTGGTTTTGCAGGTAGAAAATATGGAGGATTCATTTCCTTCTAAAATTTTAGTAAAATTTTCTAAGACTTCCAAATTTTAAGTTGTTGTATAAATTATTTTGTAAGATTTCCTTACTGTTTAGAAACCCATTCTTCAAAGTTTAGAAAGACATCCTAAATGTTTATGAACGCTTCTTAAAACATTGAAAAGATTTTTAAAACTTTAATAAAACTAGTACTAAACCTCATATATTTAATGGATTTTTCTAAACGGTTAGCAAGCATTTGTAAACCGTTTGACAAAGTCATCATAATTTTTTTTAGTAAGACTTTCCTACTATTTAGGAAGGCATTCAAAAATATTTTAAATAGCTTCCTAAAATATTAAGAAAACTTTTTAAATTTCTTATAAATTTTCACATGGTTAAACTCTTAAAAAGCATTCATAAATCATTAAAAAGGCTTTTATACAAATTTTAGTAAGCTATATAAAGGTTTTTTAAACATTAAAAAAACTTTATAAAAATTTATGAAGGTTTTCTTAAACATATGATTTAGGAAGGCTTTCCTAAAATTTTTAAAATTCTTCCTAAATATTCAAGGTTTCCCAAATTCCAAAATTTATGTAACATTTCTAGGTATCTCGGAAAAAATCATTCAAATTTTAGTAAGAACTTCCTAATTATTTAGAAGAACTTCGTAAATTTGAGTTGTTATATAAATAAACAGAAAAGTTTCCATTACTACGTTTTATGAAAAGCTTCGCAAGTGAATAGGTGTAACCAATAAACCAAAGTATCATTCGGTAAATCTGTAAAATTATTTTGTAGGAAACAATTCTACATGTTTAGGAATGCCTTCCTTAAAAAATATTGTTGTTAATTACAGTTTAATATGAAATGATCCAGATGAAACATAATTCTTGTTAGCCGGTTTACAAGCCAATGAGCTTCTTCTTTTCGCATTTGTTTATGCAAAATATTAACCATCCTTTTGTTATGTCTCCGTCCAGTGTTAATTGAAGCTTGTGGTTAATTCATAGTCTTCACTTATCCTTTTCATGTGAAAGTTGAAACCGCAATTAGATGATATAATATATAGGAATCAATTACTAGATGACAAGCTTTTCTAGTAAAACTATGTATATTTCTGAGTACTGAAACATTAAAAAACTTTTCTGGAATTTCAATTTGGGAAGGCTTTTTAATTCTCAGGAAGGATTTGTAATTGTTTAGAAAGGTCTTCATGAATCTTTAAGAAACCTTGTAAACAGTTAAACATCAGATCATCATAGTTTCATTGTGTCAGGTTGCTGAGAAAATAATTCTAAATAGAGCTTCTTTGCATCTTAGTGTTTAGGAACCTTGAAATGAATACATTAGCTTAGTTTTCATGTTTTCTCCTCTTAGGTTCCAATTCTGAACATGTTTCAAAAATACTTTCTCTGAAAATTATTGACACTCAAAATCAACACATTTTTTGGACAATTGGAAATGATTCATCTTGAATTTCGTGATTCACAATAGCATAACAAAGTTACAAATCTAAAAAAAACTGAATTGAAATCAGAAAAAGGCAGAAAGAAATGCAAGATCAAGGAAGAGAGAAAACATTCAAATATATTGATTTAATCTGGGCGTTCTTGAGTGTCTGATTGAAACTGGTTCGTCGCGTTTGTGCTGCTCGTCTTCTCTCCGGTCCCTATTTTCTGTGTTGCTGCTGAACGTTTGGAGAAACTGATTGATGATGACGATGGATGCTCACGATTGATGATGCAGTTAATTGTGAGATATCGCCGACGATGATGATCAGTGATGATCGAAGCTCTTGTCGTGAAGACGATGGCGATGATGATCAATGATGATCGTGAAGTGGAAGTGAAAA
>JAHZTW010000004.1:11354248-11366671 GCA_020283515.1 Alliaria petiolata
AGACTGCCGGTTTGTTCCGTACCGAATTCTCCTCAACTTCAATCACCGTATTATCAGGCCGAGTAACCGAGGTAAAACCAAATCTAAAAATGCTTCTTCAGATTCAAATATCAGTGCTTGTTTCTTTAGTATTTTTGTTTTTGTTCTATGGCTTGACTTGACATAGGAAATCTATAGCAAAGAAACTGGGTTATCCAGATAATTTGAATTTGATTTTAGTTCAAAATATAGTCATTGTTCTTGTTTTGTTCTCTTTGGTTTTGTCAAAAACGTGTTGATTGTGATGATCATGTTTCTTATCTTCTCCTTGATTGTGATGATCATGTTTCTTATCTTCTCCTTGACAGAGAGTTGGAGTTTGTTGTCACTAACAACCGATCTCCTTACACACATGATGTTCAAGGCAGCAAAGAATGTGAATCGGGAGCTTTTCTGTGTGTTTTCAGCCTCAGGGAATCTGTATAGCGAAGCAGTATCAAAGGCTACTAGCACAATGACACCAACTTAGAAACTTATGAGGAAAAAAGAAAAGTAATTGCTTTTTGCCATCTTGTAATCTTTTAAGTATATAGTCATGAACAACAAGTGCTTGTGACTGTTACTGTGTAGTTATAGAAGGTTAGGCATTCTTATGTAGTACTTCTTCTTTCATGTCAATTTTTTTTACAGTTTTGTCTTTAGTACCGTTTGGTTAGGTTAGGTTTTTGGTTGGATATGGAAGAATGCTATTGAGCTTATGTAAGTGATTGAATGTCTGAGCATATTCGTGTTAGGAGAGTCTTCTTAAATGTATATAACGGCTTCCTAAATTTGAGTTGTTTAAATGGTACACAAAAATTTGCATTTTATACGTGTTAGGAAAGTTTTCCTAAATGTGTATAACGGCTTCCTAAATTTTTGTTATTTAAATGGTACATAAAAGTTTGCATTTAGACGTCGTAGGAAAGCCTTCCTAAATGTGTATAGCGGATTCCTAAATTTGAGTTGTTTAAATGGTACATAAAAGTTTGCATTTATACGTGTTAGGAAAGCCTGCTTAAATGTATATAAAGGCTTCCAAAATTTGAAGCAGAGGAAAAATTGGAAGAGAGCAAATAAAAAATGGTAGAGTTGAAACATTTATTTTAGTCCGACAAACGTAATTTTGTGGTAAATATGAAAATTATCATATTGAGACATATTTAGAAAAATCATATCCACGTTATATAAACAAATAATTTCTCAGATTGGCCGAATGATGCCTTGGTATATAGGTTACACAAATCACTTGCGAAATTATGAGTTCTTCGAGCCTCGTGTTCGATTCTATCTGTATGGATAATTTTTGTTTTTAACAGATTTTTTTATTTTAAGAAGGCATTCCTAAACTTGTAGAATTATTTTCTAAAAACAAGTTTATACATACAAAATAATTTTACAGATTTAACGAATGATACCTTGGTTTATTGGTATCCAAATGCAAAACATTAAAAAAAAATTATTTTCATTGAAAAGGAGAATCATCGTCAAAGAGGACAAACAACTTGAATCATCAAAGCAAATAAGAATGATATAGTTATAAAATGTTTAGCCGTTTAATATAAAGTGTTTAGCCGTTTAATACATTTAGGAAAGTCTTCTTGTATTCAGACATCTATATTTTATATAAACATTGATCGTAGCTCCTTGTGCTGGCTCATTTCCGATTTTGTATAGCAATGAAGGCACTAGAATCTGTAAGGGGAATGAAACATCCATATCTGCATCTACATGATAAAAAAAAACCGTTTGACATATTTTTAATGATTTAGGAAAGGCTTCCTTAACTATAATGAAGCATTCCTTAACTTTCAGAGAAGCTTCATGAATTGTCAATAACAGTTTATTTTTATGTTTAAACCAATCATTATTGTTATTGAAGCCAATATAAAACATCATTTGATTCCCTAAACAACTAAATCTCAAGAATGATTATCAATAACAATTTTTTTTTAAGATTCATCAATTACACAATAATTTAAATCCCTCAAGACGAGCTCCTCCACACTCTGTACATTAGTAACTTACTCAGCAAAGACTTTCCAAAGAAAATTCATATAATCAAGAATTACTTTCCTTGGCAAGATTGTCTCTCAGATAATCGAATCCTAGCTTACTGTTGGTGACATAAGTGATGTCGCATAAATAGTTTTCCTTGCTTATTGTTGATCACATAAGTGAAAGCCTTCCTAAATGTGTATAACGGCTTCCTAAATTTGAGTTGTTGTTTAAATGGTACACACGAAAAATTGCATTTATACGTGTTAGGAAAGTCTTCCTAAATATGTATAACGGCTTCCTAAATTTTAGTTGTTATTTAAATGGTACACAAAAAAATTGCATTTATACGTGTTAGGAAAGATTCTCTGAATGTGTAAAACAGCTTCCTAAATTTGAGTTGTTATTTAAATGGTACACAAAAGTTTGCATTTATACGTGTTAGGAAAGCATTCTTAAAAGTTTATAACGGCTTCCTAAATTTGAGTTATTATTTAAATGGTATACAAAAGTTTGCATTTGTCTCTATGTTTCTAAATTTGTTATGAGACTAATAAAATTTGTATGTATTTTTCCTAAATATTTTAAAATGTTATCTAAATTTTTGAATTCTTGAATTTTTAGGAAGAATTCTTACAAAGTTATAAAAAATTTCCACAATCGTTGGTTAATTACTATTTGATCAAATAAAAAATTAGAAGTTTTTATAAATAATTAGGAAGAGCTTCCTAAATTTTTAGAAAGTTTTTTAATAGGCTTAAGAAGCTCTTTCTTTATATTGTTGAAAACTTTTTGAATGTTTTTAGAAGCTATACAAATTTTAAGAGAATTTTCTGATTTAGGAAGGATTCCTATATATTTAGGAAAGTATTCCCAAATATTATTGTTAGTTTTTTTTTTAGTTTGTCAACTTGTTTGTCCTTCTATGAACAAAGAAAAACAAGAATTTATCAATGCTTTATTATGTTTAACACCATCAGTTTCATACAATTGTATTTCACAAAACATTAGAATCTTTAGCAACATCAATTTCGTACAAATGCATTTCCCTGTGAATCTAACAGTTTTTTTCCTGCGAAATTTTTAGTTGATTCGGTACTGCATTTCTGGATTCTGGGGATGTGAGAGGGTTCAATTCAATGGCACGCATTTACACACGCCTCGCCGCTATTCCTAAGAAAGGATGATCCTCTTGCTTTTCTTTCTTTCATCGATTAACTTCTTTTCTTTGAATTTGTAATGAAAATGATTTGGAAAAATGGAATACATTATTAAAAATTTAAATGTAAGGGTTACAAGGAGATGATGTTTTTATTTATGAGCATGAATTTATTGGTTTACAATTTTATTGCTGTTACATATCAACATGCCCACCCGCTTTAATCAGAAGTGGTGTTTCCTTGTTTAAGGAATTTGTCAAACCAATCTGATGATTCTTTGACCATGAAACTCGTCACTTCGTGTCCAACTCCATCTTCTGCTCCGAACTGCTCTCTCGAACCAAATACCCCAACACCAAAAGCCTTATTAAATATATGTATCTTGTTGCAATGGAACTCTATAGATTAGATCAGTGATTTTACCTTGAAATGTCCAGGAGGAGCAGTTTTCTTATACGCCTTGTCTGCTCTCTTTAAAGGAACAACTAGTCCGCCAAGAGGACAGTGAGGATCCTTCGCACCTGCACAAGAAAGCCGTAAAAAAAAAACCTGTAAGTTAATGTTTTTGTTGGTCAGTAAATAATGAGCTAAGCATAGATAAGATTGTTGTGCTCATTGTTAAGGATGTAAAGAGGCCGTGGAGCAATCACTGGTAATGAGTGGGGCAAATCAAACTGAGAGGCTAGGCCCGGAGCTATTGATTTCGGGAGGATTTCGTGAGGAATTTGCCATTGAATTTACCATTATATATAGTTAACCCAGCTCTGATTTTCCACAATTCTTCACCTGAATCGAACGCTGACGCCGAGCGGCCAGCCGTTGTGGGTCAGGGTGGAGAGAGTTCCGACGAAAAAAAGCTCCATGATACTCCTCGAAACCTACGCCGGAAAGGGTTTGTGACTCGAAGCGGAGAAATGATGATGATTGGTCGCCGTCAACGGCGCCGTGGAAACGGAACATCGGAGGGAAATTGGACGAGATGGGTCTCGTTTCACAGAGATGAAATCTCGATGGGTTTAACGAAATTCGGAGATGGGAGAAGATTGAGAGCGAAGGATTGGGTTTGGAGCTTTTTTTTTTTTGCTGAGAGAGAAAGAGAGAGGGTGGACTTCTGTGTAATGGAGCGTGGAAAAGTTTGAGGGTATTTTCGTCAATGGTTTAATGAGAAATGTTAAGCTTGGAATTTTTTTAGCGTGGATGGTAATATTGGCCACAAAACTTATTTCATGGTAAATAAGAGAATTGCCTAAAAATTTAAAGAACAAGATGGAAAAAATCTTGAATCAAGTTGCCTACAAGAACAAAAAAGAACAACAGATAAGCACATATGCATACGAATAACTACTATGGGTTAGATATCATTACTGTATTAATATATATATATTTTGACAGCCATTGCTATATTAATATATCTACGAATAAATTTATTTTTAATTTATTAACTTTTGTAGCTCTTGATTTTATTTTTTTTCTATTTTTATGTTGTTTACTACATTAATAATACATTAAAATAATTTTATTTCTTCATCTATTTATACATTTAATTTATATTTTTTAATTATTTTAAAATATATTTTTCAGTTATTCCATAATTCTTCTATTACCATTTACATGATTAGTTATTCCACTAGATTCAGCTAAAATTATAAAAATTAGAAAAACATTCTACCAGATTCTTCATTCCACGAAATTCTGCAGTTCCATTCACACTTCTTTATGTGCTTTAACATGCATGGAGCAAAGGATGGCTTCAGGTTTTCTTTAAAGGTGCGTCAGATTTTCTTTGAAGGTGATAATTTAAAATTAACAAATTTGGTTAATAATTATGATAATAACGAGCTCTAATAGTCTTGGAATATATCTATATTACTATAATAGTTTTTATATGTGTTGATTTTGGAGGATATGTGAAAAGACTTGAAAAACTTGCTACTCATTTTAATCTACGAAATTGCCATTATATATAATTAAATAATTTATTAAAAAATAAAAAAATTAATAATAAAAAAATCTTTTTAATAATTATAAAAAATTATTAAAAAATTATTCTCTTTTGCGACTATCATTTGCCATCAACATTTGCGATCGGCGTTTGCGTTTGAAATTACGGTAAACTTTTTGGAATTTTTAATGTTATGGTAGTGTTATTAGCAGTAAAAAAAATTAATACATCATTGGTGATAGATTTATTATAAAATAATCATGTAAAACAAAATGGTCGTAGACTTGTTTTTTAAGTGATAGTAGGCTTTTTTGTAAGACCTTGAAGTTGTATTAAATTTTAAGACCTTAAGACCTAAGTTATAGTTCAATGTTTTGTTTGAAAACGAATGAAAACCCTTAATTTTCTTGATCATAATCCTTAAAAGTACCGAAACATCATTACCACTTGTAGATTTATTATTGATGGTAAATTTATCACTTATTCCCATGACCACGTACAACCAATTTAGAAAGAATATTGTGTTTTTCATCTCGGATAAAATAAGTCTACCATATATTGAACATAAACCTATACCGCAACATGCATCAATAAATCTACCAATTGAAAAATTATTACCACTGGATGAAGTGGGCTAATGGTTTAAGCGCAGGTATTGGTACTGTTGTGCTCCTAATTCAATTTCTGGTGGGAGGGATGTGTTACGCCAAAATGATATTAGCAAATGCTGGTTCCGGATCAGGGGAGGGATTAGAGCCTAGGTCCGAACCTAGATCCGAACCCTTCGTAGTTAACAACAACAAAACTATTTAAATAATTACAAAAAAAATTATAAATCAACCACCATTATTAGTACACCTACTGAAAAAGTTAACCTTTTGAATTTTAAGTCTACCAACCAAAATACAAATCTGCCATCATTAATATTAAATCTATCAATCTAATCAAAAATCTACCATTTCATAAAATTTCTACCACTTCGCAAAAATAAATCTATCAATTAAGTTATAAAATTTAACTAAATCTACTGTTTGTTTACTAAATCTACGAACATAAAAAAAATATACGAAATATTCTTAAGTTTACTGTAATTAGGCTGGTAAACTTTCTTAATTTGGTAGATTTTTTGTTATCTACATGGCAAATAATAGTTATACGTGCCAGATAATAGTAATAGCAGTTTCGTAATAACATTTTTGTTAACAAATAAAATAAAGATAGAATTGAATTAGAAAATTTCAAAAAATTATTATAGTAATTAAATAATTTCAAGTCTATTTTAGTCTAAACTAACATTTTAAAACTAGTAGAACTAATCACCCTAATTATGAAGATAATGTGGACAATGTGGAACTGGGGAATTTAGTAACAGATATTTAACATTGGATTCAAAAGCTTAGTTTATGCTATTTGGATCAAGTCAATAGAGAGAAGAACCAGGCAGCAGACGTATTAGCTAAGAAATCTTATGATTATGTAAATTCATGTATGTTTTATAATAGTCCACCTGTATGGCTTACTATTTGTATTATAAGTGAGATGTTATAAAAAAAAAGTGTTTTTTTTTTCTCAAAAAAAAGTGTGTGTGAAGAAAAATCTTAGTAACTGCTCATCTACTACTTTATATAACGCCTTAAAATAATACACATGGATTTTACAATTACGCGTATAATATTGTGGATAATTTTGTGACAACCAATCAAATCATTTAGTGAGATTACCGACAGTTTGCAATTAAATTAATTCATGAATAAAATAAGTTAAGAAAAATGCGGAAAAATTAGAAATAATTCAAGAAACACGTGGCAAAACATAATTCCTTAGGGATATTTTAGTATATACAGACAGGCCACGTCGTGTCCTAAAGCCTTTCCCACTCTATATATCAATCATCTCTATCTGCTTCGACTATCTACATATACAGAGAGTGAACCAAAAAAAAAAAAAGGAAACACAGCAAAATAAAATGGCGACTCTTAAGGTTTCTGCTTCTGTTCCTTCTCCATCTGATGATGCAGAGCAATTGAGAACTGCTTTTGAAGGTTGTTATGCTTGTTTCTCTGTTTTGTTGATCTCTTGTGTACCAGATCAGTTGAGAAATGATAAATCTGTTGTTTGTAATTTTGATCTATAATTGTTTGATGGGTTTTGATGTGGATCGGGTTTGGTTTTTGATTTCGGCAGTGTTATGATTCATATCTGTTTGATGTGGATCGAGTTTGGTTTTTTTATATGTCGGTAGTGTTTTTTGATCATCATCTTCATCTGATTGATGGTGTTGATGTAGATCGAGCTTGTTTCTTTCAACGATCTCACTTTTTTGTTGGATCTTGAAGATTTTATCCTTTTTTCTTCTTGCTGATTTCTATGATCAGTTTTGACGTTTTGATTATCTTATCATGTTGATGATACTGACAATGATTCATTAACAAGATCTTGAGTTATTGTTTTGATTCTCATAGTTATAGATCCATCTAAAATGTGGTTGTGATGTGGATGATCTGTTTGTAATCCAATACTCAGATCTTGAGACTGTACTTTGAATCTTGGATCTGCCATTTGACTTTTGTGAATCCAATTCGTGTTTTCGTGTTTTCGCAGGATGGGGTACAAACGAGGACTTGATCATATCAATCTTGGCTCACAGAAGCGCAGAACAGAGGAAGCTGATCAGGCAAACATACCATGAAACATTTGGTGAAGACCTTCTCAAGACTCTTGACAAAGAACTCTCTAACGACTTCGAGGTCCGGTTTTTCGAAATTCCGAAACTTTTTCTGACAAATTTGTGTGTTGTTGTGGTACTAATATGTTTTCCTTCATGAACAGAGAGCCATCTTGCTCTGGACTCTTGAACCCGGTGAGCGTGATGCCTTGTTGGCTAATGAAGCAACCAAAAGATGGACTTCAAGCAACCAAGTGCTTATGGAAGTTGCCTGCACAAGGAGCTCAACGCAGCTTCTTCACGCTAGGCAAGCTTACCATGCTCGCTACAAGAAGTCCCTTGAAGAGGACGTTGCTCACCACACCACCGGTGACTTCAGAAAGGTAATTATAACACCCTTACCCGCTATTACCAGTAATGTGCAGGGCTAGAAAAATTCATTGAGTTGTGTGTTTCTCTTGCAGCTTTTGGTGTCTCTTGTTACCTCATACAGGTACGAAGGGGACGAGGTCAACATGACATTGGCAAAGCAAGAGGCTAAGCTGATCCATGAGAAAATCAAGGACAAGCACTACAACGATGAGGACATCATTAGGATTTTGTCCACAAGGAGCAAAGCACAGATCAATGCTACTTTCAATCGCTACCAAGATAACCACGGTGAAGAAATCCTCAAGGTGAATACTAAACTGTTCCTTTTAAGTTAAGAGTATGCTTCTTGGTTTTATAATAATGCTAAAGTGTTTTTTTTTTTCATCTTGTAGAGCCTTGAGGAAGGAGACGAGGACGACAAGTTCCTTGGACTGTTGAGGTCGACGATTCAGTGCTTGACAAGACCAGAGCTTTACTTTGTGGATGTTCTTCGTTCAGCAATCAACAAAACCGGAACAGACGAAGGTGCTCTCACTAGAATTGTCACCACAAGAGCTGAGATTGACCTGAAGATCATAGGAGAGGAGTATCAGCGCAGGAACAGCATTCCTTTGGAGAAAGCCATTACCAAAGACACTCGTGGAGATTACGAGAAGATGCTCGTCGCACTTCTCGGTGAAGATGATGCTTAAACAATCCTCCTCCACTGAGAAACAAAAGCTTTCCATAGCTTCTGTTTTCTCTTATCTCTCTCCCTCTCTCTTTCTCTGTTTCATGAGTTTAAGATCGTTTGATTTTGTTCTTCGAAAACCTTCGTTTGTTGTTTCTGTTGTGTGTTTTGATTTCCCAAATAATGCAAAAGAGAGACAGAGAGAACTGTGTTTTGATTTCCCAAATAATGCAAAAGAGAGGCAGAGAGAACCAGTGTGGTCTCTTAAGTTTATATATATGGCTTTAAAAGAAGTTTTCACTACAAAAAAAAGAGACCGACAACACAAAAGAGTAGTGTCCTTTTGTGTCAACATTTTGTGTCACACTTCTTCAAGATGGTCTTGGAGAATCAAAAGAGGCAGAGTCTATGTTAAAGCCTAATCCGATTTTTAATACACTAATTAACAAGTTTGCTACTAATCAAAGTCACTTCTTCAAGATGGTCTTGGAGAAGATCTTCTTGCAATAAGGACTCGACTTTACTATCCCATACCTTTGAACTCTCTCCACCAACCGTGCATGAACATGGCCCTGTTTCAACCAAAAGACCCATGTCAGGTTATGTTTCTATAAGCTTTTTACCTGTACAACTACGTTTGATTTTTGGACTGACCTTGGTTTTAGAAAGAGCAGTTTGAATATTTTTGAAGTTTTTTCGATTTTTTTTGGCCAACGTGTCGCCTACATGTTATCTAACGGTTGACTAACCACCGTTTTGGTCAACACTGTTTACGCACCAATTATCTAATTTAGATAGTTTATTTGAATTTAGTTGTAAATTTAGATAGTATAAAAAAAGGCACGATACGTTTTATTGTGGTTAAAATACACCCTTTTTCATATCCAGCAAAGCTTTGTTTATGACACCAGGAAGAGACCATCTTTTATTTTGAAATTTTTGAAAGACAATTTCATTTCTTTGCTTATAGATTCGCAATCCTAAAATATGTAATAGAATAGTCCGCTCCTTGGATCATTTATTAAAACTTAAAAAGGAAGCAAAATTATCACAAAGCTCATGGGAGATAATGGCGCCAACTCCCACAGTTCTCCCACTCGTGGGAAGCTAAGCTGTCTTTTATTTAATTTGTTTGTTTATTCATTTGGAATTTTCTTTTTAGTTAGTTGTGAGTTGTGACCAGACCCACTAGCAGAGAAAGTCTCTAACATCATTCCAAAAGTTAATTTACAAACTTAAAATTCTGTAATTTAAATAATTTAAAAATGCAGTAAAATACAAATTTTAAATTATCTGTAATTTTCATCATTTTTTGGTTCATAGATCAAAAAATTATTTTTCGGTTCATCATTTGTTGGAACTTATTTTTTGGTTCATAGATCACAAAATTATTTTTATTTTCATATCAAGATTAATCTCTTATCCACTACATGAATCGTTTATTTTCATCAATCATATCAATTATATAGTCTTTTGTATTTTTTATTTGTATTTATTTATTTGTTTTATATATACCACTTCAATCTCTGATTTCTTTATATGTCTCGCATGAGTAAAAAAGAAAATCAAATATTAATGTGGTATTAATATAAAGTGTACAAAAAAAGAGTTTATAAAAATATTAATCTGGCATAAAAAAAACTACATACGAAATATAAAAATACAAAAAAAATAGTTAATTGATATAATCGATGGAAATAAACGATTAGTGTAAGTTCTCTATTCTTCTTCTTTTCTGTTATTCTCGTTCTTTTTTTGTTCTTCTTTCATTCTTAATATAATCTCCCTATGAATCGCCAGGAGTTAAAAGGATTTGAATCTTACTTGAACAGAACTGTGAAAGACAGAAGATGGAAATGGATTGAGTGACTTTACTTAAAAGGCTCCGAAAATTTCTCAAGTAAACTAGGAGTGAATTCTTTGATATGACACACAAAGAACTCGATTTTGTTTGTTAGATATTACACACTAACAAGCAGAGATCTAGGTTCACAGGTTTGATTAAAAGAAAGTAGATAAAAAAAATACAGAAATGGTTCCAAGGGTTTATAAAGGTAAAACAGAAACTAAGCATGCATAGTATAGAAAGAAAGAACAATAAAAAGGTGGTTGGGACGCCAATCTCTTCTTCTTTTGGGTCTTGGACGAAATCTTCAATTGGGCTTGCGATTGGGCTTCTGTTTTAACAAATGGGCTATTGTGAAATGCTGTGAATACTTCATTAAAAATCTTGTTAAGAAAACCTAGTGGGACAAAACTTGACAAGGGAAAAATAGCGTAAACCCAACACTTACCCAATTGTTAAAATCATATGGCTTGAATCAAAACAAAAATGTTTTGACAAGCTTTCTTGCTGTCTTGATCTTCTGGCTTGTTGGTTTGATTGAGAAGTCCTCCAATAGCTTGATTGAATAGCTTAGTCTTTGATCTAGTCATTGGACCAGTAGGCACGATCAAAGCTTCTTCTCCACCTAGCTCAGGTTCGAGCTGCTCCTCAGATTCTAGCTCTGGTTCAAGCTGCTCCATAGATTCCTCTCCATGCTCCAAGCCCCAATGACTTGTCCATTATCATATCATCCTCTCCCACTTGAAAAGGATTTGACCTCAAATCCATTTCATCTACAATATAAGGAACTAGATCATAAACATTAAAACTAGAGCTTACATTATACTTACCTTGGAGATCCAGCTGATAAGCATTGTCCCTTATTCTCCTTGTGACTGTGAAAATTGATCCTCGGCATTAGCTTAGACTTCCTCTCAGCTGGGAATCGTTCCTTCCTCAAATGAACCCATACTTGGTCGCCAACTTCAAAGATCATGCCACGCCTGCCTTTGTTAGCTTGTTTAACATAATGCTTTGTCTTCTCTTCTATGTTCTTCTTGGCTTTCTCATGAATCTGTTTAACTAAATCAGCTTTCTTTTTCCCATCTATGCTAGCTCTTTCACTCAAAGGTAAAGGCATTAGATCCAAAGGTGATAATGGGTTAAAGCCATAAACAATCTTGAATGGAGAAAACTTAGAAGCAGAATGCCTAGCATGATTATATGCAAATTCTATATGAGGCAAGCAATCTTCCCATGTTTTCAGGTTCTTTTTAATCAAAGCACGCAATAGAGCTCCCAAAGTACGATTAGCAACTTCTGTTTGCCCATCAGTTTGGGGATGACAAGTGGTTGAAAATAACAGCTTAGTTCCTAGCTTAGACCACAATGTTTTCAAGAAATAGCTAAGAAACTTGGTATCTCTATCAGAAACAATATTCTAGGCATGCCATGTAAACGAATGATTTCTTTAAAGAACAAGTCTGCTACATGAGATGTATCACCAGTCTTATGACAAGCAATAAAATGTGCCATCTTAGAGAACCTATCAACTACCACAAAAATAGAGTCTTTTCCAGTCCTAGTTCTAGGCAATCCAAGCACAAAATCCATTGATATATCAGTCCAGGGATGAGAAGGAGTAGGCAGAGGGGTGTACAAACCGTGAGGCTGAACCTTAGACTTAGCTTGTTTACATGTTGCGCATCTGCCACAGATTCTCTCCACATCTCTTTTCATGTGAGGCCAATGGAAATGATCCTGCATTACTTT